>VWZG01010823.1:64584-100137 GCA_013396735.1 Grallaria varia
AAAAAAAAAAAGAAAATACGACCCTTTATGCAAAGCAGGGCGAAGTAGAAAAGGAAAGGCTGACCAAACTCTGCCCTTCCAGACATCAATTAGATGGAAATGGGTAGAAATAGGAAGGAGTAAATGGCAAACTGCAAGGCATACAGGGAGACATAAAAGTGAAAAGAAGCATTTTTAATGGTGGTAATCACAGAAGGAAGGTCCTACTCAGAGAAAAGCATCCAAACTGTTTGCCCCAGGAAGAAGTATGTCCTTCTTAAGAGATCTGCTATGGGTCCAGACACTCAAAGAATTCAGATCTAGAATTTAGATCTCCCATTCTCTGAAGGATTAGAAATCAGCACTTCACATGGAGAAGAATGTGCAGATTTGTGGCTCTTCCTGGATTCAGTGCGCTGCTGGATGGTTTAGATGAACAGAGGAAAACAAGGTGCGCTGCCTTTTGTTTCAGTGAGTGGCTTCTTTGCTGAACAACATACTGTTTAGCCACATTGAAAGCAGTACAATAGAAAATACTAAATGTAAAATGCTTTGTTTTGACAACTGTGTATTATTGTTTTCCTAAAATAATCCAAATTTCTGCCATTTTGAAGAAAGTAGCCAATTTTGCTGGGCACTATAAACCAGCATGTGAATCTCAGTGTTTATCAGAAGTAAATTTACCAGTTCATAAACTTAGAGGTGAATCAACTGAATTATGCATGAAAACAACATAGAATATCTAAAAAGCTGTTAGCTGTGTGCTCACATTTACTGATAAATTTAATTTTACATGTCTGCAAATACTATTTGTTTTACCTAGTAGTATTTTACCATTATATTTCCATGAAATAACTACTCTATTTTATTCAATTGAATTTAATTTCAATTGGTCAATATTACACTACTGAACTGAAACTAATTTAATTACAATGAGGATAGACAGGTCTTATGTAGTGTATATAGTGAATGTGAGGAATGTTGAAGCTCTGGGACATCTAGCAATTTGTCTGTTCTTGTTGCATTGACTGTCTTTCTTGAAACAGAGAATGGATACTTCATGTCTGACTTAGTATTTATGAGTTTTTGATGAAAATAAGGCAACTTTTCTTTATCATGCTTTCTTGCAGCTTAGTTCATTTTCTCTGCTAGTCAATACAGAATATGTATTTTCCATTCCATCAATACATAGTTTAAAAGGCTGAATATTTCTTACAGTTGAATTAAAAAAACCTTCACATTACTCTTGTAAATAATACTGAAATACAATGGTCATGAAAGATAAACTGGATAATAAAACACTTAACTGCAGGTACTAAAAACTTTTTTCAAAAGCTATTTAATGCAAACTAGTTAATGAAAACTTTGAATTTTCACGTGTTCATTTCATTTAAATTGAGGTTAAAACAACAAATTATAAAGTGTAGACTTGAAAGAAAAATTTAAATCATCATTAATAACGAAACTTTGCTAAAAGTTTCATTCAGAAAACAAAGCAGAAAAGACAACACAGGGCGGTTAACTAGTTGCAGCCAAAGTTAAATAATCAATAAAGTTTTTTCAACATCAGTAAAGTGTGGATAAGACTTATCTGTCTGTTCTCTTGAAGAAACCAGTGTTACAAATATTTACATGCCTAACATTCCCAGTAACACAGCACAAAATGAAAAATTTCATCTAGTTCCCATAAAAAAGGTGGATTACTGCAGGTATGAAAAAGATCTGCCATGCCAAAAATGGCTCTAGCAGAGAGACTTCTGTTTGCTTAGTGAGTAAATGATGACTTCCCATGCGGGTTTCAGCTGGGACAGAGTTAATTTTCTTCACAGTGCCTAGTATGGGGTTATGGTTTAGATTTGTGCTGAATCCCAGGTTGATAATATAGAGATGTTTTTGTTATTGCTGAGCAGTGCTTAACACAGAGCCAAGGCCTTTTCTGCTTTCTGTACTGCCACACTGGCGAGGAGACTGAGGGTGCATGGGAGGCTGGAAGGAGAGACAGCCAGGACAGGTGACCCAAACTGACCAAAGGGGTATTCCATAGGATATGACACCAGTGCGGGGGAAGAAGGAGCAAGGGGGGGACGTTTGGAGTGATGCTGTTTGTCTTCCCAAGTAACCTTTACACATGATGGGGCCCTGCTCTCCTGGGGATGGCTGAACACCTGCCTGCCCATGGGCAGCAGTGAATTAATTCTTTTTGTTTGCTTGTGGGTGTGGCTTTTGCTTTCCTTGTTTAACTGTCTTTATCTCAACTCATGAGTTTTCTGACTTTTGCTCTTCCAATTCTTCCCTGTCCTGCTGGTGGGGGAGTAAGGGGGTGGTTGTGTGGTACCTGGCTGCTGCTTGGGGCTAAACCATGACACCTCCATTTTGTGTCACCTTTCCCATTCCAATGCTTTACTGTATAACAGTATATTAATTTAACAAATTTTTTCCCCAACCATAGCCTTCAAGAAGAAAATTCTTTGAAAGAAAGAATCAAATCTGAATTGGAAAATGTCTGGAGTGGAACAAAAAAATGTAAACAAAGCATTACTGCCCCCTCCTGCATACATGCCCTCTAAAGAGGACTTTATAGACCTGTGCTAGTATCTTGGGACTGTTTTCTGTTTATCACAGAAATTAACAATGACAATGGCATTACAGGGGCAAAGAAATAACAGAATGCCAAGTGCTTTTATTTATGCACATTAGAAAAGGAAATAGCAGTCTTTTTCATTTTTGACTTCTGCTCTATGTTTATCCACCTCTGTTTTGATTTATCTTCAGCGCATGGAGGTCACTGCAGAAAACAGAATGCACAGCAGACTGTGTTACTCTTTCACTTTTTATCGATGCATGATGCTTCACAGAAGACTGACTTGGTTGTTGAGTGCCAGAGAACAGAAACAATTTAGTGCATTTGACTTTTTTTTTTAAAGTTGAACAGTAAAGTTGATGCTTGAGGTCGTGCGTATAGCATTAAAACAATTTCAGTTTTCCTTAACTGTTGCTCTAGGCACGCCAACATAAACTTTCTTTCCTTCTTCCTTACAGATCTTTAGTATGCACAGCTGTTAGTATTATTAAAGGCAATGTTTTACTAGCCTGAGGATATTTTTATCACATAAAGACTGATGGTTTCAAGGTGAAATCTACAACCAGTGAAAGTATTTCACATCTTAAGATATATCTACACTGGGATCAATTGATGGGACATGGAAATTTTTAGAAGATCCTAAGGAATTCAGACAAAAAGATGAATGTATTTTAACATATATGACTGAAGTTAAAATGCAGGATACTAAATTAAAAGGGGAAAGAGAAAATGACAGTTTATATACTTGGTCCTCCTTAGTGTTTTGCACATTCAGTTCATTAAAATTCACAAGAACAACACACAAAAACCAAACAGGCTTCTCTTAAAAACACTATGGGCTTGTGATGAAGATGACATGGCTGAGACCACTGAAGTGTCAAAGAATCAACGGCATGTTTATTTTAAATAACACAACACAAAATTGGGTCAGAGCTACCCAAGAGGCCCACAGAAATGTAAATGACTTAACACTGGAAAGGACCAGATAGTAAATTTCACATTGGGGAAATATCAAATGAAATTTGATAATAGAAGAGCAAAAGGATCACCTTTAGTGATGGTTTCCAATAATTCTACATTGAAGCGAGGTTTTAAGATAGAATGATTAATTTATTCCCATGAAAACATGAAGAATTTAGGATAGAAGTAAGCCCAAGAGACCTCGCTTAATTGTGCTGAGGCAGTAACATTATAAAACAAACCAAACCCTGCATAACACTTAGCCAGTGATTAAATGTTTCTCATTTATTTATGCATACACAGTGTTAATTTTTTTAAATTAATTTACTTGACAGGTGTTACTGACTTGTAAGTTTTGATATTGCGTCTATTTATCTCCTTAAGACAGAATTTGGTTTATAGATCTATTAATTCCTTCAGAGCAACAACATGATGTGGGCACTATCTCATTTTAACAGGATTGTGATGAATAATTCTTTTCAGCACTGTCCTACAATTATTTATTTCTTTCTTAACCAGCTTTAACATACTAACAGGTGCACTTCTTTTTGACATCAAACCATGGGTTGCCAATCTTTGGCAGTGTTTCTCAAGTAAGCTTCGAGCTGAGGATTAAGCTCATCATTCCTGCTTCTTTTAAGTTTAAGACGAAAGCAGTTACTGGGAAGAATACCCTACAGTTAGGAAAACTGGGTCCTGTCTTTCCCTCCAAGTCAGTTGAGCAAGAAGGTAATGTCCAGAGCGGATGTCGAGAGGCCATACAGACTATCCAAGTGGCAAACTACTAACTCCATACTAATGAAATTTTGCAGTATGATACCACTGGGCCCTTTACAGACCTCTTTCCATAGCAGAAATTACTAAAAAATAGGAGCACATCTTCTGCACATATTGCAAGGGGAAGATTTTCCCTGTCTTCAGTGTGGTACTCAATGCAAAAACTGATCTGAAGCAACCTAAACTAAATGTCAATAAATGAGCATAAAGAGACCAACATCAGTAAACAAGAAAATAGTTCTAAAGTCTCACAATAAAAACTAATGGAAAAACTGTAACGTATTAGCTCAAATGTTCGACCTAAGTTGGCTTTGCAAGGCTGAAACCTTATTAGTGGAAAATAACACAATTCAAAACTGACTGTTGCACTAATCACAAGGCCTAACCATAGAAATCTACTTTTCTCCTTGTCAGACAAATTATAACTGTTTAAATGACAGGTGTACATATAATTTAGAAAAACTATAACCCTTTCTCTTCATAATGCTTATAAAAAAAAGATATTTTTAGTAAAAAGTCATAGCTTAGCTGCATACACTGCTTTAGTGTTTCTGTGACTCATCTCATGTACATCTTAGTTATAAAAATACACAAATAAATACGTAATAAAGACTTATAAATGAAAGCATGCTTTCTTTTGCATTTTTCATGGGGCACTGTGTATGCCACACATCTGTGCTCAAGCTGTTTTAACTGGTCTGCATTAACAGTCATGTCTAACAACATTAGCCTTACAGCCCCTTGTGGTTTGCTTGAAGTAATTACTATTCTTCCTGCTTCTTCCACCTTCCATTGACTCCAGTGGTGGATAAAAGACCATTTACCTGAAAGCTATTCTTAAACTCGCACAAAGCTATTACAATCTATAAGATGAGAATTTAATGACAGGTTACCTGTATGGGTAGCCATGGTATTTGGAGCGAAATATTGACAACAGGAAGCTGAAGAAAAAGACCACGAGACCGAGGCCTACCAGGCATATTACTGGAAAGAAAGTAACTTTGTTTATTAGCACATAAAACATTTCAAACTGGAATTTCTACAAAGAATATTATTTATGCCAATCATTTATAGAGAATTTTGACACAGTTAAATACAAAAATGTTACTGCTTTGACTACTGATGCCCGCTATCTTCTGACAGGATGTCAAACACATATGGAAATAATATTTATGGTTATTAAGAAAAAATAACTTGTCAGGGTAAATGTACTTTCAAGAAAAAAAGAGCCGAAATTTGCAAATCAAATGTGTATGCATGCAAACACCTTACTGCTGATAATGGATTTAATAACCCTGTAAATTATACATATTGTTACATACCTAATGTCATTTCAGGTATTTACTTGTTCTTTTTGGGAAAAAAAAATACATTTAGAAAAATATCCCTTGACTAATGGAGTCATATTTTCTCTAGTCAACCATGTGTGGCTGAAGTAACAGCAAAGGCAGCTTAGTAACTACTTTAGATATTAGTGACTAAAATTTTACTGTTGTAAGTTTCAAGGCTGGCAGCCAAATCACTTTTTACTCTTAACTCAATAGTAATATAAATCTTCATGTTTTGAAGCTAAATAGCAATGATGGAAATCTTCTGATAGCATCCTTTGAGCCTTTCCAGGAAAAAAATGAATGAACAAAGCAAATGCTTAAATTAAGAAATAAAATTTGGAAAATCTGTTGGCACCTGTGGAATAATAGCATAAAACATTTTTGATCATGATAGCTTGCTCTATTGCATGTAAGTAAGTATTTTAAAAAAGCGAAGGTGTTACAAACTGATGCATATAACTTAGATGCAGCTCATCTACATTAGATGTAGTGAGCTACTTTGATTTTAAAAGCTCCTTTTCTCATACTCTTCCTACTTAAGTCAAACCTTTGCTACTTAATTGCAATATTCATGCTTCGAAAGTGTGCTGCCTTTGAGCAAAGGATGAGCAAACATGAAGCCAAGAAAACTGACAATGATGCATTTTTTCATTAAAACTGACCATGTGGAAACTGACATGTGTCAACCGGAATATGAAATTTCTACAGTTACTTTGAGAAAACTAGCCATGTACAAACCTAATAAATACACTTCAATAAAAAGAAATCACCACTCACAAATATGATTTCAAAGCATGGATGAATAAATTGGAAGCATGAACAGTGCAAGGCCGATACACGGAAAGCATTCACATAATGGCCACAAAGACCAAAGTCTGAATTTGTACTGCAGTCCACCAATATTTCGCTGTGTTCCTGTTCACAGACCCAGATCTAAGACTGTACTTCAACTAAACTCATGTCACTGTCCTCTTTGACATCAGTGTTAAAGTTAGGTATTGTAAAAGATATTCAGAACTAAATTATAAATCTATGGCTCATTGAAGGAGATGCTCAAATGGCTATTGATTAGAGATCTCTAGCCAACATCCAATCAGTTATGAAGAATTCTAGAATGTTTTTATAGAAAATAGTTGGCCAGTTCAATCTGTAATACTGCGTATTACAGAGAAGTAGCTAAAGAACCGAACTCCAAAGAAAGAGGAGGCAGTGTAGGAAATCTGGGATCTTCCAACTATGAGGAAGTTTGATTCTGGATAAAATACCTTCATACGGTGTGTTTATGCAATTCATTGACAAAAAACTCTTGCAAATATTTTGAATGACAATCTCATTCAGAAAAACACAAAAATTGCACTTCAGGCTAAAAATCTTTAGACATTACAGATTAGGATATGTTCTGTATGACACTTACTGTGGGGTTTTTACCCTCCTCTGAAGACATGATACTGGCAATAGTACTAAGTAAAAAAATATTTAAACTCCTTTGGATGTTGTCATCTTAAATGCCTAAATTAATTTTAAAAACAATATTTTCAAACTCTTGTTCTTTATGTCAGCAACTTTCAATATAATTCAAGAGCCAAGAAGCATTTACGCAATTCTAAGTACTAGAGATACTGTGTCAAGCTGTACCTTGGCTGAGTATGTTTAGAACACTTTTACTGTTATGAACTCATGTGAATGTAGTTTTATGAACAGAATTTTTAAGCTCTCCTCTTTTCCACCACAGAAAAGGTAAACTTCGGTTTAAGGCAGAGACCTTCTGTAAACTTAATCAGATATTCACTTTTAATTTCTCAGTGTCTTCTAACTGTCTAAACATTACCTTAGCTATTTAGTACAACTTACTTCTCCTTTTGCCAACATCCCCTTTGGAGGTAGCAGCTTCATTCAGGAGTACCATTCCCATGGTGATAGCAGCATCTGTATTGCCATTGTCAAGGAAAGCAGCAGACTGGTGGATAGCTCAGAAAGTCACAAAGGTCCATCTATGAACTAAAGCTTTCAACTTCAAAAAATGAAAGGAAGTATTTACGTATAAAAACTGTGTATGGCAATCTGTACTGTACCAATACACTCACCTGTGGCAAAAATCCGCAGTAAGATTTTTCTCTGTGCATTCTAGATAAAAAAGGAAAGAAGGTTTAAAAAGCTTTAAAGGACAAGTTGTGAAGAAGGACACATTCTAGACAGTAATGGAAATAAGTTACACACCAATATTTTACAATATTCTGTATATTGGCAGTAAAAGATTTTTAAAAAACGAAAACTGTAAGATCCTTCACTGCAATTGCACACAATTCATTGGTTATTTGACACAAACTGAAGCAGCTGGACAGCTTTATCTTCCTCTGCATTTAGATAAGGCATTAAGCTCCCTCTTTAGTGTCATATTGCTTAACAGTTTAGCAGAGAAACATCTCAGCGGCAAAGTCTTCAGTCATTTTCAGTGTTTTGTTGTCTCATTATAACTTACAAATGTGAGCAAGTACATAATGATAAAACAACCTAACTAATCTAGCAAGATCTTAAGCCATTCACTTAATTGTTTATTTGAAATTGTATAAACAAAAAGAAATAGTTACTACTGTGTGTAACATCTGTTCTGAAGCAGAAGAAAGCCTGAATGCCATCCTGAAGCAGGAGGGAATCATGGGAACTATTTCAGGATCACAGTTTCAGGAAATATGAACTTCACCAGAGTTAACAGATTCTCAAATAAGGTTGGAGTTTTAAGCATTACCCCAGGGCCAGGTAGCAGGATGACTACAAACCTTAAGAATGATAGGATGTTACTATTTATGCACACAGATAATTCAGAGAAGATACTTCAAACATGGTACATCCATAAATAATATCTTCATCCTGTAACACTACACTTGCAGCAATCCCATCTATATTTATACTAATATTTTTCACTTTTGAAATGTTCAAAATTAGGCCAAATGCTCAAAGACATCTGAAATTTCCATTAAAAATTTTTAATTAAGCTAAGTCTGCAGAAAAGGATTTAGAACTGCCCAGGCTAACATAATTACACTTAATCAGAGATGAGCAGCCTGATCCAGATTTGAGACTTCCAAATTCACATACACAGAATGACAAAAGAAGAATATAAGATTTAAAAAAGCAAACACCAATGGTGAAAGGTGGCAGAAGCCAATAGACAATATCAAGAAAACACAACTTTTAACACCACCTCTCTGATACAGTCATCTATCTACAGCCCTAAATAAGACTCTAATTAAAAACATACTAATAGCCCAAATTAACTTCCTCACACACGCACAAGGTATAAGGCTTAGAGTCACTCCTATAAATAAATGATTATGTTCAAGTATTCCAGAAGCTTATTACTGGACTTAACAAAATATTAAAAAAAAAAAAAAAAGGCAAAATATTGAGGAAAAAAACCAACCCAGGAATCCATGGTAGTAGAGAAGTTGGAAGAGAAAGCAAAAATTACTTTCTAAAAATTTTGCCTGTTAAGATTCTGATTCATGACCATAAGAGATAGGGAATTTCCTGTGCTACTGCTATTCTACAAGTAGGGAAAGGAATTGGAAAGAATGTAATGAGAATCATTCAGTTCTCTATTTTCAAATGTTACCAGAGCATAAATGTGAATTAATTGAGGCAGTTGCCACAAGAAGGGCTGAGAAAAAAATTTCTCCATGTATTTCTACCCTATTAAGAAAAGCCCCTAAGTTATCATCATCTAGTAACTTTATTTAACCAATACCTTGCATAGACTTATAGTAGTGTTTTTACCTTGACTTTAACAGCAATGGGGGAAAAAACCCCACAGTCCCAAGACGTGAGGGTAACTTATCAGACCTTCTTGCGGAAGCGCTACTTTTTGCAAAGGTTTTGAACTGCTTTGTAAATGGAATTTTTTTGCTGATTATCTCATGAAATATCCCTACATAATGTGGTCCTTTACTATTTCCCTTACCTTGTTGCTTCTGAGAAACCAACCAACCAACCACACACCAAAAAGCTACTTGGCAGACAACCATTCTGTAACTCAGTTCTTATTTTCTTACCAGAGCATGAGTTTAATTCACTTTTCTTATCACCAGGAATAAGTCTCACAAAAGCACTTGGTTGCTCTGCAACTGAAAATTATTGATCTGTAACCATGAGAATTTTCCTGGGTTTTTTTCCCTCTCTTTTGGAGCCTCACATCATTACCCCTAAAGCTTCCCTCTCATTGTCACTACTTTTGCTTCAGTTGTTGCTTTCTAACTTTAGTCACCCCCGTTGAGCTTTCAGCCCCATTGGCTGCCTTTTACCTTCAATATTATCAGCTTTGTAGCTTCACACCATAACACTGAGCATGGTATTTGCCTCAGCTCTCTGATGTGGAAGCAAAAATTCAATTGAGCTGTGATTTTGATACAACAAGTAGCTTACCACAGAATACAATAGCTTGTTTCTATTTTTAACTCTTGTTTCTAACATTCTCTGTTATGCTTTTACATTATTTACAAAAGAAAACAACTGTCTTAGCTCTGAAAATAATCTTTTACAGTATTGTAATTCTCTAACAGTGCAGAATGTAAAAGTTTAGCAAGTTGTTACTTTGACATTTTTTATCTACAAAAAAGATGAGATGGCATCAAATGATGCACTTAGTTTCCAAATCCTCTTTATCAGCCTCACTATGTGTTATGAAATGACTTTGTAAAGATGAGGGGAATGTGGCACTCAGAATGTTGACTGATAAACATATCCCTTTGTAGTTTTTTTCTGTGTAAATACTGCTATATATATTCTCAAATTATTACACCTTTACATATGAAACTTCCACCCTTCCTTTTCCCAGCTGATATGTGCTTTTCATAAAAACTGAAAACACATTATTTAGATAGTGTTTTTGAAAATGTTTTGAATTTTGATACATGAAGAACAACGGTTTTAAAGTAGGGTGAAAAAGATAGTGATCATCAAAATTTGTAAGATTATACAGAAAATTATTAGCAGGAACAGAGCATAATATTTAGCCCTGTAAAAATCAAGATGCTTTTTCAGAAATATGAAAAAAAAATCATACCACCAAATCCAAAAGAAAAAAATTGTATCAATAAACTTCAAAATAATAGATACCCTACTAAATGAAACTGACTGCTGGTAAATTTGGGATACTTTTCATTTTATTAGCATACACTAATAGAAAATTTAATTACAGAATGCCCAAAAGGACGAAAACATGACCATTCCTAATTTTATTAATGTGATACATAATTAATATTTTCACTTAAAAAATTTAGTCCTAATTAGTAGTGTGAGGAATGACAGAAGGAGAGAAAGGAGGTTGACTAGCACTTGGTTACTTTTGAGAAAAAAGTTTGGTGATCTCATTGATATTCTGCTGTATTTCTGCCAAAAGCACAAAATTTGGCATTAGCATTATGCACATAAAGAAACAACTAACTTTTTAGTTGCAGATAACACATAAGCAAGAAAAACTAGAAAACAAAATATTCATCCACTGGAGCCTGTGTTCGGTTTTCTGTTACCTAAAATGGGGATAGATTATCACGCAAACTTTTTTATCTTTTTGTTCTGTTTTGTTTGTTTTGGTACGGGTTTAGGTTGGTTGGTTTTTGTCTGTTTGAGGATTTTGTTTGTTTGGCTTTTTGCTTGGGGGTGATGATTAGGACCTGAGAAATTTTCTGCTGGCCTCTTACAAGGTGGAGGTTACTTTGCCGATAGAGATATTTGTTTTAATCTTTTCCTACTAACACCTAAACCTCTAAAATACCTGATATAATTTCAAAAATACTGACCATATTACAGGTTCTGTATCTGAACCATTCCATGCCAATTTAACTTTCTACTTACATTTGAGAAATTCAAGGAAAACATGCACTCTACTAATTCTATTTAGGAAATATTCTCCCACTACATGCTGTTCTCAAAACCAAGGTATTAGCCTCTTTTCCCAGCAAAAGAAAATGATTTTTTTTTTTTTTAATAATGAGTTGAATCACAGAATAGTTTGGATTGAAAGGAGACCTTGAAGATCATCGTGCTGTGGGCAGGGGCACCTTCAATTAGACAAGGTTGCTCAGAGTCCCATCCAATCCTGGCACTGAACACCTCCAGGGATGGGGTATCTACAACTTCCCTGGGCAACCTGTTCCAGTGCCTCACCACCCTCAAAGTAAAGAATTTTATCCTAATATCTAATCTAAAGGTACTCTCAACTTGAATGCACTCCCCCTTATCCTGTCACTACATGTCCTTGTAAATAGTCTTGTGCCATCTTTCCTGTAAGCAAACTGGTCCTACGAAGCCTTCTCTTTTCCAAGCTTAACA
This sequence comes from Grallaria varia, assembly GCA_013396735.1. NCBI lineage: Eukaryota > Metazoa > Chordata > Aves > Passeriformes > Formicariidae > Grallaria > Grallaria varia. The sequence goes on from VWZG01010823.1 coordinate 76,540, forward strand.
ATCCCAGTCCTCTTTCTTGGACTTGCTTCAACAGGTCAATGTGCTCCCTGTGTAGGGGACCCAAGTACTAGATGCATTACTCAGGGTGAGGTCTCACCAGTGCAGAGGGGCTCCTTTGGATGTGGCCTGGGATACAACTGGCTTTCTGGGCTGTGAGTGCACACTGCTGGTTCACATCCAGTGCCTCGCTCACCAGCACCCCCAAGTCCTTCTCGGCAGGGCTGCTCTCTATCTGCTCATCCCCCAGCCTTTGTCTGATATTGGGGGTTGCCCTGACCCAGGTGCAGCACCTTGCCCTCGGTCTTGTTAGACCTCATGAGATTCCCATGTGCCCACTTCTCGAGCCTGTCCAGGTTCCTCTGGTCATGCTTCAGGTGTGTCAACAGCACCACTCAGCTTGGCATAATTTGCAAATTTTGCGGAAGGTACACTTGATTCCTCTATGTCATTAATGAAGATATTGATGAATTAATAGAGAAACAAATGAATACAAAAAGTATGGTCTGCAATGAAACAGGTCTCATGGCTTCTTTCAAGAGATTTCCAATTCAGGAAACAGAGCAATGATTCTAATGCTCCACTTACACTATTCAATGTACAATCAATTCTCACATCATAACCATCCCACCGAATGAATTGACAGGCCTTGAGGGCTGAGAAGTAGCACGTTTAACGCACCATTTACTGAGCATCTCACCTCAGTGAAGAAGGATGATTCCTAATTCAGAAGTTGAAAGAGTGGATAATAGTCTGAAAATTATTTATTTGAATATGAATTCATGGATGAATTTTACACAATCAAGAAGTATTTCAGTATTTTTTAATGGCCTGAAATCCAGTCGTACTGATACAATAACCATGAACACACTTTCTCTTAAAACTTTCTGGCTTCAGCTACATCAAATGGCTTTTCAAGAATTTTAGGAAACACTACATGAGTCTTGGCACTGGAGTTCCCCAAAATGCCTTGAAACATGCATCTCACAACAGTGAAGTAGCTGGAAGTTTGCATTTCAAACCCTGAAATGCCAAGTAAACTATATTACTTTCCTTTTTGATGCTTTTTCATTATTTTAACAGAGCAGAGAATCAATTTGATACTAATATAGAATTTTCTGTAGTGAAAATGTTTTCCTACTATTAATTAATAGCTTCAGCTTCAATTTATGAGCCTGTCTTTCTAATCCACAGAGAATCTGATGGAAGAACTGCTCTTGCAGTGCTCTTGGACACTTGAGAATGGAAAGGCCATATAAAAGCTTCCGGAGATAAAAACTGGAATCTATTTTAATTCCACTGCAAAGGAAGAGCATAGAGATACCTTATTAAGTTTGTGTTAAATCACTAATCAAACATTCAGGGGTTTCAGCCTGATTTACAGCCCAATTATTCATATTTAGGATCTGCTAAAATTAATTCTAGGAAGATGATTTTTCACATTTATCATTTATGACCTTTTTGGTTGTGTAAATTATATCTGATGAAATTTCAGGGTTAGTCCTGTCCATCTTGCAAATTTTCATAGTGTGGTTTACCACTGTACAGATAAATATATTTTTCTAACTTTATTTACATTGTGTACTTCCTTTCCATAAATTTTCTTGCCTAGTGATATTCAAATCACAGAAGTATAAACATCTCCAGAACAGGCAGACCTATAACAGTACTTTCCTTAATGCTAAGCATACATGAAATTCAAATAATTGGATGAAATTTTTAAGAGCTAAAGTGCTTAACTTTTGAACACAGATAAATTGCTTAAAAAATTCCATTTGAGCTATTTATAACTATTTAAGACAACTATATAATTTTCCCTCACTATTCTAAGACTGTATTACAAACATCTACCTTATTTCAAGCACTTCATTTCAAACACTAGACTCAGTATGTTGTCTCCTCCACTTGTCAGCACACACTTAATACTTCTGCATGCAGACATACCATCCTTCTTGCTTTCCTTAAACAGCTATAAATACTTTTTAAGAATATCACATCTTCTTTTTCTACACTATAAATCTTCATCAGTATGCCCTAGGCTGGCTTTTTCCTTTCCTTCATTGTTAAAGATCTATGCAACATAATAGACATAGTTTATTTTTAGCTGAACAAGCTTGGAGGACTATTTCATTTAGTAAAAGTTATCTGTGGATCCAAAATGAAAGTATTTTACTTTGGACTAGATTTCTGCATCTTTTAGCTATTCAAACAAGTACGTTTATTAAAAAATAGAATTACCTTTGCAGGAGTCTGCACTTCCATTGGAAAACTTTAGAGACAGAAACCGAAAATGGTTGAAAATCACTGAACTAGAGAATTGGTAACTTCATGCAGAGGACACATGCCATCTGTGAAGGCAGTTCACCAAATCCAGTATCTTGCAATTAGCTGATGAAAGACATGCATTATGTGGCATGTTGAGTTGACAAATGCCCAACTGTAAATTTAAAGTCTCTGCACATTTCTCTTACATTTAAGATACTTTAATATCCTTCCTAAATGATCATATTATAAATTATTTCAAGGTCAAGCAGCAGGAAGCTGAGATAACACAAGGAAGTGTCTTGATTTTTCTAGCTATTATCTCCTTATGTTTCAACACATTTAGGAGGAATCAGGCAGCTTCCAGAAGAGTCAGAATAGCTCACAAGTTTAACATGCAGTACTGGTGGATAATGCAAGTAAATAATAGAAAATGTCCATCATGTTCTGCTGCTTTGGACGTTGATTTCCAGAGTTAATTAGGAAGCATACTTAAATATGCTGTAATGTTATGCATTTTGTTCTACCTTTATCCACCATGGCTCTTCTTTCTTTTTTTTCTTATCCTTAAGATCAAGCATACAATAACCCTTTCTCACTGCTCACATCCTCATTCACTTTACTGTAATCTCTGGGGAACACAACTAGATTCCATTATGCACAACTAACAGAATCTTACTATTGAGAGCTAAGTGAGCATTGTTCTACTGACTTTTGACTTAAAATTTCAGATTCTTATGCTCAGTGACTCTGCACGAGCCCTACTAACACAGAGAAAGTCATCTCTTTAAATTCATTCTGTGGTAAAGTTTCCTTATACCACAGAGGCACTTAATACACTTAATTTAAATTCACTCTGTAGGACAGGAAATATCTTTCATAACAGGTGTAATTTTAATCTTACCATAAAGATTTGTGGGGGTTTTTTTGAAGCAAATCAAATTTCTTTTTCCTTCTCAATCAATATCTTGTATCCACCTACACAGCTGTCAAATTAAACGCTGCCTTGGGAATTCAAATTAACAAACTGAAAAGACATTTCCATTTTTACTTAGGTGCTTGTGTTTTATCAGTATCAATGTTAACTAAGTTTAATGGTAATAATGAGAAAAATTATCAGGTTAATCATAATTGATTATTCATATATATAATAAGGGTTTAGATTTATCTCCTGTACAATAAATAATCTGCTTAATAACTGAAACTCTTTTGATAATCAAAATATTTACTGTAACTTTCAAACCTACTCCTTAAAGATCCCCTGCTACTACAAAACAACTATGTCATATTACATTCAAATCAGTTTTATTTCTGCAGGGAATAACAGAAAAACTTGATGAAAATTCATCAGAGGTACTGATTAGTGTCTACCAAAGGGAGCAATGAAAGAATTGAAGATAACTTTCAAATTCAACACAGCCTATCCAGCATTACTATTCCTTTTCTCTCTCACCGTATCTTGACACCCACAGCAATATTTACAGCTGAACATTGCATACTCCAATGCCTTTTTGGTTATAACCGTCAATATACTCGATCTGTATTCAACTGTAGTTAATTACAACAGCAATACTGATTGTGCAGTTTACTGCACGTTGCTTCTTAGACAATGACAGCTCTTCTTTTCAAAGTTATCTCACTATGTCTTCTTAATAGCTCTAGAAACAGTACCTCAATATCCATGTCTTTAGTTCCTCTTCTGCATCTCCTCAAGAATGTCAAACTACGTCGCATTTTAAAATTTTTTTATAAACATCCAGTCATTTCTGCTGACTCCTATTATCTATGACCCCATTTCTGTCAGGAAGCTATTGCAAGAATAGACACCAACAGCCTGGAACATCATCCGCATGAGGAAATAGTAGAATTTTTCAATGTGGAAAGGATAAAAGGAAGAGAAATGTTTGGTCAACTCTGTAAAGTTCCAAAGAGAAGGGAAGAAAAAAAAAAAAAAAAGAGAGAGAGAGAGAAAGGACTACTTCCCGTGACTTAAAGTCACACAGAACATTTCTTGTACAAATAATAGGCTAAAAACATCCTAAAAGAATACCTTCTACATGAAGTTAACCCTGAAAATTCATGACTACAGAATATTGTCCCATAACTAATTCAAAAAAAGATTAAAAATAAGTAAGAATGTATTAATTGGTGACTGGAAGCTATAATAGTCTATATGTTCAATCTGGCTCAAAAATCCCTGATTCTGGTTGGAGATTCCATTTTGCACAATCCTCCTCTATGTTCTTAACAGTCATTGCTGCACTAATCCACATTGTTGTAAATTGATGATAACCAGAGAAGATGCAAAATGTTATTCCTAAATCATAATGTGTGGTGGAATTAGGCATCTAGCACACAATTAGACTGCCTTATCAGGATCACTCATGTAAACAAAGACATCTCTGTAAATTATTCAGTTCTAGCACCCTTAGAAATATTCAAGCTCTTCAGAAGCAAAATCTTGTATAACAGACTGCACAATGCCTAGCATGTTGATAACTTCACATACGTTACTGCTTTCATACAATTTATCAACAACTAAAAAAAATAAGATTTCTCTTTAAATAAAATCTATACCATGCTCTTATTTTAAATATTTTTTTCTTTGTGTAGTCTGCCTTATTTATTCTACAGCAGTTATACTTCTGTACCTATCATGTAATGACTTTTTGATAACTTCTCTATTTCACAGGAAGGTCCCTATATTGATATAATTCTACAAAACTCCCCAAAATATTATGTGTGTAAATTAAACTCAGTTGCTTGAAGCACTGACTATAAGTTGATGTAGGGATAAATACCGTTATATATGACATAACACTTCCTTCTCAATTGTAAATGACAAGGTTCTGTTGTTCCTGGGGAGGGAATCAGAACTGGTCAATTTCAAAGAAAACCAAAAGCAGATACTGGAAAGTCCAGCATATTTTTACAGATGATCAAATACAACCTCAAATTTAATTTGCATTTAACTCTTACCCAGTATTACTTTTTCTCTGGAAAGAAATATAAACATTCTTTCTTTTTAAAAAAGATCTTTTTTTTAACCTGTCAAATTATAGCAAGCAATGAGCTGTAATGTAGCATTAACAAAAGCAAATCTTGGCTTTTCTTTTATTCCTAGGCAATAAAAAGCAAAAACATGATGGATCTCACTATTCCATCCCACAGAGTGTTCTGTTAATTTTTGAATGAAAGCTTCACTGAAGACTCCACCAATTCAACTAGGCTGGCAAAAAAAAGTCTCAAGGAAAGCCAAAACATTATGTCAGACAATATTGTAATTCACAACAGAATGAGCCATGAACTGCAGTTTGGAAGGTTCAGACTGGAAGAAAAACAACTTCATATCTGTAACTGCCCAAAGAGATTATGCAGTCTCCAGCCCTGAAGTTTTGAAACACTTGCACTAGACAAAAACAAGAAAGACCAGATCCAGTGTTAGTGATAATCCTTCATTAAGAGGAAGATAGCAGTATGTGATCTTCAGAGATCCCTTTCAACTAACATTTATATGGCTTCTATGGTTATTTCCCAAAGTTAACTCTCCAAAACAAGGGGAGCCAAATAACAAAACTGAATAGGAGTCATGTTGTCAGTATAACATAAACTTCCAAAGTCATGAAAGTGTATAATAAAACAAGAGCCATCACATCTCAGAGGTCTTTTCCAACCTTATTGTTTTTATGATATCCAACCATGTCTTGTCACTGTTCTCTGCCACATGTTCATGAAGAGCTGCAGCCTGCAGGATGGGCTTATGCTGGAAAGGTTCATGGAGAACTGCCTCTCATTGGAGGAAGGAAGGGAAGAGAGCGAAGAGTCCTCATTCTGAGGATGGAGAGACAGGGACAGTTGGGATGAAATTGCCACAATTCCCATTTCTCATTACCCTTCTCTGATTTGATTGGTAATAACTTCAATTAATTTTCCTCAGTCTCTTCCTGTTCTTATCTGGACCCACAAGCTTTTATTACCTTTCCTCTGCTCTGCCCAGCTGAACAGAAGAGGGACAGAGCAGCTTTGGTGGGCATCTGATGTCCTGCCAGGGTCAACCTACCATAAGTGGCAATGAAGTTCACCCCGATTACCTGTCCTAGATAAGGACACTGTATTTGTACATACATCTGGTAGGTGATTAGTAGCATCGTATAGATTTTATTGAATTTAATGCTGCTTTATAAAATAACTTAAACTGAGTATCTGATTTCTTCAGAAGTCCTTCCTAATTATGTAGACACAACATGGAAAAACCGCAGATCTTTATATAGGAATCAACTAGCAGATGCGGTAGAATCACTATCTAAAAGCAAGCACAGAAATGCAATGAAAATTCACATTTTTTCATCAGAGGTATTAAAAATTCACTTTATAGAGAAACACAACATTTTATTTCAACATCTAGCAAGAAGTGACAACCTTACGAAGTAAAAAGAAGCAACCAAATGAAATATGTACATTACCAGCATAGTAATGTCTTGTTTTCAAATTCAATGCATCTTTTAAACTTGAGAAAGGTTAAAGGGAATGTACTACTGTTTATCAATCTGGCATACTTTTTTTCTAATTTCCACATTTTCTAACGACATTTTCTGAATAAACAAATAATGAAGCAATGAAGCTGTCAATAATTATTACCAACATTGAAGGGATAAAGAAATACTAATTTTCATGCATAATTGTTAAAATCCATCAAAATTTCATGGGAAAGACTTCATTGTGAAATTTGTGTGGGACCAAAACTCATCTCAATAGTATTGTGCCATGAAACAAAACCTTAGAGAATTCTTTTTGCAAGTGGTAATGAACAATATCACTGAAAGGATTCTCTCAGACAGCTGCATTAATGTAGCTAGCCAGTTGGCAGTTTAAAGACAGTCTCTCCCAACAAAAAGATAGCACTTCAATGCTTGAGTCAGAGAAACGAAATATGTCATCAACAAAGGTTTTGTTTATTTTTAATCTTCCCTGGTTTTTGCATTTACTTTTCTCATTCTCAAGAAGTCAACAGGGTTGGTTTAGATAACAGATTTGTTTAAATTGTGGCAGTTCAAGTAAACAAAAAACCCCCAAGAAAACATAAATTGTGGCTCTACAGAGAAAAACAAAGATGATACTAATAAAACGCATTCTCTATCACACAATAAAATTTTCATATGAAACATAATAGCTGTCTCTGTACTTTAAAAAAACATAGCATTTAAATTAATAATCACCGAGTATTGACTTGGCAGTTTTCAGGTAAAGCTAGTTCTCTTTAACTCTCTCTCCCCAAGAAAAGGAAGTCAAATTTAGAAATAATGGACATAATAAGCAGGCTTCCGAAATTTTAACAAATACAATGTGATTTTGAAACAACATTAATTAGAGTATGATTTAAAATCTGGATAATTGACAGAACCACAGAATGGTTGAGAGTGGAAGGGACCTCTTGAGATCATCTAATCCAACCCTTCTGCTCAAGAAACCTGATAGAGCAGGTTGTCTGTATATATTTGGAGTTTGCATATCTTCACAGATGGAAACTCTGCAGCTGCTCTGGGCAGCCTGTTTCAGTGTCTGACCACACTCACAGTAAGAAGCATCATCTTGTATTCAGGCTGAATTTCCTGTTTTTCAGTTCTAGCCCACTGCCTCTTGTTCCGTTGAAGGGCACTACTAAAAAAGTCTCCTTCCTCTTCATTTCTTCCCATCAGCTATCCACACACATTGATGAGATTCCCTGAGAGTCTTCTCTAAGTTAAACACTCCCAGCTCCCTCAGCCTTTTCTCATAGGAGAGTTCCCTAATCACCTTTGTGGCTCTTTGCTGGACTCGCTCAACTAAGTCTGCAACTTTCCTGTACTGGGGATACAGAACTGGAAACAGTATTCCAAGTTCAATTACAAATACTACATTTACTCTGTAAAGTATGATCATAACTTCAAAACTAAATGAATAATGCCTATGTATGAAGCAGATAAGGTTTCACAGGTAGCAAAATGTATGTCAGGTAAATGGATGCAATGAAGAAAAAAGATGTCATGATGGTGTTCTCTTTGGATACTAAATGTCAAAGATGAAGGCAGATAGGGAAGTCAGAGGAAGGGCATGTTCAAAGGCAACATAATTTTAGGGAGAGAACAAGAGAGTAGCTTGTTCCCCTTAGACAAAGGTATTTGTGACAGAACTAGTCTTTAAAAACGGTTAATGGTGACTAGAGTTTTTACTCAATGAACAAAGCTGATGACAAGCAGGGTTTAAAAAACTCAGAAAACATAAGTTTTCCAACAGTTTATTACGACATATTAAAAAAAAATCATTAACTTTTTTCTGACTCAGTAAAATCAAAGAGTAAAAGCAGGTCTCAAGGGTCTTTCTGTGAGGGGATGATGTCAGAAAAAATGTGACTTTGATTTATTTCAAGAAGTAGTAGTAAACTGTCTAGATAGGTGGTGGAAAAAACTGAAGGACTGCTGGAGGACAGATCATCTTTGTGCATGGTTGGTAGATTTCTGTATGCTTTTCTTGTCACCAGAAACAAGTAAAATTATTTTTTCATTGAATTTTTAACTATTATAATGAAGAGTAAAAAGAAAATTAGTTTCTGTTACTGAAAAGACAACACTGAAGGCATAAGACTACCAAAGGATGTAACACTGTATATAAACATTTCGCATTAGTGAAAAGCAATGACAGCTTTACTTGGCAGTAAATGGCAACAACATTACATTTATTTCAAGATATAGTAAGTAAGCCAAAATACAATACCTGTTAAGAAGTTCCATGCTATTCTCAGCCAGAGCAATTTTGTTTAGCAGCATACTGTGCCTCAGCTTGGTTTTTTAATATTCATTACCACTTTGAAGGATACTCAGCAGAAGAATAATATGTGATTCTGCAACAAACTGAGCCTGACTGCTTCCATGTATGTAACTCTGTAAGATAAAAATGAAAAACATTCCTTTTTAAAACAAAGAAATCCACTGAAAATGGTGCAACCAGATACGCGAGAATAAAACTATAACCCATATTTCAGAAAAACGCAGGCAGGAACAGCTAGAAATTAACAGCACAGTTTATGTATGTATATTCAGTAAAAAGGAGTAGTAAAATTAGCATATTTAGGGAAAGAACATGTATATATGTCCTAGTTATAGTGACTGGGACCAGTTTATCACTGTGGGAATGTAATTGGAACTGTGTATTCCATACCCTCTCTGCCATTTATCATGAACTGTTAATGATGCATTGTTTGCAACAGCTGCCCAGGACACACTTGACACCTCAGGCTATGAACTGTGTCCATGGGAAAAACAGAGATAAGAAGGCTCCCTGTCTTCACACCAATGATTCAGGTGTGATAACTCCCCTCCAGGAGTCATTAACACCTTCACACCCAACCTGAGGGGTCATGTCTGCTAATGGGCCATCAAGTAGACCAAAAATATCCTGTGACTCACTGAGTAAATTGCCCATTGTGAAAACCCTCACCCTGGGAGAGGTACTGGGTGTTCCTATCTGAACTGAAGCATATATAAGCTTGGGGTTTTGGAACCTGAGGCACTCACTCACTCACTCATCAGACTGGGAGGAGGACCAGAACCTCAACAGGACTGCCACTACCACTCACAACCAGACTGCGACCACCAACATTCTGGAAGGAGAACAGGTTTTCCTTTTTCTTTTTGCTTTGGACTCAGGGGGACCACGTGGTGCTCAGCACAGGGGCTGGTGAGCACCATACTGTTTGTGCCCCAGGGGGCTGGGTTGTACAATTGGGTTTTGAGGGCTGAAACCAATTTTCCTTTGTATCAGTGTATCCATTGTAATCTTTTTATTAAATTGTAGTTCTGACTTCTAAACTCTTTTGAGTTGGATTCATTTCTCCTGCCGGTGTACTTTTAAAACCAGCACAATATAGTGAATGCAATGTTTCAAACATCAGTGCATTATGCTGAACTCTTTTTAATATTGCTGTTATTGTGAAATAGAGAATATGCATTATTTGTTCAGGAGATACAATTGTTGAGAAGGGAGATTATGAAATTAAGGACATGCATAAGTATGGTTTTTACAAAACTGAAAACTGAACCCTGCCTTTAAAAAAATCATTCTACTTTAGTATTTATCAGATTGGGTGAAGTTTCTTCATATAAAGTCTACATTTTTCTCCAGCAAGGTACAACTGTGTCCATCAAAGATCCTAACTCATAAATCATCTTGTTTAAATGGAAATATTGTGCATGCAATTAGATGTTAATACTAAGACTGACACAGTCTACTCCCTCCTTACCCCAAATAATTATTGCTAATGGGCACTCTTTGCACATTTGTTTTTAACAACTTATAGCATATTAGTAAAATGCTGTTAGTGTTTATTGTTAACTAGCTATGATTGCGAAAAAAGGAAACAAAAATTTGAAGGACTGTAAACACGCCCAAAAAGAGGGAGATTTTGTGTCTTCCTCTAGTATATCAATTGCCAATATCAAGTACAGTTTGTCCTACTGTTTTATGTGAAATTAAATATGCCCATGTTCTAACTATTTACATAAATTTCTCTTAGGCATAGATACGATTTTCAACCCAACTAAATAGAAAGAAAAATTCTCACACCAAGTAAGGCAAAAGAACAAGAAACTTTTTGGCCTCCTTATGGATGCAGGGTTTTGTTAGGTTGTTTTTTTTTACTCACACCTGTTGCTTTAATTCATTTTAATCTAAATAATTCTGACGGAATACCATCCTTGTCATCATTCAGAACAATTCACACCTGAAATACTCTGATGGGTCAGCACACAAAAGAACACCTTTTTCCACAGTTGTTAAACTCTGATTATGGTAGTGCCAGAAGATGTATTTCGTAATAATTTAAAGAAGTTTTTACTCCGGAGATGGTTACGTATTGTTTTCAGAATTCAATCATATTATGCTCATTCAAATAACCATTTCAAAGTTAAATCAGGCAAAACCTTCATGTATGTGAAGACTCCATCGCTCAGAGACATCTTTTTTCTTTAACAAGATAAAAATCACTGATCTTGTAAGAACAGATATTCTCATGAGATCATTGCAGTATATGACAATGAGCCAAACTGTATTTTTCATTTTTTTTTTGAGTGACTCTTTATAAATCTTGCGCTATATATATACACACACACAAATATATATGACACAAAGGAAGGAAGAATATTTCACATTAATAAAAAATGACAAAGTTAAAATGCTTGATAGATTGTGTACTCTGACTCAGCTGTGACCATAGTCCTGTGAATAGTGACCGTCCGTCACTATTCCTCATGCAACTAAACCAACATATATACACACAAGCACACATATACACTTGCAGGTCTGGATTCAAGTGCGTGTAACAAATAGGAAACATCTATTTCTTCTGATCACAGCGCAAAGTTATAGTCTAAAGCTTAAAATTATTACTATATATAGTGTATTTGCTATTACAATGTGAACTGAAATAAAAAATGAGCCTTTCATCAGAACAGCATATCAGGGTTTAGTACGCCTATATGGTTATTAAATACTTCTATGCATTTATACATTATCACTACTCCTCTTTCTCTACACACATGCTAAATTGAATGAAAATGCACACTGGGAACTAAAGAAACACACTCTATGTTGAAGAGATATTATTATCACTGACTAATAAAACTGGTTGTCACCTGACTACTAAGATAATAAATACCTTCTGTATTAGTAAGACATTTAGATGAGAGATGTAATTTTTTTTTCATATGCTTTATACTTTGCTAAGTATATCACTTTTGTCTTTCTCTCATGGTAGCAATTTAATTCACCACAACACCATTGCAAGAACAGAATCCAAAGTTTGTACATAAACACATATACATGCAGACACTACACAGAGAAATCATTACTTACCTCAAAGTAATTTGCTGACACTACACTGTTTAGTTTTCTTCCTAACAGGAAAGAGCCTCACCTCCAAAAATGTAAATTTTATGCTACTCCTTCCGATGACAAAAATTGGTCCCACACTGGGGAGGAATCACATTTTAGGTGCTAGTCTTCATCACCCAACAGAGTAACTTTATTTAAAAACATCACTCAAGTTTGTGTGACTTCTGGTTTCACTTGGAAATAACAAATAACACAAATAATTTTGCTAATTAAATAGCAGTTTCATAACCCTGTGGCTGTCAAACCCGCACAGTAATGATGTTTTTAAAAATGCCAGTCAATACGCTCTGTGAAAGTTTCAAGCATGATTTCTCAGTAGCTATTCACACTTGGAAAATTGACTGAAAAATTCTCCTAATCTGAGGATGAACAGAGTTTTCAGTAAACTGCTTGCAATACCGTCCATTTAGACAACTTACAATGCAAAGCTGAAACATCACACAGAAAAACTAAAAGTTACAAAAAACTAATTAGATGGTTACTGTTTTTTAAATCATATTTTAATTAAGAAACTTAAGGCAAGTCTTTATGTGTTACAGAAATGTATTGTGATTTAATGTAATGCACTAGCAGGGCTGATATCACAATAATGTAAGGATTCAGCTGTTGGAAAGACATTCTCAGAAATTTCTCATTAGAATAACAGAATCATAGCATGGTCTGAGTTGGAAGGGACCTTCAAAAACCAACAAGTCCAATCCCCCTGCAGTGAGCAGGGACATCTTCAACTAGATCAGGTTGCTCAGAGCCCTGTCCAGCTTGACCTTGAATGTTTCCAGGGATGGTGCATCTATCCCACCCTGCCAATGTGTCATCACGCTCATGATAAAAAATTTCTTCCTTGTATCTAGTCTAAAATCTATCCTCTTTTACTTTAAAACTATTTCCTTTTGTCCTATTACAACAGGCCAAAAGTTTCTGTCCCCACCTTTCTTATAAGGTCCCTTTAAGTACTAAAAGTCTGCAACAAGGTCTCCCTAGAGCCTTCTCTTAATTCATTGTTAAAATAGATAATCACTGTGATAAAATCCTAAAAACAACAAGGAATTTAGAGCAAAATATCTTTCCCTACATGTTGGTTAAATTAACAAAGTAATTACTCTTATTACTTTGTTAAATAGTTGTAAAATATTCCTATTTGTAGCAGGATTTGACTAGTCTCTCAAAAGAGAAATGTCCATAAGACAAAAAAAAAGAAAAAAAAGATAGCCTCATTATCACTATTAATTAGGTGACAGATAAGAGTCCCAGCTGCCAACTGATACTCAGTATAAAGAAAAAATTTAACTAGATACAAGTTTATTTGCAAATGTGAAACTTGAGCCAACTAAATAAAAACCTGAAATAAAAAAACCCTGACTAGAAGACCCAAACCAGGGACTATAATTTGAAAACTAGCTAATGAATATTAATTTTTGGCTAAATGTCTCATAGGGATTAATATTGCAATCATATTTCTTTAATTGTAAGTTGCTAAAGGCATAGCCTTTCTTGCATGGAAGTAGATGTTCTTTGATTTAATTCTGGACAAGTTACATGTATATTAAAAAGCTGGTAAGAAACAATTGTTATATACTGCTCTGCTCCCAGAGAGGGGACAGAAATTGCTAAAAGCAAAGTGAGTAGCCACCGTAAACACAAAACCCCAGCAGGAGATCTCAGGTTAACAGAAAGAGTGCACTAGTTGAAAGCCATTTTGTTAAAATATTAAATAAGGCAGATTTTATTGCCCAGTGTTGACTTTTAAAAAAATTACTTTAACTGTTGACTTCTTTGTTCTATTACAAAGGTCTTTAGGTAGATTATTCTTGAAAGTTATCTAGCAATACAGCTAACCCTGTGTGACCAATAGTCCTCAGACTGCTTCCCCAAGACATTTTCTCCAAATAACTCAAAACAGCAGCATGGGCCATCTCCTCTATAGCTGTGGGTCAGTCGGAACAATGTTAGTGAAGTACAGAAAGTGACAAACTGTTCCAGGGATGAAGGATAACCAAAATAATTTTCATTTCATGGCTATAGTGAATCATCTGAACATATGATAGCACCTCATCCCACTTCTTATGAGCAATGGTCCTCAACCACTTGACAATGGAATTATAGGTTGCCTTTTTTCCTCAATGAACTTTCAGACCTACTTTCTAAACCAAAAAACTTTTCAAGCCAAAAACCAGAGTAGAAGTTTTTAGAAGACAGAACTATAGTATTCAATGTAAAAATTAAGGCAAATAGCTTTTCTTGAAAAGTGAATTGTGAGAACTGTGTGGCACTTGTCCTTGTGTCTTTCCCTACAGGCACATGATGATACTGTGAGGTCACTGGAAGCACAGATTATATTTGTACTGATACATATTTATGCAAACATTCCCCCATACACCAGTTTTGTACACTGCAATGGCCACTGACTCATCAAATTTTGAAATTCATGGCCATCTGGGGCTCATACTTACCTAAAACAGAATACATTTAAAGACACTTTTTTAAAGGAATATTGAAGAATTAGCTACTTATCAAATCTCAAGCTAAAGAAAGGATCTAGTCACATGAGATTTCATTATTTTCATACTACTTCTTTCCCTCTGTAAGAAGATTGCTGAACGACCTAGATGCAAGGGGCATATTCTCATGAAATTTTATTTGAAGCTACAAACTAGTAAGACACCGAGAAGCAAGATTTCTGGTTTTGCTATCTTTTCTGCTTTTTGACACTGAATCCATTTAATATTTGGAAGCTCTGTGAAGCCTATTCGGCTGCAAATGCTCTAGGCAAATGTTTTAAATAAATTAATGAATAAACTCAGTATTTCTCTTTCATTTTAAAGGCATCAAGAGGGAGGACCACATAAGATGCAAAGATAAAATCTGTCAGAAGAGAGACAACCACCACAGAATGAGCAGAAAATTGTACAGCCACACAACTACCACTGCCATGCAACAGATGCAACAGTGAATGCCATGCTGGTAGGACTAATGGGGGAACCAAAGCCTGAGTAATTCACACTTTGAACAACCAGACCTTTTCCAACTCCAGCATTCTCCTGTCTGATTTCACAGAAGCTTTTTGAACTGTGAACTGGAATAATCATATCCCCAAATCAGGCCATTTCTTTGGCAGTGATAAACAATTGCTCAATGCATGCATATTTCTATTAAACTGTGTTAAATATTTATCTACTATTCATAGACTCATTAAATATTTAGTGTTATTGAACAGCAGATGGTACATACACGTATATAATCCCACACCAGGATAGTTAAGGATAACAGCAACATAATGTAACTTTAAATTTCCCTAAATGCAGAATGTCCTTGTGATTTCCCTTCAAGATTGATAGTTGTCAAGGTTCAGTAATATACTTATGTATAATCTGTGCTCTTTCCTTCCTTTCTGTCAATGTAATGTAAATAAAGCAAAAAAAAAAAAAAAATAAGGGGAAACAAGCCCTCTGTGAGATGTGCTAATTCTCAAGGAAAGAAGAAATTGTGGAGCACCCAAAATTAAAACGTGATTTCAGGTGCGTCACTAATCTTTCTTAAAACAAACACCATGATTTTTATTTTCCACTAGTATGTACATGAAGTATGCTAGGGTAAAGGAAGCTGATTTAACTCGGTTGGCTTTAGTAAGAGCCTAAGATACAAAACTGCTTCATGAAGTATAATTTTTTTTTGGTAACTGAGAAATAACTTGTCCTAAGTTAACAAGATATGACCTACATTTAATAAAAAAGTGCACTGAAGACCAATCAAATGCAGACAGTTTTGCTAATAATTATTCAAAGTGATTATTCAAGCTGAACTTGGACTGTATGTTGAAGAAACTCCTAGATGGAGACTGTCCCTGAAGGAGACAACAGGCCAAGTTGTAGAAGGCAACGAAGCAACACAGTGGTTAACTGCCCCAAAGAGAGACTTATGAATTCCACAACATTAAGATAAATGCTATTAATCTGTCTTCTTTTACTACATTAACATTCAGGGTGAAATTCATCAGAGAAAGGAACATTACAGAAGACCATGGATTACTTAATTATGATTGAGCCTTTGGAATGGCATATTTTAATTAAAGACCACCAATTTTGCCAAGAACACATGAGATAAGAATTTGTTCCTTTCTCTTAATTTAAAGGGGAAAAAGGACCCCACAACATTCTTTGTCAATCCATATTTTATATGTTTTCCAAGTCCAGGAGTAGTATGACTTTCAGCAGTCTTTAAATGCTTAAAATGTTTAAAGAGCGAAGGTTCTAAAACATTCTCTCACAATTCCATTTACACACTTTATCATTTTATGTGTGAGTGCAGAAAAAGCTTAAACATTTTATGGGGAACAAATAATTCCTTCTGTAAAGCAAACACTTTGAAACCAAACATCAAGGTATATTAATGAATGTTTTACTGCGTGATTTCATTAGCATAACCACATTTCTCCAGATAGGTTTTCATTCTACTATGTTAACTATGTAACGCTTCAAAACCAGCTTAAAATACCCAGCAAAATTAAGAATAAAATCTTATGCAGCTCAAAACCAGTAGCTTTCTGATTCTGTTATTGCAGCTACCTATTTAAAATATTATGTTTTCTAAAAACAGCAGTTTCACATAGCTTTACTTGAAGCATGCTTTCAAAATATGCTTATTTTATTATTACATAGTAATATCTGTTCGGTTCATACAAGCAGATCAGAGCTTTAACTTCCTTAAGAACCCAATAGTGGACTTCCTATGAAGTTACCTAGCCTAGGCAAGTATCTGTGAAAATCTGAAATAGAAGTCTAATCTAATTGCCTACTTTCTTTCCCTCATGGGAGATACTATTACCTGCTGGGAATAGCACATGTACAGCAACCTGTTTTCCCTGTAGCAGCCAGCCCTCAAAAGTCTTAGTGACCACTGACGTGACAAACCACGAGACAATGCTGGTTTGGGCCTAAGTTATTCACATGTGTGAGAATGGCTACCCACTTAGAACCTCTGTTACCATATGGATGTCATTTTCCAAAATAATTATAAACCTTTTTTTGGGACAGAGGATGCAACATGGGTATGAGTTAATTTCAGAGAACTTAAACAACACTGAGACTGAGTAAATAATATTAAGTCCCATCTCAAAAACCGAAGAAATGGAAAAGAAGTCTTGACTCTGCTTCATTTACTACACAGCTCAGAAACCTTTGACAAGTCTAATGACATATTAATGTTCAACAGTTAGGGTAATGTACAAGTATTTAATAGGGCAATTTCTTTTATTGTAGATACCCAGATATAAAAGGGGCATCTGCAAATGATGCCTAATGGCTTCAAAATTTAATGTAGTATTAAACACAAAAATAAATCTAAACTACTTACTCCTAACAGAAATCCTAAATAAATGAATTTTTGTTTCTGGCAAAATGAAAATCACATATGACAGTAAGAAATGTGCAGTCAGCTATTTGAGACAATATTTTTTCCAGAAATCATAATTTTGTTTAATAAACAAACAGAAACACTTTAATACTAACCTGCTTGAAATAAACAGTTACTAGCTTTATGAACACCTCCAACTCAAATATAAGCCAACATTTTGCCACCCTGGTGAAATTTCATATATTATATTCCTAGCAAGTAGTCTCTCTAAGCAATGACTCTACATTAAATCCAATCCAGTTCAGTTATAGACCAGCAAGACCAGGATTAATGAAATAGCTGAAGTACACTCACCAGCACATACAAAATGGTGAGGAATAGACAGAATTACTAGATGTCTTACTTATGCATTTTATTCAGCTTAGATTCAACCACTTGACTCTAAAAAGTAGTAGGATATCTAGAAAATGAACAGCGGACTTCCCCAAATAAAACTGTGTATTCATAACTTTTTCAGCATCCTTGTTGTAACAAGTAGTACAAGTGTTCAGACTCACACTTACTAAGCATGACCATAAATCATATCAAGCACTTTTGACAGGAGAGTTTAATAGCTATGGATGAATTTAACCTTTTAAAATAAATATTTAATGTAGAATTTTTAGAAGAATTTATGTAATACAGATACACACAACAATCTCATACAGACTCTTTGATTCTCTCGTGTATTAATTCAATGAATATGAGCCAAATTTTCCATTCCTGAGCTCACTGCTGTGTTCACCATTACCCAAACCAAAACTGAGTCAAGAGACTGCAACCAGTTTTCACAGTACTGTCCAGTTCAAACAGGCTGCGCTGGCTGCCTTCTACGAAGTCCATCTGGCACCAAGCACAGAATATGATCACAGGTTTCCAGCCCTAGAGCAAAAGTAGAGAAATGCTGCCTTACTTTAGCAGACTAGCAGGATGGAAAGGGTAGTCAGTATTATTTAAAACAGTATACAAATCCTGGCTTTTGCCGCTGCTTTGGTTGTTCCTAGGCAGCTTTTATAGCTATACTGCATTATTTAGGGTTTCTAGAAGTGCTATCAAAGGAGTCAGCTAATCAAAGGAGTCTTGCAAATCCAAAAACTCTGAACTCTCTGCTCAGATATGCAGAGGCTTTGATACAACTGCTGAATAAAAATTAATCCTGAGGGACTTCTCCAACATTTATTAATCAGAGAATAATAAGATGACAAAAGATGCAGCAATCCTTCAAAGAATCACCACTTTGTGGGTTTCAGAAAAACCACACAACTTAAACTCTCATTAGGAAAAAAACATTGCTAACCTTATTCTTACTTAATTTCCAAGTTACTTAAGGATTGGCATACAGTGACTGCCTTCCTCTGAATGGCCATTACAACACACAGGTGAGAGACTTGAATAGAGACCATTCTGTTAGTTTGGGGAAGTTTGTATGACAGCCTAATTGCTTAAAGAAAGGAAATTTTTGCAACTGTGATGCCTTGCTTAACAACTTGACTACTTTTTAATCACCTTAAGAAAGACGGCAAAAAATTCTCAGAGAAAAATGACATTCCTACACATTTCATTACAGCTGTACAACCAAAGCAGTGATTCTAATGAAAAAAAAGTTGTAATTCAAGTTCAACTGTTAATAGTTAGAGTATGGACTGCTTGCTTAACACATGGAAGTCAAACCATGATACTTTTAATTAGGAAACAAATTGAGATTTTTTCATAAACAGCATTCATCTAAAAATGCAAACATATTGGTAATAAGAACTATTTTCTGAACTCCCAGATATCTCTTTACTTTTTGACCTCATTCTGATGTTAAGCACAATATGGGATATCTCTCACTGGTAAAAATAGTCTGAGGTAAGATATGCGGTTAGATTGCTGCCATATACCTATTTCACAGCATGGAAGTGTGATGATCTTCACACCATTGGTGTCCTGTCAACGAGTTGTCATGGTAAAACAGGAAAGACAGCTACTGTATGGTAGACCATAAGTTTTCCTTATATAGAGATGGAAGAGCTGAAATAGCCATTCACTTGAGTTCATATTGCTGGTGTTATTTATATCATGGTTTAGAATATATATATATATTTATGAACTCAAAAGATGTTTTTAATTTCTTAGTCGTGACCTGTGATATTTTCTCTTTTGAAATTTCAAAGTGTTCTTTCAACTGGATTTCAAGCTGTGAGGCAAGAAAAAGGCAGTTTCACCTCAATACTGAAGTGCTGGGAGCAGAAGTGAAGACAGACAGACTTTAATACGATGCTAGTTTTAAAATAGACGGTGCTGAAATCAAACAGCTGTGAAAAATACAAACAAAAAACCCCACATTTACTTTGTAGCAAAGCAAGGGGAGGTGTAAATTCCAAACCACCCCCAAGCCACAATCCTATTAACAACAATAGGAGAATATGAGAATAATCCTATGCTTCATGTAATTGTCTTCCCCAAGCAAACTGCCCCTAACTCTGCTACACAGAGTTCAGAAGACATGTATTAGGCTCTTCCAGGTAAAGGTTTAACAACGACCACTCACTGAAAGTTCCACAGTAAATTAAGTAATTTTTTTAGATTTGCAGTTGCAGAGAAACTTGTCAAGTGTAGGGGATATACAAGTATATTTGGAAGGCACCTTTTAAAATGTTAATTAACTAGGAAGGTGAGACATACTTGGCAGCCATGAGCAGGCATGGAAAACTGCACATGAAAAATTAGTCAATATGATTGAGTACTTAGGTATCTGCCAGAGAGGAAAGACATACTACTCTTTCTTGGCACAGTAATTTTTAGTACCATCTGAAGGACAGCCTGTGCTATATATTGTGTATATCAATTTATAAACCTTAACATTTACTTTAAAAAGAGGTGTCTGAGTGAACACAGTATAAAGGAACAGATTCAATTGATTGAATTAAAAAGTTTGTTTCTTGAGTACAACTGCAGGCCTCTGAACTCCTTTCAAACTACACATTTTAGAGAATACTTCATTATTCCTGAGAGAAAGACTGACAGTTAATTGCAAAAACTTGAACACAAGAAAATGAAACTGCAGCTGCCATTATGGGAGAAGAGTTATCCTTGCAGTAATATATTTGTGTACAGCTTTTGTATGTCAGGATTTTTTTCTTTATAACAACAAAATTATACTTGTATTAATGTGTAACTGTTTAAAATACTCTGAAGTTTTATTCAAGCCAGTTTTAAAAAAAAATTATTACATGTCACATAGCAGAACCAGTCACATCCTGGGGTTTCATATCCATTAGGATATTGTCATTATGCGATGGTGAACCAGAATAAAACCTTAAAAATTATTCTTTATTAAAACCAACTTTATGTACCAAACTATGCAAGTACATGCAATATCATCATTTAAGTCAGTGAAAAGGGAAAAACATTTTTCACTACCTCAAGAGTTTTATTATTCTGCTCATATTTAGGTGTAGTTTAGCACCTCACGTTGTTGTAATAAGATATCATTTCAATTATCTTAAGCTCAAAATACTGGCATTTTAACTTCATTACATCCTCTGTCTCCACAGCATTACATATTAACATTATCCTTGGGGTAAAGAGAACATCTCATGAAATTTATAAGAAAACAGAATTCAGGCTNNNNGAATTCAGGCTGGCATCCATTAATTGAGGGAAACTTATTTACACTCTTTCTTTAAATCTTGTCTTACTAAAACATTTTTTTTTGGTGTGTTTAATTTCTCTTCCTCATTCTTCTACAAACCAACTTAGTAACTTTGACTATGAAGGAAAACTCAAATCTACGTAAGAGTTTTCTCAATGGAAAAGAAGTATATGCTTATTATCTTCTTCTCAGTACAAATCTCTCATTTGGTCTTTGCTCCTGCTAATCAACACTTAAGATCACAAAAAAGCAGTCATTTGGAGAAAGAGATTAAGGAAAAATACAGGCCTCCTAACATGACTGTGAAAAAATTTAAAAATAGAACTGAATGCCTATAAAAAAGGGCCAAAACCAAATTCCTAATAAGTTTTACTGTACTGTTTTTAAAATTCCTCTCAGTTTTCTAGAATAAGCCTATACTAATCAGAATTGTACAGCTCAGTTATTAAAAAAAAATTTTCAGTATTGCCCAGAGTAATTTTTTGCATGGTGATTAGGTCTAGTTAGCAAATTGGAAGAAGTACTGCTGACACGACATAGGAATTGAGCAAAATGAAGCCTTTAGCAGGACAAATTGAGAATAAAGGAATCACTCCACGTCTAGAATATAAAAATTGAGAGTAGGCATACCTGACAAATAGGAATTTATTTCACAGTAACAAACGCTTTGGATCCATAATTTATGAAGGCAGTTCCAGGAGTCACTTATTTAAATTCATTGCTTAATGCACTGGCAGATGCTTCCTAATTATTAGAATGTAAGAGTGAGAACATTTTTTCAAAGGACGTGCTCTGCCATTAAGCATCTTGTACTTCAGCAACTATCAAATTTGTGATGATGTATTTTATAAAGTTCTGTTTATGATGGCAGGCATTCACTTAATATACCATAAAAACCAGTAGTTAAAAATTTTATGTTATGACACAAAATCTCAGACCTATTTGCTGTATTATCCTTCGTGAGTATTCCAGCCTGCAATGAATACAAATCAAATACCGCTGTCAGCAAGATGAGCTGCATTTCAAATTTCTTCCACCAGCTGTCTTCAGGAAAAACACACAACTAGTGAAGCACCAAAAACTTCCAAGATGGCAAAAATCAACACAAGTCTTGGAGACATTCAGAATTATAATTACATTCAAACTTATACTGATACATTTTAAATGCTAGCTTTATTAAAAAAGCAATAAACATTAATACTTAGAAGAGGGGGAAGCGGGGTCGGGGCAGGGGGGCAGGCGAAAATCAATAGAGCATTAAACATCCATGTATTTAGGACAAAAAAACGGGGAATTATTTGATGCCAAATGAAAAATTCTCACAAGATGTTATAAGGGCTTGTTCATGTCTGACTTTGATACTTGCATTATAGTATTCAAGGAAGTTAAGAATATTACCAGTACTGAACTGTAGCATGCTTTCAGCCTAGAAAAGAGAGAACAAGCTTAGTCCAGTTCTACAAATATCAGAAGTCAGAATTACTCAATGCTCAGTTATTGTGCCTAGATTTACACAATGACAAAGTCGTACTTTCACAACACATTTAGCATTTTGAAATAAATAAATTACAGGCAACTGCGGACAAGTAAGTTTTTAGGTCAAAGGCAAAGGCCACACAATGAATTTCATTAACAAGGTGGACTGAAATGAAAAGTAGAATTTTGAGAACAGATACAATATCTCATGATAAATGATTCTCTTTTCAGTAACCGAGAAGAAGACTTGTCTTTAGTAGATCACAGCTTTGCAGAAATGAAGGTAGCTTGTAAGTAAGTACTACTAATTTGGGCAAAGTTGTTGAAACCAGAAAATCTAAGATGGTTCACTTTCTAGAATAGTGTATTAATTAACCAGAAAAAGGCAAAATACTCATGTCAACAATAAATTTTGTGTAAGCCCATTCATATGTTCAACATAGAAACACCATGATGCCTCAAGCAGGCAGATGAGAACATCCTGTCTGAGAAAGACACCGTGAATAAGCAAAAAGAGAGGGGAGAAAGCTAAATAAATAAACCAAAGGAAAAAAAACATAGAAGGTAAATTGCTCAGAAAAAAATCTGAAAAGCTGATATACCACAAAGGTGAGTAAATCAAGTGAGATGTATAAGGCTTTGAAGAACAGAAAGATCACTAAGAAACCATACAAAGAAAAATCACAACACTATACTCATTAAGGAAAAAACAGAACATCACAGCAAAATATAAATAAAATCTAAAATATATACAGAGCTTTTCTTCCAGTTAAGGCAAGAACAGAAAAGTTCCAGGTCTGAAAAAATGTTTCTATGGATGTTTTCAGGCTAAATGACAGTGAAAAGGTTCTTTCAGTCTATGCAGCCCAGGTATCTGGAAAACACTGACATGCTTGCTAAGAACAACAGTAAGG
>VWZG01010823.1:100210-111516 GCA_013396735.1 Grallaria varia
GCTGCCTAGCTAGGTGCAAAACAAAGTTAGTACTATTATCTCAACAGCAAAATGCTGTAATACAGGTGGAAAAGAAAAGTCTGGAATGCTTTTTGTCAGTAGTTCTATGTATGTATATAGTGTATGGATTATTTCATAATATTATGAGGAACTGTAAGAACACGTCAATATTTTCATGCACAAGGAAGAAATATTTTACATCCCAAGACAAAAAAAACCCAACAAACAAACACCAAGGCAAAAAAATAAGGACAAGAATTGGAGATACCATATGAAGGAGAAAAACTAAGTTAAGGACTGTATGTTGTCTAGTAAATTAATTTGAACAATTCATTGATCTTTATGTTAATGCAGAAGAACAGCCTGAAAAACTGATCAAAGATTTGTAAGCAATGTCAGAGAGGTCTGCGTTCAAACTGATTTTTAAAAATGTTACAGTTATGAACATTTATGTCATATTTTTAGGTGGCTTAAGTAGTTATAAATTTACCATTCAGATACTTATATATACCACAGTACCAGATGACTAAGTTCCTTGAGAACATTCACAAACTTTATCAAATTTGAGCTCATGAAATATTATTTTCCTTTTTTCTTGGCATCTAGAAAGATCCAACTTCTATATTTTAAATTATTTACATTACAGTTGAACAAATATATTTAAAATTTTCTGTAAAAGAAGTATTTTCCCCAAATTTTTCTTCCTAGTCAAAATCTTTTGTATTGTGTTTGTGGCACCCATAGGAGCTAAGTGGGAATAAATGGCAAATAAAAACGCCTAGCACAGCAAAGCATTGCCTCAACTTGATGTATTTTGCTGAATTTATTTCATTCACTAAATTCCTACTGAATGAGACCAGGAAGTTCTACTGGGGTCTTTCCTGCTTTCTCTAAATTAATTGCAAAAAAACTCCAGTCAACAAATTCAAGAAACTCGAGTGATTTTGTCACTTTTCAAAACTCATCTACACAGGCAGGTTTGTTTTAATTTAACAATATGAACATGTAACCTGAAGACCGTTTCTCCACACATCCCATCACTTCAGTACAAAGGGTTGTTCCCAGTGTCAGAGCAGTTGGCTTCACAATGAATTTTGCCCCCTTTCACCTCTATGGACTTTGAAGATTCCTTTCAGTTCTTAAAGACTAACTAGGCAATTATTTTAACACAAACAGTGATTTCTCAAAACATCTTTTAATTAAAAGAGAAAAAGCAAGAAGTTTTTGACACACACCTCTTTAGTTTATACATGGTCTGAAGCTCTAGTTAAAAAACCCCAAGGTGACTTTGACCTATGCAGATTTCCAATCCCATGATACTTGTGGAGGAGCACAGAAATTTCTTTGAAACAATCTTCACCTGAAGTAATTTGCATGAAATGCTGATTCAAACGAAGTCAATAAGCATTTTGCTATTGATTTCAACAGAGCCAATATTTCATTATGATGGTTTATTTGTGATATAATTTCAGAACATTAATTTAGAAAGATATATAATATTGAGTAAGTCACATAATTGCATAGAAAACTATAAAGTAAAATCATTTACTCTATATTAAAGAATGTCATTAAAACATTTATTTCTACATAACATTCAGCTGCAGAAGACTAAACTGGCTTCACAAGAAAAAAAAAATTCAAGCTTTCAGTATAAAAAAAAATAGGTTCTGCAAATAACTTCAGGCAAGAGATTCAGTAAGTAAACTGTCAGCCAGATTTTTGGAGGTGGGAAATGTCATTCTTCCATGTTCCTTCTAAACTGACCTGGAGAATAATTATTTAGTGAACCAAAATATGGCTTACACTAAACAACGGAATGTAAAACAACACATAGAGGAAGCTTTGTGACATACTTCTAATTAATGTTCCACATCCAGTCTGGTATCACCCATTTATCACCAGTCTCAAAGATTATGAAGGGAAGATCATCTCATCACACATCAGGAAGAAAACAGACCATCACAGCCCTCTATGTACTACCTCTACTATTTCAACTTCTGCTAGCAGGAGATAAGTCCCTGCCATTCCATCTAAGCATCTTTTACATGTCCTAAAACCTCTTCAAATGATAGGGAATGTAGCATCTGCCTTGATAAAGTACTTCAAAGTGTAAGCCATGCTAGGAACTACATTTTTATGTCTTTGCCTAAGCAGTTTAAGAGCTCCCTATTAATGAACATCTTTTCTGTTTTTAAGTATGTGTCTCCAGTGATCCATATTCCCTCAAAAGGTAATCTGAACAGCTGGCATGCTTTGTGACTGCATGTACTAGCAGGATTACATATTGCTTCCTACCAGTCCACATCTTTTTCCCTTCCTCTTTACACCTTGCTAACTTCCAAGAATGTGAATTAGCATAAACACCGTATCAATGACATGAAGGTATTCCAGGATGTCACAAAGACAATTCTAGTGCGACCGCACAGAAGACACTGCAGTCTTGCAATGTAATGATAAGAATCCATTAGCTTCTTTGTAATGACCAACTACTGCAAATTTTTAGTCTTGTGACAACATTTACAGTATTTTCACATTTCTTGAAGTACACATACCTGAATAATTTGCGGTCAAATTTTATTCTATTGTTTTATTAAATGTCCTGGACAAAGGAAGGATTACTTTGCACATGAAAGTCATATTTTCACATACTCAAGGACAGATGCTGTTAATGACACTAAAGTTTAATGTTGATGTTGAATTTATGACTTAGAATGGTTCCTTTAAATCTCTCCCTAAGCCACTGCCTCCCCAAGACATGCTACTCATTTCAAGCAGACTAAAGTAGCAACTTGAAGGGGGTTTAATAGCTATAAATTTGTACAGCAGCTTTTTGAAAAGTGAAAGCTTAATATGTATGATACCCTGCAGCAGAGTTCCACAGCTGTACAACATGTAGAAACATTTTATTTGAAAATGTCACCCTCAAATTTAATTTAAATAAATGCAGCACACTCAAATCAGTCTGTTATCATTCTTTCTAAGGAAGCACTTCAGTACTTAAGCTCACCCCTATGTCATCTCCAAAGCTTTTTCCAGTATTTAAGTTGTTCATGAAACACAGCACATATAACAATAAAAGTACTTTTCTCTCCTAATAATTTTAAACTTTGTTTGCTCTTTTGTCCACTGAGGTTTTAGAGGTTGTTTTGACTGTTATTCAAACCAAAAGACCTTTCTCCTGAATAGAAATACTCTGCCTAGAGCCAACCATTTTACTTTACAATTTTTTTCCAACAAAGCAACAAAATGGCAGATAACACTGTTGCACAGTTCTGCATGGAACTCCACTCGTATACTTTGCAGTTGGCCCTTCTCTACCCATCCAAATAACTTAAGGCCAACAATAAACTGTCAAACCCTTGGAAAGAGATGAACAGTAAATAGCAAAGATGATAAAATAAACTCCTCTGAGACAGCACTGATTTTCTTTGACCTTGAAAAGTAATAATTTACACCTGATATTTCAGTCATAAGAACTTATTAGACCTCATTCCATAACTTCTTCAAATCTATTTGACAACAAAACTTCCATCAGTTCAAGTGGACTGTCAGCAGAAGCACTCATTCCTGTTGATGCTTTCAGGAATTTGAACAGATACATGAGGTAAGACTTCCTTCTGTTGCCATGTTCCTCTTTCCATCGTGTCATATTTAATCATGCATCTGTCAGTTTGCCCATTAAAGAAATCATGGTTACTATTTTTCAGTTCCCAAGATCTCAAGAACCTTGATTAAAAATAAAAAATAAAAAAAATTCCGCTTTGCACAGTTTTGTCCAAATCAGGGATTCCAGAAGCACAGTTTCCCCTGCTCATGTACATCTCCTGCACTGTGCTCTCGCTTTATGTATATCCATGAAGCTCCCTACAATCCACTAAAGCACAGCAAATAAATCCCACACACCCCATGTCTGCACCTCTATATACTACATCCTACAGTATGAGTCTGTCAGCTAGACAAAGGCTATGCCCTATGTGAAAGGCTGCTCTGCCAGGCCTAGGCAATGTCATATTGCCAATGGGGTCTCTTCCAGCAGTGAGAAAGCTGGTTGCTACTGCTGCTTTGTTTCCTCTCCAAGGTCCTTCCCCATTGGTACAAGTTCTCATTCTTCTTTTACATTTATTTTCAGACTGATTCCTCTATTTACTTTAAAACTCTTTTTGTAATTCCCTGGTTAGTTTAATTCATCTGATGGTTAGTAAACTTTAACAAAGTGCTAGGGCAAATACCTTCTCACCTAGTTTTAGTATTCCATTCACAAACTATTCACACAGGTATTCCTATCTTATCAACTGTTATCTAGACCATTTTATTCAGTATGGGCCTTGCAAAAACCCCCACACCTTCTCTAAAAATTGACATCTTATTAAACACATTGACAGTACTCCAGTAAGAACATTACCTCACACTTCATTTGAAATTCTTTTAATGACATAGACCAATAATGTCTAGATTACTGAGAAACACTGGTCTCCCAAAAGTCTTCCTGATTGAGCTCTCCCTGTCAAAAAAAATCTTTTAAGTCATCATCATCATGGCGAGGCTTCGCGAACGAAGATTTGGGATCTTTTAAGTAGTCACCAAGTTTTAAAGTCATTAAGTGTGTACCTTGTCATTACATACAATGCAACTTAAAGAAGTATAATGTAACACAAACCCTTCCAACAAGCTTTACCTGAACTCTACTCTTGGCAACATACAGCTGTACTACCCTAAATTTCCTCATCCCCTCTTTCCCTTTAAACAGCTCGCATTGTCCACTGCTTTCCAGAGTAAATAAAACAATCTTCCATTCTTAGCTTGAAAGTGAATTCAATATAAATTCACTACATATCTCTGATACAGTGCATATGTTCCTCAAACTGCTTTCAAAGACAACACATCTTTAAAAATGAAAGATTTCATTTAAATTTTAAGTGCATAAGGAAACTTATTACCTATGAAACTTACACAAAAGGTTTTTAATGAACACAGGACAAACTCAAGAAGTTTTCCCCTCCCACACAACTTCTCTTTAGCTTTTTAGTTTTCAAGGACTCCCAGGCCCATCAAAACCTGGAACTGGTTGTACACAGTCCAGCTTCCTCAGAATGATGACAAATTCCAGTCAGCTTGGGGTTTTGCCACAGATCTTAGTTAAAGAAAGATCTGAAAGGGGCACATGGTTGTTTTACCCAAGAGCAGTCTCTGGCTGTGAGAACATGCAACTTGTGTTGTTTCCATGTGAAAAAACAAACAAACAAACAACAACCAATCTCACAAAGAAATATCCAGCCCTGGAACTAAGATGACAGAACCCTGAACTTTCAGACCCTTACTAGCTTTCCCGAATATGAGAAAACAAATAATACAAACAAAAAATCTTCAGATGTTATAGCTCAGACGTAACTTCCACTATTTATGTTAAAAAAAAAATAAAGTACCTCAGAAAATGTTTTTTATTTTCTTTCAATATCTTCACATGTGTGGTAAAAATTGGCATATATATGAATGCCTCCATATTTTCAATGTTTCTATAAGCAGTCTATTATTCTTAACTAATTCATTTGACCATCCTACTTAACTTTAGCTGTCAGACAGATTTATTATTTTTCACACTCATATCCACTTTTTCCGTTCAGTTATTTATTTTTTGAACTAGGGATAAAAAAAATGCCATCAATATATTGATATATATCAATAATATATCAATGTATATATCAATACCAGCTACAAACTGGTACAAAAGTATCTTTAAAATCCACAAGCAACTATGGACATTAAAAATATAAATATCTAGGCTGTCATCACAAGACAAAAATGCTTTATAGCAATTTTTCAAGTAACTTTAGGTTTAACTCTATTGTCATAGTCACAGACTAATGATCAAAAATAAATTCCTATTCTTTTGACCTGCTCTGGGCCAGCTTCCAATAATCCTTAAATAGACCAATTTTGTACAACATCACTGACTTAATACCAGTGTTTAGTATCAATATTGATAAAACTTTTTATGTTAAATGAGAAAATCTCATACATTACAGAGCCAAAGCAATCATATTTAACACGAATGACACGACTTATTTTGCAGTGTTTGCTATAAAACACTTCTGAGTGCCAGTCTTTCATATATGGCATCAAGTCTACAACCCATTTTCAGCAAACACTGATTAGAATCATTGAAAAAGAATGATGCTATGCTTCGGGAGGGAGGTCATTCCAGACACTTCAATATATTCCAGTCTCATCCTAACAGTTATTCAAGATTCATAACACAGGCTTCTTGATTTTTATTTATGATGTCCTGTGGGAAGACTTGGTGCAGAAAATGCACATATGAGGGATCCTGCCTTGCTTAATACCGTGAGACTGGTGGATTTTTAAGACTCTGTAAAAGTTATTTTAAGATGCGGCTGCAGTTATCAGTGAGAAGTGGAATGTAAACAGTTCCCAGATGCTGAAACAGGAGACAGCTGCTTTTCACCAATGAACCTGCTTGTAGTGGAAGTTAACCAATCACAGGGTGTCTTGTAGCGTGGGGGTGTGTGTGTGGTGTAGGGGCTATTTAAGGGGTGTTGTGTAAACAATAAATGGCATTGCTTAATCATATTGGTTCTACAGTGGTGTCCAGTAATTATCCCTCGCATTTATGTCCTTCAAAACAGGTAAGCTGGTTAACAAAAACCTAAGAACAACTTCAAAGATGGATGGCAATTATTTAGCTAATTAAAACGTGATAGTTTTACTTTTAAAAGTTAGTCTGTGATATCAAAAGTAAAAATATTACCAGTAAACTTGTGCTGTTGTCAGAGCATTTTGAATAAAGTTCCTTTACTTCCGTATGTACCTGGAACTTTGAAGACGGTCTTTAACATGTTCTGAAAAAAAAAAATTACCTTCTATAGCAGAAGAGCTGAACTGAACCACTGCTACCTGAATTGCCCTGGTAGATGACACTTCCTCAAAGACGACTGTACTTTATTCAGACTAAGTAAGTGAAAGAAAAGTTGGATAAAAAGTGAAATACTTTTTGTCAGTCTTGTTTCTCCAGTTTCATTTCTTTCAATAGTTTCTTTACTTCCTTTTTACATTTTGAATCCCTTCAGAACTATAAAAATTACTAGGATTTAACCTGTTAAGGTATGAAGAGAAATATGAAAGCAGTTTAGGTATAAGATTTTAAGGTTTTTTATTTTGTCTTTTTTAGTTCAATTAATTACTCTATCAAGAACAGGAAAATTGAGAAAGAATGCACTTAACCACTGCTTCAACCATTTTTGCTTTCCTGAAGGCAGGTAGTTTGGCAGAAGAAGAGATAAGGCAACTAAGAACAACAAAGTGAAAATAACTCAAAATTCAGCCCTTATTCTGTAAAATGAATACTATAGACTAACCTTTCATGAAGTATAAAATACATATTATCAGGTATGTACCTTGCTAAAATCAGTAATATTCCGACACTGAGGTTTCCAACTGGCAGAGCTCTTAGCACTACATCAAAAACTGATCTAAATATCATTGTATGAACTAATTTTGCATTTTCTTATCAAAAATAACATGTTTGTTATCAGCTTCTTAAGTGATGCTAACAGGGAAACACAGGCTCTGTTAGGATTTGGGTTAACACCAAAGGAAGAACTACATGCAGTAATAAATAGTTCCAACAATCACAAAATACGGACTATTTTGTATGATACTAAAAAGGCTTAGTTTTCATCAGGGCCACAATTCTGCCTACACAGAATTCACCCGGCACTTAGCTATTTGATGATCTTTGGATTTTAATTGTCATAATGACTTATGAGATATTAAGGGATATTTTCATACATTTCAAATATCTGAGATTGCTGGTGAAACTCTAAGTCCTGTCAATCTTTATTTGCTAACCTGTACATTAAAAGACCAGGGATAAGAATTTCCCTCAAGTAAAACACAAATATTGCTTCAGAAATCTAAATGCAGTAAAGATTCACAAGGCTACCTATATCTTCTAGTTAAGATAACACATAATTCTTGTAGACATTATCTTGAATAATTGGCATATTGCTAACAGTGACCTACAAGTCAATGGAAATGAAAAAGCCTTTATAGCTCTCTACAGTCCACCAGCAGTGGTAAAGCCCTTGATTAATTTCAGTGTAAATATTAACAATTTTCAAGTGGGACACACGTAGAAGTTTAGCACAATTCTATTACCATGCAAAATTTGCACAATACTTTTGAATGCACTGAGAATTTGCACAAAACACAAAAGCCTTATTAAAAAAAAATAAAACCATACGACGGTCATCATAAATAGCTTGTAATGCTATTTGTATATCACACAGTGTGCTAGCTTTTACAATGTATGTTCATACTCCAGCGCTATACTTTGAAATTCTAACTGGCTGACAATTCAACACACATCCCAGAAGGCAACACATATTTAATGTCAATTTCCTGAAGAGGAGGTTAGAAATGTGTTTGAAAATTACTTTTTTTTTTTCCTCCAAAAAAAGTGCTCATAAAAATCTCTGAATGAGACCAGAGTAGAATTTCATACTGTATCAGGACCAACAGAAACATTCAGAATTTAGCTTAGCAGTCTGACATATTTATCATTACATTAATATCTAAACTGTATTAAAAACTGCATTTCAGTACATGCAATGAGAAATTGGCTACACTACAAAAGCACTGATAATAGTGTTATCTTTTCTGTTCCACCAAATATAACCTCAAAGAAGAAGCTTCCTCTATTGACAATTCAAAGCCTTCTTGAGTATTCACATTATAACTCTGACACTTGCATGACTGATAAGAGGGAAAGTCAGAAAAAGTTTGAAGGTCATTCTTTTGTCTCCCTTGAAACTGGTATTTTTAATAACATCTAGCAACTCTTCTCTGGCAAACTCTGTTGAGAAATGCACTATTTTTGGGTAGATATTAAGATGCAACCACTGTACAACTGAAAGTGTGCTACTCCCTTTTTTAAGCCTGCCAAATTAAAAAAAAAAAATCAGGAATAAAAGAACTGACCTTTAAAATAAAAAGAAGAAACACTGCAATAAAACTAAAGACACCAATATTTTAGTTTTGTTAAGAGACTAAGCTTTTAAAATTGATTGTCTAGGATCTAAATACCAACTTGAATATATAGTTTTGCTAAAATTTCAGAACAATTGTAAAGAATTATAAAAATATTAAAGGACTGAAAACAGTGTTTGAGAGTCATATATAAGAAGATATAAAAACATTTCTATAATATGACCTGCTAAATACAGGAAAATAATATTAAACAGAAGTAACCCAAAGTTGTATCTTAGCTTTTTTTCATTTACATATATATTAGCGAGAAATAGATATACATTCATTTAATGATCCTTTACTAGAATATGCACGAAAAAATATAAGGCACACCTCCTCTTAGGAACGGGCATATCAGATACAAATCTATGATTGAAATATCGTCATCAAAGTAGAGCCCCTTTCTCAAAATCACCCTTCATATCAAAACAAATTTCAAAATTTGACCAGAACACCACCATTACTGACGTAAAGATGCTTGAGCTGCTGAAGACTCAAAGGCTATGTTTCTATTAGCAAGTAGTGCATACTAATTCTCCAAATCAAATAATCACACTATACAAATCTCAAGAGATTCTATTTCACATGGCTTCCTCTTTGGCCTAATGGAGTGACCAAACCTTGGGCAGCTGTGAGTGTACTGGCTGAACTCCTGGAGTTCACCTTATGGCACCATTTCTTGCAAAAGCATCATAAGGCCATGTGTCTTGTGTATTGTAAACCAAAGTACAGGAGCATCTTTTCTGCTGTTTTTGAGATTCGAGGGCTAAAGAACATCCTGATCTATACAAACTGGTAACATCACGGGTGGGATGATTTGTTTGGATTGCTCCCAAATGCCATGGACACTCTGGTTTTAATGTTATACCCTGTTTTCATAATGTTGTTATTTTGTTGATATTCATTATATACACACATATGAGTATACCTAGACCAAACACAAGCAAAAATACATACCTTGAGATAACAATGCTTTCTGCCAAAATCAATTCTCATTCCATACGATGCCCCATTTAACATTGTTAACTACACTCTGATTTTTACAACAATTTTAAGTTATAACTATAATACAGCCAACAACATTTTAAACTATGGTAAAACTTGGTAGAGCGATGTATCTCAACATACTTAGCAATATTGTGCACATATACAATGGACACTTTTATAGTACGGAGGAAAGAGGTACCTGCATGACAACTTTATGAGATAAAGAGGATTGACTGTAGTCAAGCAGGGGACCATGGCAGGATAGTCCCACACTGGCAAGATGTAAAATGCAATCAGAGAATGCATACTATGCAAGCCATCGTGAAAGCTATCACACAACTTCAACTGTTGGAGCCAGGATGCTGTCTTGGGGTTAAGTTATGCTAAAACCATCCTGGTTCACCAGACT
Source organism: Grallaria varia (assembly GCA_013396735.1). Lineage (NCBI taxonomy): Eukaryota > Metazoa > Chordata > Aves > Passeriformes > Formicariidae > Grallaria > Grallaria varia. Next base: position 110,652 of record VWZG01010823.1, read on the forward strand.
TCAAATACACACCCCACTTTTGAAACTGGATTTGACAGATAAGCTGGGCAGCTGGCCTATAGATCTGTGACTAGGAGTCAATCACTTTACAGTATACAAGTGCAGTCACCCTTCATACAGTCAGGTTCTTCTGACACAACCCTTTTTGGGTGTATTCTGGAACTGATTAATAATCCCAAACAGAATACAGTGAACAATCAGAGCTTAGAAAGACTGGAAAGGGACTGACTAGCAAATACATTTCCCTCTTAAATGGTCAAGAAATTTAGGCATAAAATGAAATTTGTCAGGAGGCAAACTGAGGTGGCCCCCCAAACGAAATGCAAAGAGATAGCTCAAATTTCAGTCATTAAATAAGAGAACAAGTAAAAAAGTTAATACACAGCAAAAGGGCAGTAATAACTCTGCCTCTGAATTCTGCAACTGTTTCTGATGAATAAAAGGGATACAAGTGTCCACAGCTGACAGAGTGCATCTATACCACGTAAAAAGTTGAAAGAAAGCTCAAAAAAGCAGAATTCCAAAACTAATTAATGAATCTTAAAGCGTAAACAATTTTAATTTTTATGTATGTATTCAAGTCAAGTCTATCTGACCGTGTTAGCGCAAATCTACAGAACAGCATACACAAAAAACCAAACACATCCTGGAAAGAAGGAAGTAGAATTTCAACAATATGAAATGTTTCTAAATAAATTTTGAAATAAAGAACACTTAAACATATGAAGGAACATGGAATTGAAAAGAAATGCAGCAAACTTAATCCAAAAAGACAGGTACCAGATCTATCAGGCATCCCCTTCTTAAGGTAAATAATGTTCCCGCAAAAAAAAAAAAAAAACGGTTACACATTTGCTGGTCTTTC
>VWZG01010825.1:4852-17714 GCA_013396735.1 Grallaria varia
TGGTGGGGAAATTCTGTGGGTATCTTTTGTGATGAGAAATTTAAGTAAAAATTATGAATCATTATCAGCATACACTTTATTGATTAGCAGAAATGTCTTGCCTGATAGAAGTTACTGGAAGTTTATGAGGTAGTTCTCACATTCTTTTTTGATGTATTTTCTCACTTGTGATTGTGACATTTATCTGAACTGTTGGAAGAGCGTGTTAAATTTAAAACACTTTTTTACTGTATTTGTCATACTGTTTCTGTTTACATTTAAGAAAAATGCTTCAACAGTTCTGGGTTTACTAGATCTACTTGTTTCAGATTATCAAACATTACTCAGTTTTTCAGTAGTTTCTATTTCATTATGATGTGCACAACTAGAAAGGGCTGGCTAAAAGTCCTTTACAGTTTCAAAACTGTCATTTAGAAGAGATAGGCTTGGGCAGCACAGTCTGGATGGGATCCAGAGCTTCCCTGGAATTCAGAGGCTTGCAAAGGTGGATACTGTAGTTTGATTTACTGGGTACTCCAAGCTGTAACTTCCGCTTTCATACCATTTGCATTGTTCATGTGCTCCAGCTTCTGTTGCAGCTACATCGTAGCTCAGGCCTCCTAATTTCCATGGAACTTGGTGCATCCCTGATTTTATTACCAGTAAACTTATATTATGGGTTCAAAAGAATCCATTGACATATGGTTTAACACTCTATACTGTGTTCTTTAATATTTTCCTTGCTTTTAGTCTAGTAGCAGTGACTGGAATAGAGATTATTGTTTAGAAAAACATCCAATCTTTACTGAAAAATTTCCACTGATGGAAAACTTATCATCACTCTTAAGTAATTTCTTTCAAAGAATAATTAACTGCACAATAGAAAACTTGCACTTTACTCCTCATCTAAGGTTTGGTACCCTTAACTTCACATCATCAATTCTCTGTCCTAGACTGTAGAGCTCTCTGTGATCACGCTCCTATTCATATAGATTTATGTAATCACTATGAGTGATTAATACCTTAATTCACTTTTTAATAAACTAAATAGTATTCCTCATGTCTCTCTTAATGCAACTATTTTCCAGACTTACAGTAATTTCTATTTTTCTGCTCTGAATCATCTCCATCTTTTCCTCTTCCTTCTAGAACTGTAAAAAGGAAAATTAGACTCAGAATTTCACTAGTAATTGCACAAGTGCTTGGAAAGAGATAATACGTATGTTCCTATCCAATTCTTCCAATTATATACCCAAAATTCATCTTTTCAATTAATTATTACACTGTAATCTTGAATTCTTATCCAATATCCCAAATCTTTTTATATGCTTTGTTTCAGGATGGAACTCTTCAATTTATATGCTGTTTTCGTTATTTGTAAGCATATGATCTTCAATTTAGACATAAAAAGCCCCTGTATTGGGTGGATTAAAAGGCAGTGTATCCCAATAACCTGGCTGCGACAGTAGGGGAGACACGATGATCAGGATGGAAGTTTTCTGTGGTTAAAGCTCATATTTTGCATTCTGATGTCCTGATTTCTGTTTTTCGCAGATGTGGGAAACTTAACTGTATAACCTATAGTAGTGTGAAACACTCTTCTTATTTTATCAAGGCAGAAGAAACCCAAGACCATAAAAGATTGCCCAGGGTGAAGTAAGAGCAGGGAAAACACAACTTCCTAATACCCTCCAAGCTACCATTTATTTTTAACTCAAGAAGTTGAAAATTGAATGACATGCTTATGTTTTTACTGGCCTTCAATGAAAACTTTTGACATTCACAGAATCATTTCACAATTAGTTCCACTAGTCAATTATCTCATTTGAAGAACCAACTCCCTGAATCATATCGTACCTTTTTAATAAAAGAGATTGTATCTGTATTAAAAGTGACATAGGACAATCAACCCCTCTCTGTCCTACTCAATGCCATCCCTAACACTGTCTACTTCTATCATATTCCTTCAGGCATCCCTCTTCTAGACTAAAAGAACTTTTTAGTCTTTGCTGCTCTTTTCTGAAAGTTTTCCAGTGCTATAGTAACCTTCCTGAAAGGGAAGCTGCAGAATTGCATGAAGTTTTAAAGTTGTATGTGAACCATGGATTTATACTGTGGTATAGTGACAGTCTCTGTTCAATATTTTTTGCCAAATAAGTCCTAATATTCTGTTTATTAGTTTGCCATCTCCCCCAGCCTCGAGATACCATTTCTAATTTTTGATGGTCAGCTGAAAAACTATAATTTCATCTATGGAGTTAGGATTGGCTTTTTCTGATGTGCATCATTTCTCCTTTTCTCATTTGCTGTTTATTGCCCTCTTAGTAAGTTGTTTTAGCAGTTTGTCATGACAGGCCCTGAATCATAGTACTGTTGACAAGTTTTGTCACATAACTGGTCCTACCATTTCTCGGAGTGTTTACGAGTATGTTGAATCACATAACTTCAACACAGATCCATGGAACTGCACTAATCACATCCCTTTACTGAACTGACTTTTTGCTCCTATCCTCAGTTTCCTATCCTTTAGTGTTTTTTTCCCATCCACGTAATGGTCTTTCCTATTATAATACAGTGGCTTAGTTTCTATAAAAGTTATCAGAGAGGGACTTTGTCAAAATCCTTATGGAGTCCACTTGGACATATCAACTGGATCCCTGCTGCCACAGTCCTGGTGACTTTTGTAAGGCAGGACTTTGCCTAACAGATTCTGTGTAGCAGTAACTATATCATATATTTGCAAGAATGTTATATTTGCTGTCTGCTAATTCTGTTTTTTATTACAATCTACCAGTTTGTCCAGCACATATTTTTGGCTAAAAGGCCTTGGATAACCCTTGAACTATTTTCAAAGTTGACATCACAGTTGTTGTTTCATAGGGCATTGGTAACAGGGCAGTTTGAAGTGAAGGGTTTTATGCTACCTCTGCTGAGTCAACTATTATACCCTGTTTCCTTTATAACTCAGCTAAATATTATCTAATAGTGGCAACTTTTTATAGTTCATAAATGTCAGGGGGTTTTAATAAACACTTTCTGTAGAGGCTTCAGTCTTAGAAAAAAATCCTCTGAAATTACCAAAATGGAAGATTCCTGTTGGAATCTCTGGAATACCAATGCAAAACTGCAGGGAGATTCTCAGAAATGTCTGTATCTTCACTGTATATTCTTTGCTATCTGCAAACACTTGCACAAAGCTCACAGTACTTCATTTACTGGTCCATTCACAGCAAGACATATTAGTAATTTGTCACCTGAGATATTCACTCATCTCTTTATGCCATTTGCAGGCTTTATCAGTAAATTCCATTTCTTACTATGTCTGTGTCATTTCACACCATAGAATCAAAATAGTCTAATGTTTCTTCTTTTGTAATAGTTTTACTAGTAGAAGTTGTTAAGTTTTGTATTAAAAGCACTTTACAGATTGGTTAATTATTTGCTTTATTTTAGACAGGTGATCCAACAGCTACTGTAATCGCACTGTGTTCGATGAGAGATTTCAATATGGCTCAAGAAACGTGTCAGCTGGCTGTCAGAGACACTGGATGTCTTGATATGTTGGTTAATTTACTTGATACAGAAGAAACTAAATGTCAGGTAAGTACCCTTGTCAAATAGAGCTATGAATATGCCCTTTCTATTAGAATATTTTTTCAATTTTCAGAGTTATAGAGTGTAAAGAAAATTGATTTCTTTCTTTCCCTATTCCTCTATTTTTTTCTTCAGATTTTTTAGAAAGAAATCAATTTCTCTGAGTTTCAGTTTCCTTCTTTTCTCCTCCTTAAATATAAAAGATAAAATGTTTTGGATAACCCCGCCTTTTAAATTACGTTGGTTTTTTGTAATTAAATAATGTTTAACATCTGTTCTTTCCCATTGTTTAGACTGCTTCATTAAAAATCCTGAAGGAAATTAGTCAAAATATACTGATCAGACATGCAATTGCAGATCTTGGGGGCTTAGAGATCATGGTGAAACTACTGGACTCTCCAGATAAAGTTCTAAAATGTTTGGCAGCTGAAACAATTGCTAATGTTGCTAGATTTAAACGAGCACGAAAGACAGTAAGGCAGTATGGAGGCATCAGGAAATTGGTAAGCAGACATTAAAATTTGTACCCTTGTCATATGAGTATTTTTGTCAAAATATGTGTTGTATATGTGATTATTGTGGTAGTGGTTACCATAATTAAAAAGCAGTATAATACCAAACTTCCCTTTAGGTATTAAAAAATTGGGGTTTTTTTAGGTAGTGTTTACCATAATTAAAAAGCAGTATAATACCAAACTTCCCTTTAGATATTAAGAAATTGGGTTTTTTTTTAGGTTGGGCTGTTGGATTGTGTTTCAGTGGGAGCACCATACCAAGCCAAAGACACTGAAACAGCACGCTGTGGGGCTTTGGCACTCTGGAGCTGCAGCAAAAGCACCCAAAACAAGAAAGCAATCCGTAAAGCTGGTGGCATTCCATTATTAGCTAGATGGCTCCAATGCTCGGATGCAAACATCCTAATCCCGGTAGTGGGAACCCTACAAGAATGTGCCTCAGAGGTAAGTAAACACATATAGCTAAGTTATTTCTAAGCATTAAAACAGTTCACTGCTAAAAGGAAGTATTATGTTTTAATGTCACTTAAATCAGGGCAGTTATCCCATCAGGAAGTAGATGCTTTATGTGATCCAAGTGTTTTTGAGAAGGTCACAGCTTGTAATCAGGTAAAGGCCAAGTATGTTTTGTTTAAATGGGTAGGAGTAGTATGTGAAAGAAAATCAGTAGAAATGAAAGGCATAATCAGTTTCCTTGTTTTTATCATGCTTTACAAATTTGGCAACCTAAGATGCTATATTCTCATTAATCAGGACATTTAAATTCTACAAAGCTAACCTGCAGTTGTGGCTAAGAAGATCCAATGCAGTGAAGGCAGAGTGGTTTACAGTGTCCTTGTGAATTAGGTAACATGGTGTCTGATCAATTGCAAATAAAGGAAAGGAATGTCTGTGATTTTTCTACAGACTCCCATGGGAGGTTTCACAACTTTGAGTATATTCAGTTTTTAAATTTAAATACAAATATTTTTTACTGTGGCCATATATGTGATTACATGACTGGGACAGTTCTGTTTAATATCTTTGTCAATGATGGAAAGAAGGGGATTGAGGGCACCCTCAATCAGTTTGCAGACAACACCAAGTACGGTAGGAATGCTGAATTGCTAGGGGGGAGGAAGTTTCTGCAGAGGGATCTGGACCGGTTGGATCGATGGGCTGAGGCCAATGGTACAAGGTTCAAGAAGGCAAACTGCCGGGTCCTGCCCTTGTGTCACAACAACCCCAGGCATCTCTCCAGGCCGGGGGAAGAGTGGCTGGAAAGCGGCCCAGTGGAAGAGGGTGATGGTCGACATTGGCTGAACATGAGGCGGCGTGTGCCCACATGGCCAAGAAGGCCAGTGGCATCCTGGCCTGTGTCAGCAATAGTGTGGCCAGCAGGACCAGGGCAGGGCTTGTCCCTTTGTGCTCAGCGCTGGTGAGGCCACACCTCAAATCCTGTGTTCAGTTTTGGGCCCCTCACTGCAAGAAGGGAAATGGAGCTGGTGAAGGCTCTGGAGCATAAGTCTGATAAGGAGCAGCTGAGGGAGCTGGGGTTGTTTAGCCTGGAGAAAAGGAGGCTTGGGGGTACCTGATCACTCCCTCCAGCTACCTGACAGGAGGCTGCAGCAAGGAAAGAGTTTGTCTGTTCTCCCAACTAACAAGCAACAGGACCAGATAAAATGGCCTCAAGTTGAACCAGGGGAGGTTTAGTTTGGATATTACGAAAAATTTCTACAGTGAAAGGATTGTCAAGCATTGGAACAGGCTGCCCAGGGAAGTAGTTGAGTCACCATCCCTGGAGGTATTTAAAAGACATTGTAGATGTGGCGCTTGGGGATATGGTTTAGTGGTGGACTTGGGTGAGTTAGTGGTAAGACTTGAAGGTCTTAAAGGTCTTTTCCAACCTAAATGATTCTATGTTTTTATGATTCCGTATCTCCTGCATAGAATCATATTTGAAATTAAGGTGTATGGCACTTCAGGTAAAAAGTATACCTAAGCTCTCTTGGTGAATTTGAGACACAGAAGACACGATTTTCCCAAAGATTTTACATTATTGAACACTTTGTCTATTAAAAATTAGCTTCTTGAATTACACAAATTTAAGCATGTTGCATGAGATACAAACCTGGCGGGTTTTAAGTTCAGTAAGTCTGTACTGAGAAGGTGATGTTTTCAAGGGTTTCTTGTCTGACCTAACTTGAAAAGAACACTAAATGAATCTCTTGCAGAGGTGTTTCCTGTCTCTTAAACAATCATCCCCTGTTAGAATACCTGTTGATTAAACTTTGAAAGAAAATATCACCAAATTAATTTAATTCTAAGAACATATTTTTCTAACCTTGTTCTAGCAAAAGATTTGTTGTTTTGGCTGCTGGTTCTCAGTGAAGTGGGTGGGTACTTCTTGATCATATTCTGAAGCATCCTTTACTTCCTTGGCTCTGTGCAGGGAGTTTGGACCCCTTTCAGAATATTCTGCATTCTGCTTAAGCCAAGTGGCTACAAAATAGGCATTACAGCACCTGGTTTTACGGGTGATTTGAAGAGCGCTGCAGAGAATTTCTGTATTTGCTTTGAGATCATTAGTAGTGTTTTCAAGGCAATGATGACTTACGACAAAGTACAAGACTTCTCATTATCAAACCCTAGAACTTTAGCACTGTATTGTTATCGTGCCCTATTAACTATTAATATACTGGTTTTAAAAGATGCTGTTTATCTTTTTAGCCAAGTTACAGACTTGCAATAAGGACAGAGGGAATGATTGAGAACCTGGTGAAAAATCTGAGTAGTGAACATGAGGAACTTCAGATGCACTGTGCAAATGCCATATTTAAGGTAATTGTAGTTTAATCAGTCGATCAGAGCCAGGATTAGCCCTTTGTTTTCATGTGATTGTCAGTTTTAATATTTCTTAATTTCACTATTTCTCCAATGTGTAAGAAATTACTTTATAAAAATGTTGTGAATATTTTAGCTACATATTTAATATTGTAATTAAGTTCCTACTTGCTCTTCTTGTGTGCAAGCCCTAAATTGCATAGGTAGCCAGTGGAGAGAAGCTTCTTTGGATTTTTTATGTTTGTTTGCCCACAAAGTGGACAATGTGACAGTATAAGCACTGCTGCATATACAGTACCAGTTAAGTGTCAAACTCTCTCAGTGAGTAGTTAGCATATTCAGATACTTTGATATTTATGGTTTTTTCTGTATTAGCTTTAACTAGTTACAAGCTAGCTTTTGAAGATATAATTTTACACATTTTTACACAATGTTTATATTTAATTGTTTTGTATAGTGCGCAGAAGATAAAGAAACACGTGACCTGGTTAGACAGCATGAAGGTCTACAACCGCTATCTGTTCTTCTTGATAACAGTGAAAACAAACAACTTCTGGCAGCTGTGACAGGAGCAATCTGGAAATGTGCAATCAGTATAGAAAATGTGTCAAAGTAACAATTTAATTTTACAAGCATTTATTACATGATCATGTTTTGATTTTATGGGCCTCTATTGTTTTCAAAATTGTGTGTCTTGGTTCTTCAAAGACATTCTTTATAATCAGTTGAACTTTCAACTTAGGTTATATAGTACTTAAAATATTACCACCTGACCTCATCAGGGCACAGTGGAGACAGTGTTGAGTTCCTAGAATGTTAGAAGTCAATGGAGACAAATGGTGCCACTAAAGAATAGTTAAGACATTCTCTGAGTTGGGAGGTGTACTAGCACATTATAAACATTTGACACGTGGCCATATCTGATATCCTCTCTCCTCTGTGTAGCTTACAAACTAGAATCACTGCTGCAAAGTAGAGAGAGTACTTAGTGCACTTAACTTTAACATCGTACATCAAGGGAGACAGAGAGCAAATTATCTCATTCTAGGGTAGATATCTAATACATGTTAGAAATATGCTGGAGTTTAGGGTAATTAGCCTAGGTGCTGCTCTTCTTGACGACAGAGGGGGTTCAGAAAATTAGTCTGGAGATCCAGCTTCTAAATGAGTAGAATTAACTGATGAGATTCTTACCATAGGTACCTACACCCTCTCTGTACCAGGATCCTGAGTAATTATCTGAGAATGTGAGAGGAGGAGTTATCACCCTCCACCTTTCATGGAACAGCTTAATGACTGAGAGTACTCGACTGCCTCATCTAAAATTGATTTATCACATTCATGCACCTTACCTCAAAAAACCAACCAAACAAACAAACAAAGCACCAAAAAAAACCCCACTAAAAACCCCAACTGGCTCCACTACATAGGAGCTAGGTTTCCTGCAGAAGTTATGCTGCTCTGTACAAAAGATTGCAAAACTCATAGGTTAGAAAGAGTATAGGTAAGAGTTCACCTTTTCCTGCAGCCCTCATTTTAGTGTACTTTTCTGGATAAGCACATATGATAGATAAAGTTTGGATAAAAATTAGGAAGATTTCCACTACAGGTTTACATTCTGGCTTTTTTACTATCCTAAATGAGTTACCAAACGCATGGTCTTTACATCCTCTACTTCTGTCCTACTGATCTTTGCATTCTTGATTGCATGGTAATCTAATTTTTCAGAAGGGTGTCTCCTTCTTTTCTATGGGCTTTGGGTATCTGCAATGAGGTATCCTGATTTTGGATCATTCAGTGATGAGACAGACTGAATGGCTCGCTCTGTCCTAGTAAACTAAACAGGGCCAAATCTTTCAGGGGTCAGGCACTATGTAAGGATTATCCATACTGTTTAACTGACAGCACAGTCCCTTACACAGTTTGGCCTGTGCCAGCAAGCACTCTCCCAGACAATGCCTAGACACTCCTTGGGAGCAGTGCAAGCAACAGATTGTTTCCATTAGGCAGAATGGGTGAGGCCACCCTGAGTTGTGAGGAGAAGAGATTTTGGCCATATGAATGCTATGTTGTGCTTCTCGTCCTCAGGGCTAGAGAATGAGCCCTTGCCTGTTTTATTTATTAGTATAGCTGCAGCCAATAATTCCGTCCAAACGCAAACAGATTTTTGTTGGGCTACTCACATGTCTTTGGCAAGTACTTGGTGCTTCACAAAGGTTACTAGCCAGGCACAGCTCCAGCTGAATTCATGTATTATGTAGTGTTGAGTCTGAAGCATTAAAACCGTATCCAAACTCAAGATGGGAGGGCACTAAAGAAAAGGGAGAGAGGACAATATGAAAACACCTAAGTAGATCTGGAGGGATGAGCTTGAGTCTGGCATGGAGCTAGAACTAGCCTTCTGGTTTCTGTAGGGGCACTTAATTACATTCAAAGTCCTCTGCAGTATTTATATACCCGAAGTACAGTGCTGAGATGATGTGCTGACTCAGCAATGAGCTGATACGGGTGCCTGGGCCTGTCTAGCTCAGGTTCTAGTTTGCATGCGAGGAGCTGTTCTGCTTCTGGACACAAGATGGCCCGAGCCAGCAGCTTCGTCAGAGTGTAGCCTGCCTGCTGCACAGCCAGCTCCGATCGTTCCATCTGTGAAGCAGCTGATATGCAACACAGAAAAAGTAGCCAGAAAAAAAATCAGTTTGGTTTTGGGGTTTTTTTGTTTTGTTTTTAAAATTGTTTCCTTACTTTATTGCTCTTTTTTCATGCTGTGTATGTTTACTCTTGAAAAAAAGTAATTACAGGGGTACTTTCAAGTTATAGTGAACAAAGAGAGGAAGATTTCTCTTTAAGCAAAATTTTGGATAATCAAAAAAGAAAGTTTCTTATTTCTGTTACTTTAATTTTTATGCTGATAATCCATCTTGGAAAGATTAGGTTTTTTGAAACAGTTCTAGTTCTGCCATAAAAATCTCAGAAATACTGATTTTTTTTTGGTATGAAAGAATAGCCACATGTGCAACTGATTCTTGGAAAATGCAGAGGTTTTGTAGCTCAAGTAGGAACTTCCAGAAGGTAGGGGCTGGGAGGGAAGCACAAGTGAGAACTTAGTACTCTCAGAGAAATTCTCTCTGGTAATTAGATTAGATAAAAGGTTAGATCTAGCTTGATATACCAAGCACTAGTGTCAAGGCATGTCAGAAAATTTATAGAAGGAAGATACAGTATTTAAGTGGAAATAATACTCTAAGTTTTGAACAAAACAAATATAGAAGATGATTCCAGCACTCAGGAAAAAGTCCTATTCTGAAAGATGAACTTCTGAGGTTTAGCACACATCTCTTTGTAGGATAGAACCTCCAGGATTTTTGATTTTCTGTATCAAAAGTTCTGTGAAGAATGAGGAAAGGATTAATATTGCAGTCAAGTAAAATTTCTGTCAACTTATTTCTTAATTTCAAATTGGAATCTAATGTAATACAAGAAAAGTGTATTAGAACTATGGGTCTGACCTTAGGAAAATGCAATGTATTAGGCCTGAACTAAGTATAGAACTGTTCAGGGCAAAGTCTCTAAAGGCACATATTTCGTGGAAAGTAGGAGTGGTCCTTTGGTTCAGTGAGGTGGGGGAGGGTGTGGTAGAGTACTGCTCTAGCTGTTGTTAACATAGCAAGAAAAGGTACTGAAGTTAGGATAGCACAGTAATTGCCAGTCCTCTGGTTTGTTTTCAGCTATCTGTAGATTTGCATCCATATACCAAGTTTTAGAAAACCCTCAAACTACTCAAGAGATTCCTAGATAACTAAATTAGACAAATGTCATTAGAAAGATAGGCTCTATGTCACAATTAGAGTAAGTGATTGAAATGGTTTACCTGTATTAGGATTTCTTCAACAAGATGATTTACATACAGAAATTAAACATTGTACTTCAATAAGAATGATACTTCAGTTATAAAATTAAATTTATAATGGTAACACACTTAAAGTAACAACTTTGGATTTATTGCTGTCTTTTAGATTTCGGGAATATCAAACTGTACAAACTTTGGTAGGCCTGCTTACTGATCAGCCTGAAGAAGTCCTTATAAATGTCGTTGGAGCACTGGGAGAATGTTGCCAAGAGGAAGCAAATCGAAGTACTATCCGCACATGTGGTGGAATACCACCTATGGTGAAATTACTCACGGCAACCAATCAGGCACTACAGGTGAATGTCAACAAAGCGGTAGGAGCTTGTGCAAAAGAACCTGAAAATATGATGTAAGTTAATAATATACATAGCATTTTAAATATAAAAAGAATTCTGGTAATTCTGATGCAAATATTGTCAATTCTAATCTGACTTGAAAGGATATTTTACTTTTTGTTTTTTAAAGGATTGTGTGGGTTAGTTACATCCTACAGAAAATGTGCTATATTAAACAAATAAGGAAATAAATAGAATGTAAAGCTTTTGCATTTTGAGGAAAACCAAATTAACCTTTATTAAATTGATTTTTATTAAACTTAAAATTCAAAGTTATAAAGCACCATTTTGAAGTGCTGCATGATAGGTACGTGTTTTGCCTTGTCCTTTTACATCTGTTCTCAAATCATAAATATAATCATAAAGGCTAAATTAGAGAAAGTTATTCTAAAAGACAATGTGCTCATTTACTGTCATGAAAATCATCTTTTTTTAATTTTTTTGTCCCTCTCCATCGTTCCTTTTGTGAACCCGGACTCTTTTCTCCCCTCTTATTCCTTTGCAAAACCAAAGAAAAAGACTGTCTTTTTACTGAGAGAGTTGTTCCTCTCTTTGATTTTGTGATGTAGATTTGTATAACTTGCCAAGATCCTTGAGTTTTATGATTAAGTGTTCCAGTTAAATGTTGAAGTCGGCATTTACTGCACTTACTGTTCCCTTACAGGGATATTTACTTCAAAATTCTCAGCATATTTCCCTCCTTATACATAAGGGAGGTCAGAAAGAGAGTTTTATTAAGCTCCTCCTGTTCTGATTTGCATAATTCACTTGATATTCATATAGCAGTGCAGAGAATTCTTTTCCTGAATAGGGTTTTTGTTTTCATGCTTTGGCTGTCACCCAGTGGCAAAAGGCTGGATGGTACACAACTATAAACATGGGTTGTATGAGCAGTTAGCCATGTAGCATAAAAGTACAAATAAATGAGATTGCTTTCATGACATCTCACTGAAAATCAGCTTTTAGTGTAATGTATTAACCTAACAGAATTAACATTGCAAGTACTGCAAGACTTAAATGCCAGTAAATATAAGTTGATATTTATAAAACCTCAGACATATTTCATTCTCAGAACTGTCACTTGTAGTATCCACTATGGATAGCTTCATATTGGAATGTGTTCAGTATAAGCATAAAAAATAATACAAGTTGCTGCTAAAATTGTGATAGAACAAAGTCCATCTTGTTTTTAAGAATGAGAGAGTACAGGTTGTTTGTGAAAAAAAAATTACTGAGTTTGTGAAGCGTGAACAAAGGAATCAAGTGTTGAATTTGTTTCATATAAAAAATTCTCTGTTGAAGTTCTCAACTCTAGAAGTGTTTCTGAGAGTATTTTAAAACATTAACAAGTAAGCAAGATCTTAGATAAGAGTAGAATATACTTCTTAGTACTACACAAAAACTGTTACACAAAATTTATTGTTATTAGCAAGACTGTGACATGTCCTTGATGTATTGTGTTAGCAAGGCTTTTAGTACTAATGCTGCTGTCTTCTCCCAAGGCATGATTCATCCAAGTGGGGATAAGTTTGATACCAACCCAGCAAAATTTTTAAAAACAATGCTTAGTTAAAACATCAGTGTAATTGTTCACATGTTTAAATTATTTGCTTGAGAGCTCTGCCTCTCACAGGGTTAAGAGCACTTAAAAGCAACCTCCCCAGGCACCACTTACCCCATCCCATTCTCTCTCTCTCTCTCAAAAAAAA
>VWZG01010825.1:17753-31838 GCA_013396735.1 Grallaria varia
AAAGAAAAAAGTAAATCCATTCCTCTCCCTTCTCCTCTCAGAATTAGTGCAGCAGAACCTGAAATTATATCTCCTCATCCAAAGTACTCTTCTTTTGGGGAAGAATAAGTCACCAAAGACATGAAGGAAATACACACACAGTCTGTAGTAGGACTTTTTTCCATCTACAGAATTTGGGCCTAAAACAATAAGTAGCCTTGTTAGAAACTACTGCAGAGTTCAGTCTCTTTCTGTAAATATTTTCTGAAGTTCTTAATCAAAAAGGCCCATCTTAACAATGATGTGGAGGTGTGCCAAGATTATCTTCTAAAAAGAAGCAAAGCAAAGCCACTTGTAGCCTGTAAGTGTATACAGGTGATGAGAACTTCCTACTGCAGGTTGATACTTTGCTGTTTATTGTCTTTCTTACTTATTTAGACAGAACCCTGTTACATTCCTTATTTCAAAATCTCTTATTTCTCAGAATGGCTTCACAGGTTGTAGGTGATCAGTTCTCTACTGTTAGCCTTTATCTTGACAAATTTGTCTGGCAGGTCTTGAGGCTTGTTTTATTTGTCATCTGGTACAAACAGGCTCTAGGGTTGCTTTTCTAGTTTGGCATTACAGAATTTTGAAAACTATGATGATTTTTCTGGATTCTCCTGTTATTGACTTTCATGTGCACTGGAAGCCCATTAAAAAAAAAGCAGAAAAATTTAAAGGTAAGCTCTCATAATGATTGAGAATTTTCAGATATATTCTCACATTTCATTATCTGCATATCTGTTTAACAAAGTGTGGCTTAGAGACTAAATACTCAGTTAAGCAGTCTTCTATTTTGAATGTAGTTATCCTTGCAGCAGTAGGCATGTGGAAACTGTACAGACCAAGAGTAGAGCTCACATAATTTCTGTGAATGATTCAAGGATATGTAATGAAGAGGATGGGATTATTATAAGAAATAAAATATTATTATGGATTATAAAAACCTGAGAGTGTTCTATGAAGCAGTGCAGTTAAATTCTGAGGGAAATGCTGTACAATTCTTTTATGTTCCATGGAGGAAGCCTGCACTGACAAAGAAAGACTAGTAGATAGGCATAGATGAATCTACATCTTCTACATGTATTTTGTGCGTTTTATTTTTGCCATGTTTCCTAGTTAACACTGTAAGTTCTGCAACTAGTTTTCCTTTTCTCTTGCTAAAGACAAAGGACTAGTGCTTATTCTTTAATTGCCACTAGATTTTCTTTTGTCCTTTCCATTTGAAAACCCATAGACTTCATCACTAGTGTTCAAAACTGAGGGTTTAGAATCTTATAAACTGAAACGTACAATAATTTTAGCCGAGCAGATGGAGTTTGAGTCATTGGTATATAATACTATTTATCAAAGCAGTCTGCAGCAACTAGTGAAGTTTTAAGAAAAATGCTGAACTGTGGTTTTAAAAAGGAAGAGATTACATTTTGCCAGAATTAAACCCTATAATCTTACCAGTGGGCACAATACAGAGTCAGTATAACTTTGTTTATTTACGTTTGTATTTATGGTCTAAATTGGCAGACAATTAAACCAGAGTTCTCAAAGTTCTGGCACATAACATTGTTACAGAGAAAGATGAAAGATATGACAAACAGATGTCTCGGCTGTCTGTTTAAGCAATTCATATTGACATTTCTACTGGAAATGTTCAATATTAAGTTTTAATTTGAAAGAGAAGTACTATTTCAGATTAACAGCTGTACTAGTTTCAGATATATTTAAAAAAGGATTGTTAAAATTGTTACCCACATGTTGCTCATGATGTTCTATATTGTCATAATGTAAAGATTCTTTTATAATTTGAAAAACCTTTGCTAAGCAACTTTTGCTTGTGAACAGACAACATCAGTTGTTTAAAAAAGTATCTTATTAAGTTATCTGCACTGGTCAAATAGCAAATAGTAACTCGATCTAACCTGAACATTCCAGTAATATCTGAATGAGCTTAATTGCACTGAAATTATTTGCCCATAAGACCTATTCCATATACACAGCATACTTCAGCTGTTCTATGTGGAAAGCAGGAAGACGTTTTGATCATACACCTTGCAGTTGCCTTTTGGTAGGAGTGATGCCAGCTGCATATCCCTTCACCTCTGCTCCAGTCATGGCTGGCCAGCACAGGAGTGCCTCTTCACTCCAGCCATTTCTAACTGCCAATGCAACTACTTTTGATTATTTTGAGGAGCAGAATAATTTACACCTGTTAAATTATATCAGTGATCAAATAAGATCAGTCTATGCCAAGGTACAGTGCTATGAACCAGAAGAAGTGGTCCAGTTCTATTGTGAGGTCCCTTGGCTATGTTAAGGAATAGAACCACAAGAGTTCAGAATCTACCCTCTTGGGTTTGAACGCCACACACTTAAATATTGTTATGTACTTACAGTGAAGCCCCAGACAGCAATTACCTACAATAAAGCTTACATTTCTGCTATGGATGAGTTTCAAGCCTGCTAAGGTTTTGACTATTAATGATAGTGTCCTGTATGTTAGACACATAACATACATGCAGATCAGCTAGTCTATAAAGCACGTAAATATTTGAATATTAGATTATTAAATATTAAGATTTTTATATCAACTAAATATCGTATTATTTCAATTTTGATGAGTTTCTGTTCAGCTTTCGAAGAAAATGTTTGGCATTTTTATTAAAAAACCTGTATTTTAAGAGTCCCGTTAGTCGTTGCTTACTCCAGATTTAACTGTAGTTTAATTTTATAATGAGAATTTTGACAAATTGTTATGAAATAGGTAATTTAAAGGTGTGAAGCCACAGGGTGAATAATGTGCTAGCTATGGATGAATACAGAACTGAATGCCAACCAGATTATATTTTATGATATATTTGTTTGTATTTATTGTGGTAAGCAGCTTTATTACAGAATCCTGCTAATCATATTACGATAAGTTTTGGGAAGAAAAATAGATATGCAAACTATAGACAAAAGCAAATCAGAATATTGTTTAGCATTATGCCATGAGAACTGAAATTTTTGAGATTACAAGTCTATTTTCCTCTCTCTTTCTTTGTTTATTTGTAAAGAAACCTGATTGTGTATTTTTGTCAGTTTTAAGAAGGAATTTTCACGCAGGAAGAAAACTAATGTCTAAGCCCTTTTATAGAGGCAACATTTTTCAGGACCATTCATTTTATTGTTCCCCTTGCTTGTAAGGCAGATATGTTTATTCAGCACTCATTTTCTTCATCTGCTGGATTGTGCAGTGAAACCATAGAAAGATGAAAAATTGAACTCTTTAACAATGCTTTCTTAAATGGCAAATATATACTCTCAGCAAGATGAAAATAAGAGGGTTTGTGCTTGCATGCTGATTACACAGTGATGATTCTTCCAGAATGAGAATTTAAGAGCATCGTTCATGTATGTAGAGTTGTTTTTATTGGAATTAATCTAGTGTAACTGTGAGAAAGCAGTACTCAGTGATGAATAATGTAATTTGGAGATTTTTTGGTTTGTCTGTACTGTTTTCTGGTTTGATTTTATACTAGTTGAATGGTCAGGGAACCCCACTTTTAGATATTCTGAGATGGATTGTTGAATCTAAGACAATTGGTCTTTCTGGTCTTCAAAAAAAAGTCAAAACTCTTCTTAAGAAAATGAACAATAGAGTGAGGCTAGTTTACCTTGTAACACTGAAGAGAAGACGAGAAAACTGAAAAGAAAATTAAAGTAACCTTTAAACTGAAAAGGAAGCTTTAAAAAAGTGGAAGGGGAAGGTAAATCAACCTAGAGGTTGTGTTTTTTTTTGAGTGTGGTGGAAAAATCTGAGCTCAGTGCTTGGCTTCTATCTCTTGATTTTTTATATACTGGTTGGAGCTGGGTCATTTATATTTAGCCCCTCTTGGGAGGAAGTACCTCATGTTGGTAAATGATCAGTACTCATTTGACTAGAGGACAGATTCATAGGTTCTTTTTTTAATTAATTCCAATATAGGAAAAAATTCCTTGTGCTTTCTGAAATGACAGGAGAGTAATGTTAAAATTGCATAAAAGTCTTTGGGGTTTGGAGGCATTTAAAATCTTGTTTTAAAGCTTTTACTTGAATCATTCTTACTATGTGAACATATATGTGTAACTGTGTAGTTTGTGATTATGCTGTTTTTGTTAAGACGTGTGAATTTGTCCTTTGAACGATGATCTTTCAGTTGAATTGGAGCTGAGTATGTAAAAAACCAAAATTGGCAGGCCTTAAAAAATTTGAAGTATCTTATCTTAACCATAGCTTTGTGCAAGAAGTATTATTTTGAAAATTATCTTGTTTAACCCCTTTGCATAAAAGCATTATTAATAAAATCCAGTCTTATTTTAGACAGACTGCATGTACCTAATCTATTTTTCTGCTTCAAATGGTGATAGGATTACATAGAAAGTTCATTTTATAATTAGTTTTAAAATTTCCTGGCAAACCAAATATGGTGAACCCAAAGGAGGTGTTTTATTTATAAGCTCAACCTGTATTCCAGTTTCTCTTGCATTTACAATCAAAGGTGTAAACACATTATATGCAACCGTATTTTTTATTTTGAGGTTTGACAATGAAAGTGTACTTGCATTTCTTCAGCTCATCTGCTTTGAGTTTAACACATTTTTTTTTAAAAAAAGAGGTATGTTAGTGAAGGCTATTAGGTTTTGTTTGACCTTCTTTTCAATTTAGGCTGTTCACTGGAACCTAATGTGAAGTTATGATCCCCAAGCCTGATCAATATGTAAACATAACACAGATGGTGTAGCGATGATTCTGTTGAAAATTCATTTCTCAGCTCCTCATGAAGATACTTTGATTACAGTGTGTTTAAGTAATTATAACATAGTTCTCAGTGTTGGTCTTGTTAGTAAGGAGCACATGGGAAACAAGTTACACGTTATTCATGCCCAACAAAGGATGCTCTGTGGTGTGACTATTTTAATTTCTAATGCTAGATTAGAAACATAGTGTTTTAAAATATGTAATAGAGCAAGGTAAATACATTAAGCATAGGCTGAATAAAAAGTTAAGTACATAGTTTGGGGCATAAATATTTGTTTTGGAAAGTATTTGTTACTGTATGAAAGAAGCCAGTATGCTCGAATTCAGATTTCACTTTGCATGCAGATCGTTAAAAAGTCACATGCTTGTTTTCACATTTACAAGTTCTGGTTATAATGTAGTTTACTTTATATTCCATAAGAATGTTGAATGACAGTGCTGGAAAAAAGTAAACAGCATCAATGAGATAGAGTTAGAAACCATTCTGTCTTTACATCATTTGTTCACACCCATCTGGTATAGTAATCACTGTTTACTCATTATGTTGATGGTGATTAGCTGACAATAAAACACAATCATTGCATAAAGCAAAACAATATGTTAAAGTCATGCCTATGTTTGTTAAAGCAGTGTTCCAAACAAACCGATGTAATTTGAGATTCAACATTGTCCACTCCGTAATTAATTATCTCTTTGTTCTGTTTTCTGCAATAGGATAATTGACAGTCTAGATGGAGTACGGCTGTTATGGTCATTGTTGAAAAGTCCTAACCCAGATGTCCAAGCAAGTGCAGCTTGGGCTCTTTGTCCTTGCATTAAAAATGCTAAGGTAAGAAAGTATTTAAAGTGACAGGTTTGTTATATATATATATATATATGTATATGTATATATATATATGCACATACAATTTCTATATTTGGATGATTTCCAGCAATGCTTTGCTGTTTGCTACTCACACTCTCCTTATTTCATTCTGTTAATTGCTTAAAAAATGTATATATTCACTTTTCAAAAGTGAGTAGTCCTCTATCTAGTGCTCATTATATAATGTTTTGCCTTTACAGTATTTACTGTATTTGGAAAGTATATTTTAATAACTTATCAGGATTTAAAACATGCTGAAAACAGAAAGCATCTACTCACAGGCTATGAATAGCACAAGTAGTTCTAGTTGTTCTCCACTATGAGGTACTTCAGCTGTGTTCTCAAGAGGCCATCATTTGATTTCAGAGCATATTTCAGACTCGATGCCAATGTAATCCTTAGGTTTTCTGCTCAGACTGCCAACAAAAAGTGCCAGTTGTGAATAGTGGTGGTTGTGCAGGTCAGTTGTGTGCAGAAGACTGACTTATTCATGTATTTCATGTCAGTTTCCAAATAGTGATAAAATGGGGAGTATAAGCTGCAAGTCATCTTCTGTGGAGTCTCAACACTGACCTGTGGTGGAATAAATGGGCACAGTTTCGTTTCCCATTAGAAGCTTCCTAGAATACTAACTTAATTCCTTAATCCTTGTACAGTAATAGCTTCCATTTCTAATTTACTCTATAATTGATACAACTTTTGCATCTTCTGTCTACTATTCCACAAACATGTATTCTACTACATGTAATTTGGGTTCCTGACTATGTAAAGAATAAAAATTCCTTCTAAGTGCTGGATATCCTTAGCATCCTCTATATGGCTGCAATTAATTTATATAGATACAGATATATGGATAGGAGTATTGTGAGATTATTTGTTCTTGACTTTTATAACTTGAGGATTTTATATTTCTTCACAATTATTTCTACAGTGGCAATTTGCTGTTTTTTAAACATGCTGGCTATTCTGAATTATCTTCCCCCCCCACGCCCCCACTAAATGTACACTCTAGTATAATAGAGGGTTTTTGGTACCTAATGGTGTGGTCTATGTATGTCTCTTCTGTCAAGGTATAAATATACCTGCCTCTCTTTTGAACAAAATTGCTATAATTGAATGTTAAAATACTGCTTGATCTTAGTATACTGAGGTAATACTTACTATGTGTAAGACTTTGCGACCTGAAGAGCCGGAGTGGATCTGCGCATTGCTAGAGTTGAATAGAGTACAGCTACTGAAATTAGAGATTACACGGATTTTTTTGCTTGTTTTTTCCCCCAGGGTGTTTGATGAGTGCAAGCTATGTACATCCTTAGTGTAGCTATCCTCCTTTCATCTCTCTTGGCTGCCTCCCCAGTGCTAATCTGTGACCCCACAAAGAGTTCTTTGTGTGAGCCTGAGGCCGAGTGGCACACTGAAACAAACCTACCAATAATACCCTTTCCGCTGACACTGAATAGAAAGAAATATGTATAAAGCAGCAATTATAACCACACTGTGGAAGTGTAGCAACTATTTCTACCTAGAGAAAATTTTGATTTTTGTTGTTCAAAGTTAATAATATTCAACAATTTGTATGATCTTCCAAGAAGCAGTTTGGTTTATGCAGTGCTTGATTCAAAACCAGTAATCAGTATATGACTTTAAAAGATGATGTGCATTCTGGCTTTTCCAAGCCTGTACGTGGGACTACAAACTGTGTTTCAAAGAGCTATGAGCATGGAATCCAGATTTGTTTTCTTTTTGTGGTTTTTTTGTGGAAGCTGTAGTGTCTCTTCTGTGTTGTGGAGGCTCATAGATGAAATTGAACTTGTTAGTAGCATTGGAAACAAATTTTTTATAATAGTGTAATGCAGCATCCATTTTTCCACACAGACATTTTCTGTACAACCAATTTAAAAGTTATTTTCTGTATTTATAACTTAGAAGCCAGCCACTCTTTCTAATAGGCGAGTTATTTTTCTTGGGTGTGTGAATACATGTTTCTCTCTCATGCACTTAGTCTCATCATAATCTGTTTCAGACTGGGAAGTCTACCATTGTTGTTTTACCATTAGGGGATAAGACTCAAAAGGCCATGATTGGAATTCTCAAGGAGTTTAGATGTTTGTCAGTTCTGATCTTTTGGGTCTAGCTAGTTTGCCTGCTGTTAGGCAATCCAAGTTCCCATAGCCTGAGATTATACATGTTGACAGTCACATTATGGTAGTTGTTTCGGAGTACTTCCCATAGAATAGGCTTGTATCAGTATGATATAGCTAAATGATACTGTTTATTACAGCAGTATGGTAAAGTTCAGTGATATTTGGTCCATGACAGATCTATGACTTTTTAAATAGAGGGTATAAATTGTACACGGTAGTACATAAACTTGTAGAGCTCTGACAACCATAATACTGGTTTGATATCAATCATCACTTCATATGCCAGCATTAGTTCTAAATATGCTTAGCCTGAAGAATTTCTTGTAAAGATCTTGCTGTTAGAGATATAATTTGTTCGGTAGAACTCTCCTGAGAAAATATGTGCAGGACCTGAAAGCATTACTTGTGAGTTTTAGACAAATATGTAATGATTTTGCATAAATTAGTTCATACATTTCTTTAAAATCTAAGACATAAAGAGACAAGAATGTAATTTATTCAAAGAAATTATCTTCATAGAAGCAGATTCTTATTAATTAGTTCCTTACTTCCAAAAGGAAACATTACTACTGCAGGCACATTGGTAGTGAAAAAGTGTAAGTGCAGTGTCCAAGAAACACAAATGATTATGAAAAATGGCTAAGAAAAGTCTTCTCAACCCTGTTGATGTTGGAACAGCAGTATTGGGTTATGATGCTTCTTTGAAAAACAGTATTTGTAATGTTCTCCCAACATACATCAGCCCAAACAGAAACATTTAGAGAAACTGTACAAAAATGTCATTTGTGCTATTATAATAAGTCATCAAAAGGCATTGTGCCAATAAGAGGAACACTGCCAGCTTGAGTTTGTATGCAAATACCTACTTCCTCACAGCGTAACCTTCTACTAGAACCTTTAAATAAATATAAAAAAAAATTTGTAGAGGTTTATTTTCTGTTCTCATATTTAGTAGAGTTTTGCATGCAAACATTAGACTATGAATTGTAATGTCAAGCATCGTGTTTTTCTCTGCTTTTGTACTTTCAGCTTTCAGTTTTAGCCTTTTTATAGCTACTGGTAAATGGCTTTCTTAAAGAACTTCAGGAGGCCATCTATGTATAGAGTCTGTCAAAGTAATTAAAATAAACAGTCAGAAACTGGGGTTTTGAGAGACTAGGAAGTTATACTGTTTTCTTAAAATGTACTTATAAAATGACATCTCACACTTTTCTAATAAATCGTGATTTCAGCTCTACAGTGGAGTATCAGTGTGATGAAAGATGATCAGCCATCTGAAGTTGTATGTGCTTTTCCTACATAAGGGGAAACAGAATGTTCCATGCTGACAAACAAAAACCCAAAACCAAATCAAAACTAAACCAATAGGGAAAGGTCGTGTGATGGGTCTGTGTGAAGGTCAATTAATCTTCAGTGTTGCGACAGTAGTATATACTGAGGAAGTGACTTCTGCAGCCAGCAGTCTGGAGTTAACCTGTGGGTGGAAAATATGCTGATGATGACCTATGCTATGTGGGATTCTTACATAGATTTTGCTTGTTATGGAAATTTTAACATAACCATATGTGTAAAACCACAGAGAGCATTTCTTTCCTAAAAGTAACAAAGAAATGTAGTTGAACTTGGAAATTCTTCTAATATATAACAAAGAGTAAAATTATTTGCTGCTTTATATTAATTAAGATGCTTTGTTTACACATTTTACTAATTTTAAACTGTAGCGTATAAAGATAATCATGCTCCTTACTGCATACTGCTGTTAATTTGGTTTATATTTTTAAAATTTTACTTTAGCAGTACCAATACATTTTTGTTTACGTACCATTCTTCGGTTAAGCTATAATGTTAAAATTCCCTGCTTGCATATGTACAGCCTTTTCCAGTTTATTTGGTTTTTTTACTGTGCTTCTTGCAATTCTGTACAGAAACCTTGGACTTCAAACTTTGTACTCTTACTGCTCTCTTTCCCTTTTGCTATTTGTTTTTTATAGAACTATCATTTTTTACATCAATTGTACCTACTTCTCTGTATTTGCTCTCATTTTATGCAGTTTTTTATCCCTAATATCTGGATTTAGACCTTTCCAAATTATAAGAATTTGTTATGAACTAAACTTTGAAAGCATATATAAGGGAGACAAAAAGGAAATTTTGATTTGCCCCTCAAGCCTGCCAGAGAACCAGGGTCCTTGGAGATTTAGGAAGCCCGGGAAGCCAGGCCTGGCTTGGTGAATCCATAACTGACTGCTGTGCCTACAGGGTATGTGCAGAACCAGCCCATCCAATGACTCTTGACACAGGCTGCCTAGTTTAGTGATCCAACTACCATGAGTTCTTTGGGCCTCCTATAGACATGTTGGAGAACCTGAATGGACTGACATACATTGCCCTGAGGTCCTTAATGTCTACAAATATAGGAGTCTCATTTCTGTAAGACACATCACCTGAAAGCTGGGAAGCAAAGGGAAGCTAAGGGTATAGCCTGTATCTCCCTCACAGAGGAGCCTTGGGTCTCAAGGTCCATGCGAAGCAGCTGCCTGAGAGCTTGGAAACCATGAGAAGCCAAAAAGCTTAGGAGCTCCTGGAGACCTGGCCTTCCAGCTGTTTGGCAGCCCATCAGGCCAGAAGTCAGGGATTCTATGAAAACTAGAAGCCAAGCAGCCTGGCAGGCTACTCACCAGCCATCTGGCTGACAAGAGAAAAGATGAAGAGACACATTGGTAATTTAGCCTGCCTCTCTGCCTGGTTTCTGTCAAAACTTTTCAAGAAGTCGTCATGTTCTTATGGAAGGTTTTGGTTCCATTCCATTAGCATTTTCTGATGGAATCCTGCTCTGCTGGAAAATATTTGACCAGCTTTTCTTGTAGCTTAGTTTATAACAGCTACACATGCTAGTCAACAACTTGTCATGTAGCTTCTGCAATTTTAAATGAGGCTCACTAATTGGACTTTAAAAATCTGGAAAAGGTTTAAACCCCATCGTCCTCCAATTTCTTTCCTCCCTTTTTTGTTTTTCCTTTTTGTCTATCTCACTCTTTTCCTGTCTTTACCCTCTCACTTGCCACATGGGACTTCCACAGGTCTTTAGGCAAGAAAAGAGCACAGAGGTCATTGGGTTTCATTTGCTGCATAATATAAACCGAAAAATTTCAAGCAATTATTTTATCTAGTGCTGAAGCTTTTGATTGAACTAAAACATTTATTACTTCATGCTACTTGTTCAGATTCTCAGTGGTCAGTAATGGTGAGTGGTACCGTGGAACCATGCCAGAGTTACAAAGACACAAACAATAAGTGTAATAACAATTGATTAGTTTGTGTTGTCACTACATTGATTGTTTAGCTAGACCATCCTCAGAACATTTCAATAATGTTGTCTTGCACCTCTACAGTATAAAACTACAGTAGTGCTGACTATCTCATAAACATTAATAATTACACGAAGTTTTCTTAGGCATGTTTGAATTCAATTAAATCCAAAACTGATGGAAATAACCTTCAGTTTTTCCATTTATTCAATGTTATTTGTTTCTCACACTTTCATTATTTAAATGTTCCTCAAGATAATCTTAAACAATTGAGGTCAACTGTGGCCTTGAAGGACTTTGATATTAGTACTTTCACTGCTTCTGTGAAAAAAACCCTAGGACTTTGGCACTTACCCAGGCTCACACTTCAGGTGTAGTCTGCTAGACTGAAAAGTGAAGAAAACAACAGACAAAAGGATTACTAGAAGTTGCATTAGTGACTATGTAGACTTTCCACCCCCACTATTTTTCAGACAGTGCATTGCATGCATTCTTGGGCTGTAGACTTGGATAATGGATTTTACTTTTGTTTATTGAAACTGTCAATCGAAATGTATTTGCAAAGTGTTTAACTGTGCTGTGATCAAATCCCTGAAGAGCAAGGGTGAGGAATTCTGCTCTTACAGGCTGCAGAGTAGCATTGGAACCATGTTGAAGTGACTCTGCTTTGTTGCTAAGGCTTTAGCTGCTTCAGTGAGATAAAGAGGACAGGAAAATTCTTGTTTTCCCAACACATTGCATTTGCCCAACACAGGAGAAAAGTTGTGAGATGTAGTGAAGTAATCTCATTTTACAATGTTTCTTCATCTATTCTGCTACAGTGGAAGCCTCCGTAGCTGTATAAACAGAAATAAAATTAACATTTAAATATAAAGTAATTTGATTAATATTACCATTGAGTTATTTAATAAAAACAATAAATAGAAACTTGCTTATATAAACTGTGTTTCCCATTTTCACTGAGCAGCCATAATACAGAAATTTCTGTTGCATTTCTTTATTTTTAATTTTAAGTTGGTTTGTACATTAGGATGAGAAGTTATTCAGTTGGCAACAGCGAATGGAAATAGACAGCTTCCTTCATTAAAGAAAAGGTAGTTTAAAGATGGCTCTTGATAACTAAAGTTTGTTTGCACAGCCATACCATCACATTTTTGGGCAAAAGCAATTCGATTTGACAAATTAACATTGACACCTTAAGATTTTTAAGATGTTGTAAGAGTGAAATACTACTTGTTTTTAGTGGAGAAACTTTTATCTTTGATGTGGAGTATTTTTAAAGATAAACACAATGTGTTTTTGTAATTTGATGTTTAGCTTTAAATCTTTCAAATAGTAAAACAGTATTCACTTTGGAAGAAATAAGAAAGGAAAAAAGTTACAAAAGAATCCAATAGTTCTTCTACAAAAGTTCTATATCTCAACTTAAGACTGATGAACTTTATTTACTTTATGTAAACTTTTATTTATTTTGTGTATAAAAATATACACAAAAATATGATGATGAGAGAACTCAAAAATCCCAGATATTTTCCTTGTATAAATACTGCAAAGATCAAGTGATTTTTCCAAATCTGTCTTTTTGCAAATACTTTAATAATTTCTGCTCTTAATTAAAAAAAATGTGGAAAGCTGGTGTGTCTCACAATATTTCTGCCCTTGCCGGAAGCCAATATAGAAATAAGTGAAAAGAGAAAGTTAACTAAATTTTGTTAATAGTCATGCAGTTCAGCAAGATGAAAATATGTAATTAGAGTAGCAGGATGAGGCTTTTATAAGCACAGCATGTAACTGTACTGGCCTCAGCATCTATGCCAGATAGATGATTTTATTTTTTTTTTTTTTTTACTGCTTGAGAATGCAAAGTCCTCCCTATGAATCCAATTTTAAAATAGTGTGTATTGTACTTTCTGAGGATAAAAACCTTGCAGTCCACTGGTTAGATGTGGTCACATGAAGTCATGAAAAATTCTGTTCTCTCTTCCCATCCTCAGCCACTTAAAATGGAATTTAACAATCCATGTTTTTTATGTGTCACCTCAGATTAAATATTAAATTAAAAAGTATAATAATTATAAAAATTTAAAATTGAGTTATTTCCTGTTAATACAGTAAAGCCTTCTTCCCCCCTTGAATTTTTTTTTAACATTTTTATTACTTCTTTAAATGTCTTTCCATTGGGCCGCTTACTTTGTTTAGCTCAGGAAATATCGTTAACACAGATGCTTTCAACCAATCATTAACACATGCGCTGAGATCTATACAGTAAAATTGTCTATTTTATTGCTAATAAGTGATTTTATCAATATTTTTCTCTAGAAAGACTGTTATTTTTACCATGCCATTTTTTTTACCTACCCAATTCTACCTGAGATGCCTTGTTAGGACAACTAAGAAGTAAGATATTGTCACAACAGGCAAGGGAGGGGGCACCTGGTGGATAAATAAGAAAGTTTAACACACACTGATAGCTGGAAATTATAAACCCATTGGGTTGTCAGAAAAAGTAAGCTGTTAATATAGAAGGTAGAATTTAAGGATTGTGTTTATTTCTATTTGAAATACAAAGTTAAAAAGTATTTCCAAAGACTTTCTATACATTATTTTTCTTCTTTTATGATAATAAAAAAGGTACAGATGAAAATGCCTGAGAATTTGGAAACTAAAATCACAAAGTTACTTAGACTTTATACTATGAGCAGCTATCTGATCATTAGTACAAGTACACTCCAAGAACATAGATTTGAAAGAATTGAGTCCAGACCTCTGCAATCACAGGCACAATTTCATATCGTTTCTTCTNAGAATGCAAAGTCCTCCCTATGAATCCAATTTTAAAATAGTGTGTATTGTACTTTCTGAGGATAAAAACCTTGCAGTCCACTGGTTAGATGTGGTCACATGAAGTCATGAAAAATTCTGTTCTCTCTTCCCATCCTCAGCCACTTAAAATGGAATTTAACAATCCATGTT
>VWZG01010825.1:40412-79355 GCA_013396735.1 Grallaria varia
GGGAGAGGTTTCACTCCGTCCCTTCAAGACTCATTTCTTTAGAGGTTTTGGTTACAGAGTTATTTGTTCTGCTCTGGTGTTTTGGATATATATATATATATATCTATCTATAAATATATTTAGTAGTTAAGAACTGTTATCTTTCCTTCTGCACATTTTCCAAGTTAAAATTTTGTTTTACAACTAAAAGAGGCTTGGTCAATTTGAGAAAGGAATTTTAAATTGTTTTAGTTTACTCTGAACTAAGACAATGCAAAGATAAGGCACCTCAGTTGCCACTGGCAATGTTTTCTGGTCTCCTTTTGCTCTAATGAGGGTGCAGGTGTAAAGGTCAGATCTACACATCTACGCTGTAGGTATCTTATGTTTAGTGGTGAATCCCATCCCAGTGCAGTGGAGAACTTTTTAAAATGAATGTACAGTCCAGTTCATTATTAGATAGGAATGACAGAATTCTGAATAATAGTGCAATAAGAAAGAATTATTAAAAAAATTGATTTTTCTTTTCCTAGAAGAGTACAGATGAGTTGAATTTATAAGCTATGATGGTGATGAAACTCAATCTGTCCAGCAGTAACTGAAGCACACTTTGCATATGATCTAATAATGCCAGATGTTTTAAATTAGAGGATTTAACTAACTCGAAACCAAGGATTTTGAAAGAGATCTTTGGAGTGTTAAGGATGGATTCCTTTCATCTAACTTTGGCAACTTTTAGGTATGAAGTTTAAAGTAGTATAAACTAAAATATGTTCTGTAGTCAATGAAAAGAGGGAGACATCTGCAGACTTGTTCTAGCTGAAAATAGGTGCCCAAGATATCTGCAATCGATAGACTCATAAAAGTGCCTAATTTTCTCCACTGGGTATAGAAAGGACCTAGATGACTAGCTCAGACTGAACAGCTAGCTTTCAGACAGCTGAATTTAAATGAATATCCTCCTGAATGTTGATTTTCAACAAGCTTGTGGTACAGGGGAAGTTGCAGTGCTGGAAGAAAAGTAATGTGCCAATATTTAAAATGCCCAAATAAGATTATAGTCCGGTAAACTGGACATTATGTTAAGTAGTCATAGGTACATACATTGTAATACTAGAAGGATTGTTTTAATGCCCTGGTTGGACTAGCCTTGCTCATGCAAACCAGAGACATTGCTTCATTTTTTTTCTGTTTTGAATAGAGTATATCTTTTAGAAAAACACTGACTCTTTACTTAAAAAATTCCAGCGATGGAAAATCCACCAGAGCCATCATAATTTGTTCCAGTAGTTAAATACCTTCCCCATAAAAACATTTGCACCTTTTTTGTAGCCTAAGGTTTGTCTAGCTTTATCTTATGCAATTGCATGTATGATACTGGTGCTTGGGAAACTGAAAAGCCCTACATAACTTCTGCTCGCATATAAATTCTTGTTAAAAAAGGTGACATTTCTTGTCTCATTGTCCTATTTTTAATTAGCTAAGAAAGTGTAATCGATGATGAAATGTATATATTTTTAATTATTTAATTATATTTGTGTGTCTGTTCTGAATTTTTTATTTTTGAACTTTCTTTTTGGATTGAATTGCAACATACTTCAGAATAGAACTCAGTATTTCAGTAATATCTGTATGAATACTTAAAACAGGTAAAAACTTTCCTGTTTCTATGTTAGCTCTGTTTGAACATCAGAGATATTCATTATTCTGTTTGGCCACAGTATTGCCCTCAAAATTTGTATTCGGCCAATTTTCTACTTTGATTTCCATGTCTTTTTAGAAACTGTTACCCAGGTTAAATCTTTGCATGCTATAATGTTGGCCTTCATGCACAGGAGTAAAAATCACCAGTGAATTTGGATCTTGTGATATAAGCTGATTTTTTTTCAGGAGATTGTATCAGATTTTAATTGTTGTCAGTGTGCCTTATGAATGCCAGATGACTTAGCTCTCATTTTTGTAAGAATAATTCACAATTTAAAAGCAGCCACAAAATGTATTCAAGCATTTTATTGTTTTAGAGAGGAAAATTTTAAGAGACCAACATACCAACTCTTCTTGTCATGCCTTTAAAACAAAATATTGCCTTTCCACAGTAGAGGATTTCAGCCTTGGCAGAAATAAGATTCATTAGAAAACTGAAGGAGTTCACTGGCTGAGAAAGTGGTAAATACTTTTGAATTATGTAGACACAAGTGGATTAAGGCCTGTGAAAAGAATACCAGTGGCTATCATTGTAAAGTGTGAAGCTAAAAAATGCCTGTTTTGCCTGCCAATGAAATTCTACCTTTACTAGTACACAACCACATGGTACATAAATATACTAAAACATTTAGGGAGATCTTCCCAACGAGATGATTTCCAGAATCTCATACAAGGATGTCTTGATGTTTTGACTTAAAGTTTCTGCTTGAATTCTGAACTAATTAACTAAGAAATAGTAAAGGTATCAATTTTCCTATTTAGCATTTATGTGTGTGTACTGTGATGATGCTTAAAGGCATTGATCACAGATAAGTCGTTCACTGTGCTAGGGAGGGATGTGTACCTCCATGAAGAAGATGACCCTGAAAACTGTTTAATTGAAATGTAACACACAACAAGGAGGTGAACAGATAGGAATGGAGTGGTAGAAAAAAAAAAGTAAAAATATTTGTATGATTATGTTTGATACTTCAAGCAAACCAGGATACAGTTACTCCTAATTCATAGCTGCAACTCAGTTATCTAAAGAAAAATATAAATATCAAATACTGACTGTAAGCTTTTTGTAAAAACCTAGAACCACTGAGTAGTAGCCAGTGACCCAGACTTTAAGGCACTTTCGACATATGGGAACCATAACTGGTGCTGTTGGCAGGTTTATGCATGTGTCTGTACTGAAGGCTGCATTAAGTCAAAGTAAATTAGTCTCTGTTGAGCTTTGCATTGTTCTGAGCTGCTTTTATTTTGCAAACATTTATTTAAAGATAGTATTCTGTGCTGCACTCTGAACAAGTCCATTTTCTCCTCTTCTTATTCCTTACATTCCGTACATACAGAACTGATTACTTTTGAGCTAGAGGAACCATGAACTTAATGATGAAGGTAAAAACCTGAAATGCAGAACATCAGACTTCTATTCATGTTCTGATATTTTTTAATATTGAAGTGTCTATCCAACCTTCCCATGCATAGAACGGATCTTTAGCCTTACTCTGTGGTCTGGTTTATGGTATTATTTGCCCAACATGGAAGTGCTCTGTTTTCTTAATATTACAAAATATTAATAGATGCCTTCTTTAACATCAGTTGTTGTCGCTTGTAAGAACATCATCAGGGATGCTGAAAACTGAATTTCAACTGTTTGGTACAATAAGGTGGGCAAAGAGAGACTCATGCTCCTAAGGAGGAAACTTGATCTCTATAATCTAAGATTTTAATTTTTTTTTAATTAATCCATCAGATTTATCCCTGCTATTTCATCAGGTTACAGCCTAAAGAGATGCCTGGGGAGAAAGGTGGGGAAGGGGTGGGTGTGTTCACTCTGAGATTGTTGATTGGTTAGTTTTGTTTTGGCAAAGAAGGCATAACAGCTGTAGTGCATTTTCTGAATTCTGTGTTGAGTTAATAGGAATTATTTGTGCTTTTTGAGTTCAGTTCTTAGTGGTAGAAAGGTTAGGATCATCCATTCCCTTGCAATAATCTAAGATATAAAACCAGCTTGTTTAACCATGATTTCTGAAAGTTATTGTGAAATGTAGTTTTCATACTTGGAAGGGGTTTTATACTTCTTTATAATGTCTGTATTAGAAAATGTATTTTCTGTAATTTTTAATGCAGAGCTTCCAAAGAATTTCTCATTGTTTGCTAAAGTCATAAATCCCTACAAGAAGTTTTGGCTAACCATTTTATATGCAAAAATTTTCATAAGGCCATCTTTGTGAAATAAATAGATGTGAATTACAAAATATGGAAGACAATTACCAGTAATTTCTACTGAAAACATTCTGAACCCAACTTTTTATCACATACTCTGGAGCACAGAAAATGAAATGCAAAAGCACTGGCACCTACTTCTTTGAGAGTATTTCGCAATGGGGTTGATTTTTTTTCTTATGGGGAGCCTTTGATGACAACACTGTATAAAGAATTTCATAAAGAGTTTTACATTATTAAACATTGTATAAAGAGTTTTACATTATTAAACAAGGTTTAAGACAATATCTTCATAAATCAATCCTAAGTATTTAATGTTAATCTATGCAGTAGTGTTATTGGGGTATAAGAGTATGTATTTATTTACTTTTTATACGGTTATTTTAAGTTTAGAAGAACCCTCTTTTTAACTGTAATGTTTTATTCTGGCTCCACAGTTCAGGCTGAAGATACGGCGTGTTTAGCATGTACTCCAAGCTGATGCCTGTTGCTTTTTATAAATTAGTTGTTACAGTTCTTGGACGTCAAGAAAGAGGGCACTAGATTCCAAAATTTCTGCATGTCTGTTGTCTACAGAAAGTATGTCAAAGCCCTTCACCCACAAATGTATTGATCACATCACACTTAGATTTTGGATGTAAGAGATTCCATAAACTAAGTCCAATATTAGCATATTTTGTTTCATTTCAAAAGGATTAATGAAAATTGACAGTGTTACACCACTACAATTTCTATTGTGCTAGCAACTGCCAGGTGTGAACATTTTTCCTAACATTTCAGCTCCAGGAAAAAGGAACCAGTAACCTTTTACCTTCATAATAAGCAAAATTTTACCATTCATAAAGTAGAGGCACTTACATGTAAAACATTTTGCTTTTGCACCATTGAGAAAGGTAATGAAGTTTGTCCTCAGTGTAGATTGAGCCTCAGATTTTAGATTATTTTTTTTTTCCAGATTTCACATTACTAAAGTTTATGATTTGTAGCAAATGTTCTATTGAAATCTGGCTGATCATGGATGGGAAAAAACAGCAGTCTAAGGGAGATCAGCTTATCTTTGCCCAGACTGTGCTTCAGGAGATCTCTAATTTCGCAACGTTTGGATAACAAACCTAGTGGCTGGCATAAAGCTCCTCTTGGCAC
This sequence comes from Grallaria varia, assembly GCA_013396735.1. Lineage (NCBI taxonomy): Eukaryota > Metazoa > Chordata > Aves > Passeriformes > Formicariidae > Grallaria > Grallaria varia. Next base: position 45,453 of record VWZG01010825.1, read on the forward strand.
ATTTTAAACATCTTTTAGTCTTATAAAAAGAAGCTTGTCCCACTAAGCTGTAGGTTTGTTGGAGCTGTTTAACAGTAGCTGTGCCCTGCAGCTCTTTTAGTGATAAATGAGCCATTTCAAAGAAGTGCAATTGCAGCCAACTGTGCAGAAGGAATCATTACAAAAAATTTAAATAGACATTTTTGAAGCTTAAAAATGCACAAACAAAGTATGTTAAATCCAAATATATGATGCTCCTTTTAATGGAAAAGATTGCTACTGGCTGAGTCTGCCAGCTTCAATAGGTGTGCCAAAAAGCCAAGGAATCTGGCAGAGTCCACAGATAGCAGTTCCATCTTTCATCTATATTTCTTTTCTGTATTTATCTTGCTTTAGAAAATGCAGAGAATGTCTTTTCCTTCCGACTTGGCACTATTTCCAAACCACAGAAATACACAGAGCAGCTTCTTGCAATTGTTTAGCTCCCTGCACCAGTCTTATCCTTGTGACTGCGTGAATCATTTCTTTCTAATTTGGCAATAATAAGAAAGAAGAGTATTAAAATATTTTATGTTTATGGAATAATAGCTGAACTGTCAGATTTAAAATTAGTTTTCTTAATTGAGGGATACTGGGCTTAATGTGTAATGACAGAATGCCAGGTAATTATTTTTGACATTCAGCTGATCAAAAATAGTTTCCTTGTACGTAAGGAGCTATTCAAAGAAGCTGAACATAAGAAATACCAAGAACAAAGTTCTTCCTGTAAAATCAATCACTCCGTTCAGTTTGGCTTCAAGCCCTATTCATTGTAATCTCTTTTATGTTGCCATTTCAAAGAGTACTCTCTGGTATCTTTTAAGTAATCTGGCATGTCTTACTGATATCACTTTCAAGGTAAAGATGCTAAGGAAAAGTCCATTTGCAATGTGTGGATAATGAGATGGGCTCTAGTGTTAATGTTCCTGGTCAGTGTTCTGCACTTTGGCATCAAGTCTAAAGACTTGATATGGGTGCCAGGCAGCACCATGAGAATTCTGTCCTGACTTGAGCAAGGGCAGGCAGGTTATTAATTGCTGATGCAATTATGCTTATTTAACAATCAATTGTATTTAAAAGCTGAAATGTATCTTCTCCTAGGTTATGACTGAAAGTCCATACAATTTTATTTTCTTGAAAATTTGATTCTATTAAATTTTGCATTTATCAACAAGGATGATTATTAGCTGTATTTATCAGCTGCTAATCAGTGCATAATTTCTTGCCATGGTTTAGGATAATTTTGGATTTCTAGAAGCTTTGAAGAAAAAAAATGTAGTGTTAAAGTAAGAGAGTATTAGTCAGTAACACTATTTAGTTACCAAAGGAGTCTGATACACTGCAAATTATATGTTATCTTTGGATTTAGGGAAACTGTAAAACTAGATAGAAGGTGTCTTTAGTTTGATATTAGTCTACTCATTGCATTTGTGTTGGAGGTATAGATAAAATTAAAAAAACCTCTCCATGACATAGGATTGAAAAAGCTGGGACTCATAAAGGTGCATCCATACTGCTATACAAGTATGACAGTTCCAAATACTGGACTCAGTCTAAGATACATAATTTAGGGCTCCATGGCAACACAGAAAAATTAAAAATATCCAGAAGTTCCTTAGAACACCTATAATCAAAATTGCTCCTCTGGATGTCCTGTCTTTCACCAATTCTTGCCTACTGTCTACCCTGACCACAAGTATGTGGGATGAATTCAGCTTTACTTGGTTTTATATTGTATCTGTGTGATCTGCACAAATCCAGCTAGACTGGATGAACTCCTCAAAATTCCAGAGAGGCACAATTGCTGAACTCCAGAGGCATTATAGGCCAATGGAGTGTATATGTATCTGGAGAAGGTCTGTCATATTTTTGCACTGGATTTGCTGGACATTCATTGTCTAGAGGATATTTTATTAGTCTTTTGCTCCTCAAAGCATTTTGTCTTTCCATCAGTTGAGTATCCTATTTGTGTGCAATAATCCTGTTGCTATTTCGAAGGGTGCAATTGACAGTGCTTAGATTTTAGGAGAGCATTCAGCAGCACTCTTCACAAAAAACTCTTAATGAAGTTGAAGTGCTATGTGATGAGGAAACAAAGTCCTAGAGAGGACAAATAATTGGTTAAAAACTAGGATTCAGAGTTTAGGAATTAGGATGAAGTTTTGGAGCCATGGGATCTTGCCATTCAGTGTTTCATAAATGATAATGGGAAGGGTGGTAAGTGATAAGGTTGCTAACTTTGCTAACAATGCAGTTCTTCATGGTAGTAGAGACAGAGACAATTGCAAACTGCGGTTCACAGTGCTGAGCCATGGAGGTCAAATCTCCTGTGCAAATATGTCACACCTCAGTGCAGTTTGTCCTTTTCGTGGGAGCATTGGATTTACTATACTGGACAGTATTGCCCACCACACGTGCAGCAGATGCAAAGGAACTGCCAATAAGAACTGAAAGATGTCCATAGATTTGGGTGAGACAATAAAGTCCCCGCAAACAATTTGGACAGAAAAAATTTCAATGTCACATACATTGAAACATGGTTAGGGACACCCTGAAGGTTAAGGACACCTTGAAGTCCTGACTTTGCTCTGATTGATCAAGCTCTTCCTGTTAATCTTTCTGCTCTTGGTCTCATAATCCAAGAATTCTTAAACCAGCTTCCACATATTGTTTTAGTTAGGTGGCAGAGAGCCCCAGACATACTCACCCAAGAAGGTCCAACGTGCAGTTAATAATGTTCTTGTGCTAGCCTTAGCATTGTGGAATACTATTTTGGGTAGCGAGTTAACTAACCTTTCCAGTCATTTCATCTTACCTGAGAGACAAAGTAAGTGCCATACCAGGTTTATAGTATTAATTGTGATTCTTTTTACATTTTACAGTGGTAGCATTTAGCTAGAAGGTCCACATGATTTTTTTCTTTCAATATTAAAGCAGAGAGTTGCATGGGTTTAGAAAATTATTTTTCACATCTTCCCCCGCGTACTTTAACCAGATTTAGCAGAGCTTCTATGCATGTGGTACAACCTCCACTTGCCCAAGCACAACTATAACTTTCCTTTTATAAAACTAAAAAAGCCCAAGCAAATGAATAAGCCAAAAACATCTCCAAAACCTGAGTCTTGGAATTGAAATTGAGCACTTAATAAAAAAGTTGAGGAACAGGTTTTTGCTTCAGTTAGAGAAAAGTTTTACATATAACTTTTATTAATTAATTTCTCATTCCTTACTTCATAGTTACATCTTTAGGGTGGGAAGGAAGCAGATCAAGGCCTCTAGTATTTCCTGGCTGACATACAAAAGTCAGGCAGGCAGGTATTATTGCCTGCTTGCTTGCAGGCTACACAGTGTTTTTAAAAGTCTCTGATCTCACAAAGCTTCCAAAATCCACCAGCCACTCAAGCACTTTGTGGCCAGAGTCTTTGAGTGGTTTTGGAGAGACTTTTTGCTTATTTTTAAAAAAATAGTCTAACTCCCCTCTAGATAACTATATGCAAATCACAAATACTTTGCTTGAATATGACCTGAATGGAATACTAATTCAAGCCACTCTCTGTGTTTTTGTCACCAAAACCCAAAGCATTTATCTGTCACAGTAAGTGTACGTGGCAATGTTTTTCCACAACACAGGCTGTTAAAAAGCACGCTAATTTCCAGCACTTGTAAATATATTTTGTGACCACTGAATCAGACTCTGCTCATAAAAAAATGCACAACTCTGTTCATAAAGAAATGCACAAGTGACTCAGAAATTTGGGTTGATTATAAGAAGTTGACTCCTCAGTATAAATTTATTCTGTATGTTTTTCTCTGATGACAGAAAAAAGCAGTTGAGAAGTAACTGATAGCATACATTTAATTTTATGATATCATACATTTAAATCTGCTAGTATGAATGAACATGTGGACTATATGTGGACCTTTGTCCATGAACAGCCCCAGCTCTTTTCTTGCTTCATCACATTCAGTTGCATATTTGTATAAATAAAGCTGAGCTGCGTTCATATCGTCTATACATTTATTTACCCCGTGTTCTAATTGAACATTTTCTAGTACATTTACTAGTCTAAAACCAGACTATAAGTTGAACAGTATCACTCATCTTCCAGTTTATGTAAATGTATGCACTGTTGCCACCCACACATATCAAAACATAAAGATTATAGAACAGTCTTCTTGTGTGCCACAAAAAAAGAGCTTTGAAATAGCCTGGCTCTTTATTTGAAATAAATTCTATTGTATGCATCTACATCCTGCTTTTATCCCCAGACTTTGATATGTAAGGTTTACTAGCAAAAGGACCTCACTGGTTTTGATTATAATGATCATATATAGGAAGAAAGACAGACACTTAGACCATTGGACCTAAAGCTATATTAACCTTAGAGATCAAAATCAGTACTTGGAATTGAATACAGAAGAGAGTTTGATGTCAGTTCACACATATCAGTAGATCTAACATACTTTTAAAATACTAGTGCAGTCAGACTTTGTACCCTGTTCTTAGGATAAGATGGCCTTGTGATAAACACTGCAAAATTTGTCACAAATCTGGAAGCCGTGGTGTCTCTTTACTGCAGTTCAGTGTTGTCTTCAAAGACAGACTAGTTAGCATGCATTTCAGGAGTATCAGCCAAACCAGAGGGAAAAAAACCCCAGCATGTTTTCAGGTCATTGCTGAGAAGTCAGGCAGAACCCTTCAGGGTTAATGGACAGCTTAAACTTAAATTTTTTTTTTTTCCTCTGACTTGCTGATGATAGTTTATTTGCAAGTGCCCCTGATTAACTTTCATCTAATCTTTATGTGGTTGCTAGGGATAGACAGACAAAATATTTATATTCATAGTAATGTTAACAAATTTGAAAACCAAAACTGAATTAGCAATTTTTCCTCAATTTTCTATACTACCTTCTCAGTAATATTTGAGAAGAAAAGGCAAGGTAAAAGTCATGGTTCTGTAAAGTGAAAAGGAAAGCAAAGTGTGAAAAAGCAGACAAATATGGATAAAAAGCAGGATATATAAAGAAGAAAGATTGATCAGGCTGGCAGCAACATAAAGGAAGGATAGTCCCCAAAATGTTACTGAGCCAAAGGAAATTATGAAAGGGAAGGAACAACCATGACATAAGTTTACTGTTTTGAATGTCCATTACATGTAAGTAAACAGATTCATGTTTTAATCTTAATAGGAATCATTTCCAGTGACTTGAAAAAAACTTTTTTGAAATGTCACTCTGTTGAGATTATAAAAAAGTTCTTTATTCTCTCTATCCCACCAAAAGCCTTTTATATGTTAATCTTTTTTTTTAAAACTACAATGAAATAAAAATAAAATAGAGAAAGTGGTTCAAACAAAAATATGCTGTGAGACCCTGGGCTTCATCACTTCTGGATTATCAGATCTGCCAATTGTTTTTTGTGGGATGAATGCCATATCCCATAGGACTTTTTGTATATTGGAATGTTCATGATGATTGAATTCTTTCTTAATATTGCACCAAACACCTTACAGATGAATGTAGATTCAAGCTGTCTGCCTTTAAGGACTCCAGCTGGTTACATGTCTCTAAAAAAAGATAAAAAATAATTTTTATTACTAGTTTTATTTAGCTACATTGCCTTTGCATTATATGTTTATATTTGGTTAGATTTACATCTGAAATTGTTGTAAATATTTCTCTGAAGTCCTGTAAGTTGCAACTTGAGAGGGGAAAACTTTTAAATTTAGTGTATTTTAAAGTTGTCTGCAAATTTACAGCTTTTCAACTATTTTAAGCATTTTGGTCAATTTCTCATTGTTACTGACATTCACAGTTCTCTGTCCATTTATTATGTCTTTGCACAGGAGGAGGGCATCCTTCTCTAAATAACTATATAAGAAATAGGTAATAAAACAGATGAAGTGGAGAGAGAGCTGTAGGGTTTGTTCATATTTTGTAGCTTTATAAACATTTGCAAGCATGTGTGTGTACCGTATTATAATTCCCTTTAGGCATTCAGGCTGTATGTGTTTCTCCAAAGCTATGCAATGCAACATTTACCCTTACTGGGGAATATAAGAACTGTGTTCTTACTTTATATGTTATTATTGTGTGCTCAGGAGGATTACTTTTCAAGAGCGCTGTTCCCATTCGGATGTGTTGGAGAAATATGGTCCTTGTCCCAAATACCTTTCAGTTTAGTTCTAATACAGGAGGTGGCAAAACAAAATAGACAAAAAGGGACAGACAGCAGGTAGGAAAAAAAGAAAAAACGCAACTGTACCCAGAAAGATTTTAAACTTCAAATCTATTATGGATTAAACTCAGTTGAAGCTCACTAAGCTGTGTATTCTAAAGGAATAGTAAACATCTCATAAGGTACTCGTAATGATATGTTCAGAATACTGAAACCATCAAGTCCTACTTTTCTTTTTCCTGTGTTTCCCGACATTTTGTGGGATGCATCTTGCCAACAGACATTTTGTCACAGGCAGTCACACAGGGAAAACAACTTGCCAAGGACAAGTCGCCTGTCCTAAGTACTGAGATAAGTGAGGGGGTTTAAGCACACAGACAAGTTTGTTCTCATCCTGACTTCGAGTCCTGCACCTCTTTGCAGAAAGTTCACAGAATTTCCAGCTTCTGTACTCTTTCCCTCGTTTTCTGAGGGAGGAAGGGGAAGATGAGAAAGAAGAGACAGTTCCCAGCCAACCTGTTGGCTGCCATCATGTTAGCCCAAGCTGCATCCTTTGGACCTACTCATCCCCACAGCCATTCCTGAGTGGCTCCAAAATTGTTGTCCTTTTTCCATGGCTGCCAGAATGGAGATGTGTTTCATGGAAGAGAGAAAAGACAGAAATAAGACAAGAAATTAAAAGAAGCCAGGTGTAAACTTCCTAGGATTTCTTCCACTGCAGCCAGAGAGCTTCAGTTCTCACCTTTTTTACATTCAGAATAAGTGAATTAGGCTACACCAGGGGTTACTCTGACATTAGTCCCAGGGAGGAGAGACCATGAAAGAGGGAATCAGCACAGTGTGTGTCTGCCCTGCTCCTCTTTTGCTCTTACTGGAATTTCTTGGATTTGGTATGGCTGCTAGCTCAGAGTATTCCCTGGTGCATGGGACTTTATGTTTGAAATCTATTCTATTTGTGTCATCTGAGAAAAAAAAAAATCATAGCAAACACCCCAAAACTTAGATCAGCATCTTCTTCTTAGGAGTCTTGATATAGTACATGTTGTCGTACCCTTTCGATCAGCTGAAAGGGGAAATGAGGAAATTGGTCTGAATTTTAGTTTAGAAACAGTGACTTAGCTTAACCTTCATTATGCTTTGATTGTGGAGTGTTTTATTATTTATAATTTAATTTTATGAGAAGTATTTTCGTAGGAATATGTGTAACGTAACACTCAAACTAGGTGCTTTAATATTTTCCAGTGTGCAATATGGTGTTGAAAGTTAGAAAATGTTGGCTGGATCTAGACTGATACTTTCTTGGATAAGCTTCTACCATATGCTTTTATTTAAAGTATTTTTTTTTCGTTTAGGTTAGATTTATAAAAAACATGTGAAAAATGTCTTTTTTGAAAAAGAAGTGTTACGCAATTAGAAAATCACAGTGCTAGGAGTTTAGCATCCTTCAGGAAATTCTGCATGTAAAAGAAGTCATATACTAAATGTAAATTTGAGAAAAAAAAAACAGGCAAGTCCTACCACCAACTGGAATTGCAATGTCAATCTACAAGATGTTGTACTGAAGCAAATGCCCTCAGTTCCAGGAACTTTAAGCTCTGTGTGAACTTTGACTAGCTTCCCAGTATAGATATGAATCATGTTGAAGGAGTTTGTCCATATTTGATTCTGATTAGAAAAAATCAAAATTTGTTTCACAGGGCAGAAAACCTAAAGAAGCCAGAGCCAAAAAGGGCATTAAATAGTTTTTTACAGTTATTCATTATTTTCTTTCATGTTCACAGGACTCCAGAGTATTGAATAGGCTGATCTTTTATCTGTTTATGAGCAAGGAAGCCTCTTTCCAACTGCGTTATTCTACACTTTCCACTGTTTTGGAAAACTTGTTGTAGACACACCGCATGACTAACCTCTTATTTAAAGATTATTACATGCAAGCCTCTATTCTTTCTGAAAACATGACATCCAATGCTTCCTGCTTCCCACCTCCAAGTCTGGAAGCTGCAATGACAGTGACTGGAGGAAAGTGATTAATTCTAAGTTATTGTAACCAGTACATGGAGGCCATCTGAGATTTCATCAGATTTCGGGTTTGTTGGTACAAAACTTACCTACACATTTTCTGCTTTTAAATCCCCTTGAGCTACTTCTTTTGTAGAAGAGAAAAATTCTAGAAAGACATCTTCGTGGGAAAGAGAATTACTAGTCCAGTTTTATGACTGTCTTACTCATCCAGGGTAATGGGACTTCTGACAGGTTCTTCTGTTGATGCTTGTGTTATCTTGTTTGAAATAACACTTTTTCAATTGGTTATTTTGTGATGGCAAAGACACTAAACGGAAGGAAGATGTGCTTTGAGACAGTAGAAGGTGGCATCATTAGCCGTTATCCCCTTACCTCTTGCTACTGCCTTGCTGAACAAAGGCACTTCTGGTTTTGTTACACCTTTGCTGTGCCAGAGAGCATAAGACTCAACAATAACAGTTTACAAAATGTGTCTTCAGAGTAACAATTCCACCTTCTGGTCTGGAGCACCATAGACTGGTCATCTCACATTGGGCTCTGGGAACTTTTTGGAGGGAGTGCTTTTGGAACCTGTTTCTGGGCACAAGAAGGAGAAGATGATGGGAAACGGTCAACTTAGATTTATCAAAGTTAAACCTGGTTGCCTTCTATGTATATAGCTTGGTAGGTGAGAGGAGAGCCATGGATGTCATTTACCTTGGCTTTAGCAAGGTTTTGAACACTATTTCCCGCAGCACACTTCTGTCCAAGTTACAGGGTAATATAGTTAGTCTACTTGTGTGAACCCCCAAATGGATTGAAACTGATGGGATGACCCAGCTCAGAGGGAGTAGTTAATGGGTTGTGCTCTGCCTGATAGCTGATGACAAGGGCAGTGCCAAAGGGCTCTCTCTGCTGGGACCTGTCCCATTTAACATGTTTGTCAGTGATCTGAGGAAGGCAATGGACTGCTTACTCATACAGTTTGCAATGCCACCAAATTGCCAGGGGGGAAAACTGGGCCGGAGTGTGAGTTGGTGGTTTTGACACAATCAAGGAAAGGGCTGCCCTTTAGAAAGGCCTAGGCAGGGCTGGCGTCAGCCAACAGGATCACTGGGAAATTCAGCAAGGACAAATGTGAAGTCCTAAAAAGGACTGGCCCACATCCTTGAGGTGATCCAGGCTAGACACTGGCTGGCTGAGGAGCAGTTTTACTGAAGAGGGTATGGAGATTTGGGTGGACGGCAAGCAGCACATTAGCCAGCAATGTGCCCTGACGGCAAAGAAGTCACAACACTAGGCTTATAGCAGGAGGGAAGTGTCTGTTCCCCTTAGTACTCATTAGATCACACCTAGAATATTGCATCCAGCTTTGGCCTCCAATGTGGGAAAGACATGGATAAACCATAATAGGTTCAGGAGAGGACCACCAAGAAGTTCAAGACCATGCCTATAGGGAGGGCAGTCATTAAAAAGATAGAGCTAGGCTTTTCACAGTGGTGCATGGCAAAGAGGATGAGAAACAACAAGCATAAACTAAAACAAGAGTAACTGAACACAGGGAGAAGTTTTTTCTCTACCAGGTCAGTCAAACACTGCAATAGGTTGCTGAAATGAGTTGTGCCATTTCTGTCCTTGGAGTTTTCCAAGATCAGACTGGATAAAACTCTGAGCAACCTGGTCTAACTGCGTATCTGACATTACCCTACAGACCGCACGAGATGCCCTCCATTCTGAATTAATCTGTGATTGTGCAGGCCCAGTATAGTATCACAATTCTGTGCTATTTTGAAGCTGGGATAGTAATAGCAAAATCTTAATTGTTCTGAATATTCAAATGATTTGGCTATGCATTGCTTTTGGAATGCAGAAATGCTACATATGCTCTGTACGTTCTCCAAACAGCTTGTATTTGTGCTTATTTGCTGGTATGACGTGCTAACTGTGCAAAAAATATTGGACTCTTGCCTTAGAATATAGATACCTGCCAACAGAAAATGAAGGCTACATGGTGCTGCAAATGCTTTCTCTGTCTATGGAAAGTGCCTTTTATGTGCCAGAAAGAAGCATTTATACCACATGCTTTTTTACTGCTTCTCACATCTGTTAACATTTACATGTGTCAGAAAACAATACCTGAACAGTAAAGACAAGGGATACATGAAGTTCCAGGGCATTGCATCAAGAAAAAATGACATGTTATATTGCACTGGTGCATTGGAATAAAAAACCAAAAAAACCAAAAAAAACAAAAAAAGAAAAACCCCACATTTCTTGGACTTGCCAAATATATCTAATATGTGGGTGTGGTTTGTGTATACTATCTATAAATACATCCCCATACCTGAACTGGATGACCCAAATTGCCAATAAATTGAATTGAACCCATGAAAGGGTCAAAGAGTGATGGTCAGGAAGTGAAAGAATTATAAACATCTTTATAAAAAAAGAATAAATTTTTATTTCATTTAAGGCAGGGTTGATATAAAAATCTTCAAATTTGGATTCCTAAATACAGAATTACCTACTTCTCTTGAAATATTTTGCATTTTTTATAATCTTCTCTTAGCTGTCTTTTTTGTTAGCACAAAAGGAGTAACTGACAAATGTTGCTATATATCCTCAGTCCTTAGAGGCAGCTACTGTACTGGATGGTGTTTCCAAGAATATTCCTTTGAAGTTGTGTCATGAAAATCCTGAGACACAGTGTAGTACAGGATTTTGTATGATGTGGCAGTTCTTACAGATATTACCCCTGTCAAGTGATTTAGAAGAACAGTAAATTGGAGCACAACTGATCTTTGATCCCCTGAACTCAGAAGGAGAAAAATCAGTATTTTATACCCTTATAAAAATTGTTGTTTGAATTGGTTGCCATTCGTACCACTAATTCTTTAGGCATCTCTTTGGGTACTCTGAACCAGTGTTGTGTAGCATTCTGTTCTTTGATGCCTAACCCTGATTTTCCAAAATGCACCTGCAACAAAGAGCACGGACCCTCCCCTACAGTTCTTGTCATCGCGTAATATTGAGCTCTCCCCAGAAAGTGACAGAAAAATACATATTTTCCTAAGTCTTCTGAGCCTAGAAAGATGCAATGACTGAAATAAGAGATAACCTTGAACTGAGTCCAACGTAGCATGTAGTCATAATAAAGACAAATGTCAATTTTTGCATCTTGCTATATTCCTTCTAGATAATATATCTCCAAAACATTATTTTTGTGATGAACTTCTGCTCTTATACATTGCTAAAAATCTTATCTGAAATTATTACTAGAAGCTTGAGTTCCACACTCACTACACTGAAAAAGCCTTACATTAGATCTGTGAAGTGAATAATCACGTAAGGCATATACGTTTCATTGCCCCTAAATTTGAAACTTAGGGCTTTACCATAACCACCATATGAATGGTATGTTCATACATATTTTTGGGTTTGAGTCAAGGATATGAAGGATCTACAGCAGTTTTGTTCTGTAAGTTACACAAGAAAGTTGTGAGGCACCCAAAGAATCACTTGATAGTTCAAGCTGACAAGATACCAGCTCATGGCAAAGGCAAGGAAGAAAGATCTTCATCCAGCAATATTTCTGAAGAAAAAAATAGAAGTTAAGCATTTGATAAGACTTGCACTCTGGTCTTTGTGCTTTGTAGAGCAGCTTTATCAGTATGCAAAGACGTTCTCCTTAGTCTTAGGGCCACTTGAAGTCAGTGGTGAACCTTCCACCAACTTCTCTGGTTGCTGACCTTGGCCCAGGTTTTGCAGGTAAAAGAAGCAGAGTAACATAAAACTTTCTCCTTTCATTTCTTCTCATGTCATTTTAATTCCAGCATATCTTTTCAGGAGTATTCATACTTTAAGAATTTTACTACCTAGTTACTTGTGCCTAGATATCTGATTGCAGTAATAGAAATTATAAGAAGAATTGCTAGAAAAAACTATCATTGATGCTTAATTGACATAATGCTCCTTCTGACATAGTTCAGGCCTATCACAGGCACTCTTACAAGTTGCATGTAGGGGTCAGAGGGTGAAAGGTGACTGGCAAGATGCTTGTTTTGTACATTTGGCTAACACAAATACTTCCTCAAGTACAAAATGCTTTGATCTCTCTAAGCAAATGCCATATGTGTGCAGCTGTGGCCCATGCCTCACGACTGCTGGAAGGTTAGAAAAAGGTAGCATATGAATTTGATGTCTGCATTCAATTTATGCTTTTATATTTAGCAGTTCATAATTTTGTGTAATATTTTAGCTATATGAAAAATATGCACCAGAGCTGAGTGATAACAGATTTCTCTGTGGTTTGACTCAACATTGTTTGGGTGAATACAGATTCCTAAGTATTGCAGACTGAAAATATAGGTTCTAATTAGAGCTGTCTGAGCTTCAAAATACCTGAACGCACATTAAGCCTGGCAAATTTTCAGAAATCTGGGGGTTGCATGGTGCTGATTTAAGCTAAGCAAACGTCTTCTCTTTCCAGCTATATTGCATTTGCAGTTGAGTCACTGACTTGCAACACACTGAAGTGAGATCCAAACCCATTATTAATGGTTTTCTGATATGTAGAAATGTTTTATCATCAAGACCTGTCTTGTGTCATACTCATGTTGAACAGTACCTTACTCCCAAGCAATTTCCACTGGAAAATTTGAATGATTTCCAGAGTAGAGGCTTTACTCCACATGACTGAAAAGCTGAATCAATTCCAAAAGTTTGGTGCCTTTCTTGAGCTTTTGTTTTTCACTTTTACTTGCAAATGTTTAAGATTGATATCCCTCAAGCAGTTTAACGTGAGTGGTTTGCTGTGACAATGAAGAAACCTACTGCAGTCAATGGGGCACAAGGGTCCATTCACATGGGTCCAGTTTTGTGATCAAGACTGGGGAAAAAACCAAAAATGCATGACTTCGTTTATTAAAAATCTTGAGCATGTACAATTACACTGGTACACCTTGGGGGGAAAACCTGACTCAAGTAAAACATGCAATTTCTACTTAAAAATAATCCCAGTCACAACCAATACACAGACATGGTACAATAATCAGAAAATAAGACATGAAAATATCAATTCACGGGTACAAATATGATAAAATATAAGGCCTTGCACTCTTATTTGGATGCTAATACATATATGTATATGAAAGTATGCATGTAATAATATATACAAATATATATATATAACAGTAATGTTAATATGATTGTTAGTATTTTATTTATTATACGTGTGGGTAAATTCATGCAATTGTTCCAGATATAATTTGAACATTATTGAAGTAATAACACCCTTACTTGTTTTTCTTATGCTATTTCTCTTTTGTGTTTTCACTAGCTCCTACTGGTTATGGTAGGCTCTACAGATGACGCTCTGCAGGAGGCGGCAGCTGGCTGCATAGCAAACATACGCAGGTTGGCTCTAGCAACAGAAAAAGCCATGTATGGCTGATGCTTTAGCAGCTTTTACACACCCTTGTTCAGCAATACAGCTACCCTTAAATATATGATTACTCCTTCTACCATCTGTATTTCATAGCAGAGCTCATTTATATGAGGATAATTTAATAAAAGCAAATCTGTGGACACTTATGTTTACTTTTACGTTATTTGTTTGTCACACCTAGGTTTGATAAAACACTCACACCTGATTTAGTGTGTCTTTTAGCATTACATCTTTTGAAAGATTATCAGTTAAGATATGTCAAAGACATTTTCTACAATTAATATGCTTCTCTCTTAATTCACTGTAGATATAAATGTTTTTTCCTATCTGTGACATTACAAGAAATTTTCCTTCACTGTATGTGTGGTTGAGCAGTGATTTATGAATGTCTTGAACAGTTCCCTGCGTTATAAACTTATCCAGTCATCCTCTCATTATGTTTTTGCATGTTTGATCACTTGTGAGTCACAGGAGGGAACAAAATGCAGACACATCTATCTCACATCTGGTGTTATATGAGGACTGCAAACAGCTGTAGCTGTGACTCCAGATTTCCTATTTCTACCAACATCAAATAAAATAGTGCTTAATTTTTGAAGTAGCTGCTGAAATGTGTTTTAATTGACACATGTTTAACTCAGATTAAAATTTACCAGCTGAAAATGAAGAGTAGGATATTTACATTTGGACATTATCTTTCTGTGTTTTTTCATTTTTAAACTGAAGACAACATTGTATTGATGTAGTTATTTTACCTTTCTGCATAAAATTACATTCAGAATTAGAGTTGCTTTCAAAAAAGCAGAGAAATTATTATTGATATTGTAAATTACAGACCTGCTGTACATACCATGTTCAACAAATAATACTAAGGCATTTCTTTGAGAGCAGTAATGTCTTAATTACAAGCATAGACTGCTGACAAAACTGAAAAAAACAAATGTATAAATAACTTGCATTTGTCGAGGACTGGCTTCTGAATGATTTTTTTAACCGAATAATTAATAGTTTTCTCATTTTGGAAGCATTCTGTAATTTCATTATTTTTCCTCTAACTAGCATGAATTCTGAAGGCAACTAATTTTCCTGCTGACAGAAGCTTCTAAGGAAGACATAATGCAAATCCACCTTTTTATTTTGTTTTTTTCTGAAGCAGACATAAAGGCTCATTTAAAATTTCATTTTAGAAGACTCATGAAATTCTGAAAAAGGAGAACTGCACTGAGTCCTTAGGGAAGGTGCAGAGACTATTTTAAAGGAAACCATCTATGGACAGGTGCTAATAGTGTAGAGATCAAAATCCAAGTAGTATTTTTTGATCAGTGCAAACACCAACATAATCATGGGGTTGTCACAAGTTCCATCAGCAACCAGTGACCAAGCAAATGCTATTTGAGGTATTTTGTAACTCCGCCCCACAGGCCTGGTATGTTATTTTGAATAAACATGTCTATATTATTATACTGATGTCACAGCTGTAGTAGTATCATATGCTTCATCACTATACCCAAAAATACTTATAAAATAAATGCTGATTGCCAAATGCATTTGGAAGAGGAGAAGCTTGATTTTATTTTTGTCTTTTCTGTGAGAGAAGCTGTAGATACAAATAGTTTATCATGGTCTCACTTATGAATAACACGTAAAATGGTGGCTTATTTTTCTAACTGTTGAAGGGGAAAAAAAACTCCCTGAAAATAACTGCTGTCCTTAGCATGACCCTCTCAAGGCACACTTGACTGTTTTGCATGGATTTCAAATGGAATAAGTTCTGAGGTAAGCTTAATTTTATGATACAGGTGTCAGGGCAATAAATGTCAGTTCCTGACAATGAAATGGCCTCAGCTTGCCACTCTCACTCACACTAGTAGCCCTTATGCCTCCGAGTAGTTCATCTGAAACCTTTATTTTAAGACCTCAGACAGTTAATCCCAGACTTAAGCTGCCTTACTTGTGCTGTTTTCTTTTCCTTTACCATGCCTGCAGTTTTTAAATTCTGTATAAGGAGAAGAATTGTTGAAATTGATACAGTTTGCCACACAGGCAAAGGACCAGTATTAAATAAATACATCTCTTTTTTTGCCAAAACTGGTGAATTCTATGTAATTAATATAAAGAGATTTAGTTGCTGGAAAACGAATAAATGAATGTGATCCCTGGCCCCTCTGAGCAGTGCAGTACAACGTGTACATTTGAAAAGCTTCCACTTTGTCTGCAGAGCTGCGCTGAGTTTCACAGCACTGCAGTCCTCTGAAAAGGGATCCTTACAAAGCTGGGTACCACTTGCTGCTCACAGCCATCCTGGCAGTGCCCACCAGCCTATTCAAGCCCTGGCACCAACCCGAGCAGCCGCCACCACCCAGACCCAGCATTCCCACCGTGAATATCCAGGCACCAGCCAGCTCCCACTCCCCGGCTCCCGTGCCTGGAAGGGAAATGCCTTTACTCCTTGCTCTTTCCACCAGCTGCTACTTGTCCAAGTAAACCTGTAGCCTCTTAGGAAGTATGGTTATACCAAGTGTGGGAGCTCAGTGTTGTCTTCAGAGCAGAGCAATTTTATGTACAAATTATTTTAGTTGCAAAAATGTAGTGATTTATAAGGGGGAGTTGGCCTCTGTCCCGTTCATTTGCCATAGTCTTCTCAGTCTGCTCCCTCCATGCAATTCCTCTCCTTTCACACTGTTGTAATATGGAGTTTTTTCCAGTTTATTTACATTGATGTTACTGTCAGCAGGGAGTATCCATCACTTTTCACAGTTTCGGGAGCCAGCTGCCAGCTCTGCACAGAGTACCGTGCTCCAACTGGCAGTCATAAAGCCAGGCCTGCTCTTCACTGGCTGCTCATTGTCAGCTTTGTTCCTCAGTTGCATTAAAATGTCAGAAAACATAGAGTCCAAGTAGGAAAAGTTGTCATGAGAAAGTGTTGTTTTGGTATGGAAATACTAGAGTTGATGAGAAAAAAAAGTAAGAGAAGAAATCTTTCACCTTTATGCAATTATTTCTGGGACCTTAAAGGCCCACCACATCTTTCAGTCTGCACATCTGTCAGCAGCAAGATAGCTTTTCTTCTACCACTCCACAACTTTATGATTTATTGCTTGGTGACAGATAACTATTATCAATAATTTAATTGTCCCAGGATGTTCAAACTGCACATTTGAATCTGGGATTTACGTTCATTTCCTCCTGTTCGTGCTAATGACAAGTGCATGTGCTCTGACACACAATATCGTCTCCAAGTTGTTAGAGAAATATAAACTTCATGGCCTGGGTGCAATGAATCTGAGATATATTAGGGGCCTTTGTTATTCTGCTCCATCACCAAAATTTTCCTTTAGCAAATAAATGAGCTTGAGACTCATAGGCTGTCTTGAGATTTGACTCACTAATTTGCTTTAGGCTAACTGATCACTGGTACCTTTTTGTTCCACATTTCCTACATGAGTCAAATGAGCTGCTGACCCTGGGGATCAGATGCGAATCCTCCCAGGGGGCTGAAATAGATAATATGTTAGTGTAAGAATTTCATCTCATAGTACGTTAAATGGTTGTCCCTTGCACATTTCCACCAAAATGATCCTTGTTTTACACATGACACCAGGGTTACTGCAATAGAAACATGTAATGTGTTTCTTCAGCAGGAGAATTCAAGTTTCCATGCAGGCTGCTTGCAGAGCTGATTATAGAGTCAGAAGCTGACTGCTCCCCAACTGCCAATTGTGATTTGTCTCTTCTTTAGCTACTTTAGCTTTGCCACACGCTGCTCAGGATCCAGAATACTCCTCAATTCAAACAGTCTAATTATGCACTGTTCAGCGACCTGACACAGGCCACTACCGGCGTGTTTGCAGTCAACCATTGCAGCAGCAAGTTACATTGCACCATTTCTGAATAAATTAATGTTACCAACTACTGTACCCTCCCCTGCTTAAGCAATGATGGTCCTCAGTGTTTAATATCTTGCTGCTTTGGCTATGGAAGCCAGCCTTCTTCATGAACCTCTTCTTTGGGTGCCATTTTCATTGTAATGTGTGCCTTGCTAGCTATCAGTTCAGCAGTACAACTTGCTGGGAAGTATTTCCATGGACAACATCACCATGGCTTGTGTTTATTCTCTCGACTTGTTTCTGTGTTATTTGCCAGACACCTTTCAATTGGCAAGTTCCTTTCTCTTTTCCATTTGTTGTCATTGGCAAGTTATATGTTTTTATCCTGGTCTGCATGGAGCACAGCACCCCTCAGTTGCTTGATCTTTTACAACTGCTATCAATTCTACTTTGAACACAAATGTTTTCTTTCTGAAAGGCTCATGAACTTATGCAAGGAAGCATTGACTTTGGCTATCATATAATATGATGTGGCCTAATCCTGCTACTTCTGTAGTTCTACAGTGACACAAAACCATCTTCACTAATTTTACGTGTTTTATTCCATCATTTGAAAATCCTGACATGGTGACAAGATAGTAGTTGGCCAGTCAAAATCTTTACTTGTTGTTCCTTAGAGTGTGTGTTGGAGAAGGACAAGAAGAATGACATTATACTAATGCTGAGCCAGAAAACAGGAGGTCATAACCAGCAGTTTTCAGTCAACTTCCCATTGCACTGGGTTCCTGAATGCTTTTAAAGCTGCTCCATTCTTCATGAGATGAGAAACTGACAAGAAGCTTTTGGGGGTCAAAATTGTTGTTTTCAGTTGGTACTGGTGGTAAGTTTGTGTCCAGTCATGCTTTGTCTTACCCCACTTCTCCAAGGGGCTTGGTGAATGCAGGAAAGCAAGGCCGAGCACCTGTGATCCAGTGGGTGCATCTGGCAGAAAAGTTATACTTCAGTGGCCGAGCCTTGAACTGCACCTTCTAATACCCAGATTAAATAGCTAGGGATTTGTGTCCTGCTTCTGATAAAAATAAAAAAGCTTTAATAAAAATGGTAATTAAAAAAATACAGATGCCGATAAAATTAAAAACATATGATATTGAGTCAAAATGATTTAGTGTTGAAAAACATTGGTTGATTCAGTAGTAGTTAAACTTCCACATAACTTGTCTTGAACAAGCAAATAGTTATAAATATTTGGCTACGTGTCTTTTTTCATGAAAAAAAAGTGAACACAGATCACGTTGCTGGTTCCCTCTACCACTAACTGGTAAAGGCTGTGCTATAAAATTAGTGCAGTAAACCACTCATCTTTCCAGTTGCCGCATTCTCTTCCCCAGTTGACAGCCTTTTGGGGCCTTCTTGGCTCCTCAGCAGAAAGCACCAAGTGCAGTTCTGTTGCTCTAATGAAAACATAACAACAACGTCTGGGAAGCCATAGAATGATGCAATAACCGTACTGCTCTGGTTCCTTTAATGTGATGAAGCTTGCATATTTGCCTGGCTCCAGTGCTTTACTCCTGCCAGTATTGTACTGTAAAGAGACTTGGCAGAACACGTTCAAAGGCTGTTCGTGGTTTTTCACTCAGCATTAAACCTTCCAATGACGGAAGGGTGGGGAAACACATATTGGGACAAACAGACACTCAGAAAGTCAAAAAGAAAGAGGAGAAGGAGGCTGGTGGTGGATGGTCAGCAGTTATGTAAACCTTGATTATGGGACTGGGGTTGACTGGGGCCCAGTCAAACTGAGACCCACTGGAGAACGACATCATGTATTAAACCAGTGGATCTTCTCTGCCCACTTTCCAGGGGATGATCAGCCCAAAAGAAAAACAGCTCCTAATGTTCTGAGAGAAGAGATCAGTGCTGCTTCACTCTCACAACCAAACTCATTCTGTCCTTGATAACTGCACTCAGTTATAATGGGTGCGATAGTCAGAGGCCCTGGGATTGCCATTTTTTGTGCTGTGTTGGCCCAGTATAGGGAAAATTCCTGTCCCCATGGCTGCCAGTCTTGCTCTGTAGACTTCCACTGAATTCACTTACAGCTGACTTTTTTGATTCCACCGTTTGAAAAGTAGGCTACTGAGTCTTTACCCCTGTGTGAGGTTAGGCAGGAAAGTAGTCAAAGTGGAGATGAAGCAACTCTTAGAGAGAAATATTCTATATGCACTTGAAGCTGAGGGGCATAAATATGTTCAGAAACAGAAGTTATGGTCAGATTGATGCCTCCTGCCAGCCCATTCCACAACTGTCTGTGGTGGGGTGTCATGTAAAAGGAAAAATATTTGGAAAAGTGGACAGCTTTGGTATGCTTCCCAGAGTGTAATGACTAGGTGAATGTTTTTCAGCACAGCAGCTAAGGAATATAGGTGACTGCCAAGCACTGGATCTGATGTGGCGTGAAGAGGTACAAAACAAAGAGGAGTGATTTGTCTGAAGAAACTGAGGCCTAATTATTTCCAAACTCAACATTAAAAAAAAAAGCAGAAAACTAAAACAGAACTCTTTTCAATCCCTTCATGTTGCTTTTTTGCTTTTCAGATTTTTGCATATCTTTAAGATGCTTCCATTGTGTGGACATGCTCTTTTCACCAGTCCTGGGGTTTTACAAGTATGGGTCTATACTCATTATTGTGGATGTTTCCAAATCAACAGTTACTGAGACCTGTTATGATTTTAGTTCCACTGGCAATTACTGATATCTAATTACCACTTAATCTGTTCTGAACTTTGTAGGAATGTGTAATAGAAACCACTATAACTTTTGCTAGAACTGAATTTGAATCATGTATCTCCTCTCCTGTGTGACTGCCACATCTACACTCACCATCCCAAAGAGCTGAAATACATTTCAGCTTTGTGAGGAAAATACTCTGTTCTCTACCATGTATGTTCTTGCTCTGGGAGATGGGAAATCCAGGCTCAGGTGCCCCACAGCACCCTCGGAAACTTCTCCATTAGAGAAAGAGAACATGAGAGAGGCCCCTCATGGCCTTGGAACAGTTATTCCATGTCACGGACAACCATTACAACTCGGACAAAGCACAACTGTGATGCTGGGGCTTCAGAAAGTGCTGGCCAAAATGCTGAACTCCAGAAGCAGCTCCAGGGACATGAAGCATCTTTTTGCAGCCTCAAATAAGTGTGTAAGTCCTGAGAGGGCTGACATCAATCACAGAGCCTCTCCATGTGGTTTCCCAGTACCACCAGCCCCAAAGGAGAGGTTAGCACCCTGCAGCATTGGGCAGGGGGCTGATAAGCAGCCTGGTCTCAGGGCTTCCACTGTGCCTCTGGCAGAGTGTGCAGTGGATGTAGAGGCATATGTTTTCATAGCAAATCTAAGTGGCAGTTTAGAAAATCTGACCCAGCCAAAAAAAACCTTGGAAAACCCCACAGAATGAATCAATAAAACTGTCTAAGAATTTAATCCAATGAGAAAGTTAGCAATTGTCAGAAGTTCATGAGATTTACATTTCTAAATTAAACAGGCCAACGAAGTAACAGGATTGTGCTTCTGTAATCAACTAGTAGCAGCTTCACAAA
The DNA here is from genome assembly GCA_013396735.1 of Grallaria varia. Taxonomy (NCBI): domain Eukaryota; kingdom Metazoa; phylum Chordata; class Aves; order Passeriformes; family Formicariidae; genus Grallaria; species Grallaria varia. Next base: position 66,520 of record VWZG01010825.1, read on the forward strand.
GTAGTAAGAATGTGGAGGGAATTTCGTTACAAAATGTGGCTGCCACCTGCAGGTACCCCTTCAAGGTTTCAGTCAGTAAAGTATGTGGAAAAACAGATGAAGTTTCACTTTGCTGAGACAGGTAACATCTTGCCTTGGTCAGTAGCAAGTGTGATTTGGGTAAATGTCTCTTGATTAACTGTAAATGAAACGAGGGCAAAACAGCTGAGCAAGAGCCAAAGGGGGCTGCTGGCTACCCCTGGAGAGCTCCCAGTGGCTGAGGACGTGCTGCAAACACATCCTGCTGTGATGAGGAACACTGTCCCTGGGCACCTCTGGGCGATAAGTAACAGCACAAAAATTCCAAACATGGGTTGTAGGATATCATTCCTGCCCAAGGAAGATTTAAGGGGAGGGATGAAGAAGTCACTTTCAGTGATTACCACTGATGTGCAGGTACCCAACGGGCTCCAGCCCTGGGAGCACCGGGGCAGCACCACTGTACTCACATTCTCTACTTCTCACCTTGCTCTTTTGCTTCAGGGCCCAGGTGAGTGCAGCTGCATCCTCAGCTGCCAGGGGAGGTACTGGTCAGTCACATCACCTTGTGGAAGGAAGTGAGGTGGAAAAAAGGGTTTTATTAAGGAAAGACTTTAGTAAGAAGCAAAGAAAGGTGATTTAGTTTTTTAGCTTGATAAACACAGATTTGGGGATCCTGCACAGTGGAATGGCAACCCAGACTGCCAGGATCCAAAGCCAGTCCTTCTTTTGGGAAATCATTCTGACCAACAAGGGGCTTAAACCCATGCTAGATCTACTAGCAATGAGACATGTGCCCTATACACTCTCTATTACCCTCCTGCTGCTCCCCTTTCTATAAATACTCACAAATACCCTGCACTCTGTCATGAGAAGAGAGCTTCCACAGGCCTTAAAGAAATTTTTCTTGCAGTGGGTATCCCATCATGATCTGTGAACCAAATGCCCTCCATGTGTTATGACATTAACTGAATTTTATGGGGATGCATCTCAGGAGGGCATTTCTTCAGCCTGTCCAGACGACACTGCTGTGAGACCTTGAGTCTGACAGCCCTGACAAGCAGCTGAGCCGCAGGGAAAGCTCGAGGACTTGAAGAATGAATATGTGCACAGGCTGTCCTGCCTCCAGCTCAGACTATTTCCTTCTGTCTCCGTCTGATAACTGTACAGTCTCCCAAAACCTTCTCAGATGGCTGCTGTCCGGCAGATCCCAACAGAAGCAGGGTGAAAGAAAGCTCACAAAAGGCTTGGTATCTCTCCGAGCAGTCTCAGTCTCTGATAGATTAGCAATGCAAACAAATGAAAGCGTCTTGAAACTAGCCAGGGACTTCTGGCAAACCCATGTGTTTGTGACTGCTACCTTCATTGGAGACGATTGACATGACTGTGTCCTTTCCAGGCATTTCGAGCATTTCTGTATTATCAGCTGCCTGGTCCAGGGCTGCAGAGTCCTTCCAAGGGAGGACTGAGGTATGAGGACTGCTTGAAGCAGCTCCATGGGTAAAAGCCTTAAAAAGATGGATCTTTTGTGTAAGAAATCATATTCTTGGATGGTTTGTAATTGCTTATTGCAAACTATCTAGTGCTGCTGCCAGACAGAATTACCCTAACTGGGACTTTATGGCTCAAGCCATGGTGAGTCTCCCACATAAACACAGGAACAAATCAAAGTGCCTTTGTTTTGGAGAGAGCACTCCAAGTGGGCCCAGGCATCTCAGTCACAGCCTTTTACAGGGCAGTGGCCGTGACAACATTGAAAAATATCTCAGAGTTGAGTTCTCTGAACTACAGAGTCCCCATGGGTGTCCTCCTCAAAGGCTTCTTCAGTAAAACCAGCAGTGTGTTACTTGTGGACTGCAAAAGGCTGTCTGTTCCTCCCCAGATATCTGCATCCCAACCGACCGAGAGAGATATTCCAGGCCATTGAAGGAGAATCAAGAAATGTTGAGAAGGAAATCAGTTTCCGAATTAAACACTTTGTAGCCAAATGGGTTTAGACCTGTTATTGTCTGTAAAATGGTGAATGGTAAAACCCTCTACTAGGATTTGACTGCTCCAGAAGTGCCCTCTCAATCTGAGATCCTGGGATACATAATTCTGCAATCCCTGAACCACGTCCTGTAAATGACCTGACATTTCTTGGCTTGCCAGGCAGGTATTTCCATGCTCTGATTGACCCATCTGGAGTAAGACACTAAAATCCGAGCTATCCTTGTGGAGAGTGTCAGCAAAGAAGCAGAGGTCTCCTCCCCCCGTTTGACCCTGACTTGACCCTCTCCAGCCAGGACCTGATGTGGTGACAGCTTTTCTAAGGAGACCAAGTGCTTGAGCCAACCACCTGGTGCTGTGTGGTGATCAGAAGTTTGCAGCTGGGAGCAGATCAGTTGAGGGGATCTGGGCCTTCACTGCTCCCCTGGGCAGTCTGGAATTCTGTTCATTTTCCCTCCAGCTGGAGTCTAGTTCATGGGCGAGGTGCCTGGCTCCTCATCAAGACAAGCCCACCAGTGGCAGCGAAGGTGTCCCCGCAGGTGCTGCGTGGACAAACCGCTCACCACACCTCTGTGTTTCCTTCCTTACTGAACGGGCAAAGAGAAAACATGGGCAAGTAAGGGATGCCCTCGTCTATGAAAACAGGCTGGAATATGCCTGATGGAAAAGGTAAAGTCCAAAAAGGTTTAGCTGACCTCCTCTGTGTCCTGGGAAGCACACATGTTCAGACATCTGGAAAGCCTTGCTTTGCAGAGAGGTCCATAACACCACCTGATGCCACCACGATGCCAGTGTGGGTGGAGAGACTCAATCCAGGAGAGGCCAAACTGCTGTCTGGGCAGAGCACATGTTTAGCCTAACACTGCAAAGGGACAGGAGTGAGGACTTTACAAGCACTGCCAGGAACAGGGGAAGGCACAGCACCAAGATCTGCCCCATCCCTGCCAGGGCTGTCAGCCCAGCGCACATCCCGCACTGGAGGAGCCCACGGGAGCAGGGCTACAACCCTGCTTTGTGCTTGCACTTATTCCCAGTGTTTACCCTGGCAGCTGAAGCAGGTAACTTTATACCATTTCACTACTTTGTGGAAAGACTGTGAAGCGACCAGCACCTGAGTTTGTTGACAGCTTTGAAGGAAACAATCCAATTATGCAAACCCAAAACTATTCTCTCCTTATCCCTGGGGCACATCCCTACTGATGGAAGTTGCTGTCTTCCCCCGGGCATCTGAGGGCACCTTCTGTCCCAATCCAGCAAACACTAGAGGCTTAATATTACACCAGTGAGGAATGCTTGCCTAGCCAATGGGATAGCCAGTGGGATAGCCAACATTTATGCGTACAATCAAATGTGCAATTTGGGTCTGAGCACTTTGTCATATTCTTGGCCTGTGCTTAAAAAGAAAAGGAAAAAAGATGAAAACCCACAAATCACATTTAAGCTAGCAGAATGATTTATTAAGAAAAAACACTGACCGATTTTTGAAGTACTGAAAGGGTTGAAATAGTCTGAATAGAATGAAAATTGACACAAATTTTTACCACAATGCAAAAGGAACTTGAACTATTCTAATAAGAGTTTGCTTTAATGTTCGTGCATGTCTTCACATCCTGCTTTTGGCAATGTCCAGAAAAGAACTACTGAAATACTGTGAGAAAAGCTGTTCTCGTGTTATTTCTGGCCCTGCTCTAATGCATGAAATCAGGACATCTCATGAGAGAGACTGATATTCAAGATTTTCAGTCTATTTTTCAGATAAAAAAGTCTGAATATATATCTAAATTTCTGGGTTTGGACATTGCTAGATCTCAGAGCAACAAGTAAAGTATCCCTGAGGTCACAAGTCAAATAGTCACAATCCAGAAGAAAATATAATAGTTATATTCAAGTAACTCAGAGGAAAAGCCTGTGAAGCCAATATTCACTTGCCAAGCTAAGGTGTATGGCTCCTCATTCTCAAAATAACCCTTAGTGCCATCGGGGAATTTCTGAAGTTTATTCATAGAGTGAACGAGGGTTATGATTAAAACTAAAGTGCTTGAAGACACCAGCTACTGTCATAGGCATGATTCTGGGCATGTGTGTGGCTCTAATCTGTCTAAAAATCATTTTTGATAAACACCTTCAGGATCCAAAGAAACGAGGCTCTATGAACTATATGTTTTCTGGTGCCCCTGCCAACTCTGAATAAATACACTGTGTGTGTAGCCAAGGTCTTGGAGAATTATTTCCTGAAAACTACTTACTTAAGAACCAGAAGGAATTAATGAAGATGTGCCAGCTATTTCCTTCACTGGCTTGCATGCCTCAGCCTCACCAAAAATAAATAGTAACAGTGTATACATGAGTTATGCTGCTACACCTCATGTTTTGCACCCTGCAGAACTCATCTATTCGGCACACAAGCAGAAAAGCACAGAGAGAGTATGAGTTTGTTGCCTCTCCTTGGGCATCCACATTCAAGGCTGGCAACAGCTGTCAAAGCCAAAATGCATTATGAGTCTCTGGCTTTAGCCTCTGCTAAAATAGCATTTGTGTATTTTAAAGCTATTTGCAGAGGTTCAACCTCAGTTCTGCTAAAAAGGAGATAATACAGCTATCAGCAGTGGTTAAACAGATTAATAGGATTGACCTGACTTTTTGATCTGCTTGAATAAACAAATTTATTATTATTGGCCAACTTTCTGAAAAATCATTTGAGATTTATAAATTATCAATTATGTAAGAGCTATAGCAGCTAGGGAGATGTTTTTGTATGACTGCATGCAATAAGGAAGGAGATTTTCAAACTCAGGCCAAAAACATTAATCGCTAGTCATCTTTAGAAGGATCTTCCAGCAACCTTATTTTATTCTCAGATTTTCTCAGGCTTCCTTTGCAGGAAACCAACTCACCATTGTGTGACTCGCAAGCGGGGTTGGAGAAAGCAGGATTCCGTGTCCCAGAGGGACCTCTGCCCAGGCAGCTCTGGGTGCCTGACCCCACACAGTGTTCACAGAAACTGGCATTATCTTGGGGGTTTTCCTTCAAGACGCAAAATCCCCTCAATCACATCGATGCTGCCAAGGCAACACACTCCAACTGTGCCTGTCCTCTCCAGGACCCGATATCAACCGGAGGAACTTCTTGTTGAAAAATCATCGAAACTCTGACTTAACCACACGAGGTTTAATGCTGTGTGAGCAGCCAAGAGGCTGAGGATAATTCAGAGGGGTTTTATGCAATAGCTGGAGGGCCATCAAACTGAAGCATGTTATGACTACTTCTCCCTGTTTAAAATCCTAAAAGTCAGCCTGAATCTTGTATCCTCTCTGTCTTGTCTCCGGAAAACGCCTTAGATTTGGGGTTGAAAGTGAATACTCTCTGGGCTGATGTGTTGGGAGCTGCTACCCCGTGCAGAGCTCTGTCAGTACAAAGGAAAGAGGAAACGTTTCTTCTGGTATTATTAACATGTCAGTAGCAGTGATAGATTCCAACTGAGATCAAGCTCTCTTGTATTAGCCGTGTGCCAAAAGCAGAGCAGGAACCAGAGAAAGGGGAGGAAGCGTTATTATTCCTGGGTTACAGCTGCAGGAGAGAGGCATGGCGATTGTGAAATCCTCGAGGTCACACAAAGCCACATGGGCATGGAGTCAACCCCTCACAGCTGCCCCTTCTGTGCCCTCAGTCCATGCATGTCTCCCTGCCTTGCCAGGTTGGTTCACATCTGCGGGTATTTGGGGATGCTCAAGAGTTGTGGCTGGGGGATTGAGTCCCAAGGGACGGGTCCCAGGCAGGTGCCACATGAATCACAGTGCCCTTGTGTATTACTGCACCACCTTTCCTCTCACCCACAGGCACATCCTCTTCTCTTCCTGCCCAAAAATAGTCAGACTTGAGCAAAAATTCCTCATTGTTGATACCATTCTGCAGATAATAACTTCAAAATTATGGATTGATCTCTCTATCTGTACTACTGAAGAATATTGTGGCAAAATTACCTGACTTTATGCTTTCCAGTCAAGTTCAACAGGAGTAAATAGTAGGGAATTCAATAACACAGTGTGATGTGTTTATTTTTGCACAGGTGACTGAAGAATAATTAGATTCATAATTATTAATGCGATCAACTGTTGAGCATTCATGCTTAACTTTTCAAAGCAGTGATTTCTGCAATGTGATCTGCACTGTTAATGTTAAATCCAAATAAGTCCACACACATTTTCCACACGTAGAGCAGACATCATCATCTGAGATACTACATTAAATGGAACTGAGTCACATCCCTGGCCAGTAAGGACACCAAGGATGTGATTTTTCTCTGAGAATATTAAATACAGAATTTATAATTCCACTAAAAGAAACATGAGTATTAAATTAATAAAATGGATAAAAGCATAGCAAAATTACTAATTTTGATTATGTTGATACACTACACATAATTAAGAAAATCATCCTCTTTTAAGACATTTCAACTGCTATTGGTACAGAAAAAAGGGCTCATACACATATTTAAGGTTTGAGTCTCTAGCTTTGTATTCATTGGGGTTAAGCAAAAAAGAGCAGCTGAGGACAGATGGTGCAGACTGGAGCAACCCACAAAGCTTTGCTCCATAGTGGGCAGAGACCTGAAGAAACCAAGCAGGCCATAAGCTCCACAGCTGGAGTCTCCTGTGGGGGGCACACACAGATCCCACCTGGGTCCTAAGAGCACAAAATGGACAACACATAAATGAAGCTTAATAACCAAGAGGCCTGATCTTGAGACATTAACTCTGTCCCAGGCCAAACTGAAGAGCTTTTCCTGCTGATCCCTTCTCCTCCTAATTAACACTGCATTACACACAGTTTTCTGTCCTAGGGAAAGCATCTGGCCCCTCTTTGGAGCTCTTTGCTCTTCTGGCTTGTCACAGAGCCCCGACAGAACCTCAGCTAAGGGATGCTGGGAAAACAAATCTCCTGCAAACTCCATGGCCCTCCTCCTCCTTCCCGTGCCCACCTGAGGCACAGCAGAGGCCCTGTGGAAAAAGTTTTGTTTTACACGGCCCAAGGGGATGGAGACCTAAAAAATGCAATAAAAAATGGAGGTGGAACTGAGCAGTGAGAAAAAAAGACCCTGAGCACCAGTCAGGAGATTGTTTTTCTGACTCCTTGGGGATGGGTTCACATGGAAATAAAAATAACTGAGATCATTGGTTGGAGACCTTGTTTTGTTTTTTAATTTTTTGTTTATTAATTCTTAAGGCGAAGCACATAAAGAAGACGCAGAACAGAACTGGGTCTTCCACCCTTCTAGATGACGCAATGTGTTGGGGGTTTTTAGATTTGCACTTTGGGGCTTTTGCTGCCACTAACCCCAGTTTGAGGGTGTCACCAGGGAGGCCATGCGCAGGACCCCGTGCTTCTTAAAAGAAACAGCGGCCAGCAACTGCCTGCTACAGCTCCCAAAGAGACACCTGCCACCTTCTCATGTTTGCAAACCCACCTCCCTGCCTTCAAAGTGGTCTCAGTCCCCCCCTTCCCGACAGCCATGACCAAGGCCAAGTTCAAGGCACAGCTTCATGATTAACCTTTTCGTGCAGCTGAAGCTCCCTGGCCATGTCCCCCTGCCATCACCCTAGCTCTGGGTTTCATTGCTGAATTGAGCTAGAAGGCAGACTGCAAAATGTTATGTATTGTAGCACGAGTCCACTCTACAACTGATCCTATGCCACCAGCCTTCTAAAAGCAAACAGCATGCAAGAATTCCTGATTTGCGGAAGGCAAGATGTGGATGTTCATATAAAGTCATCTGCATTTGTACCGAGCCTGGTGTAATTCTTGTTTTCAGGTCTCTCTTCAGGTAACATCTGATCCACCTTTCTGCAGCATTCAGCAGCCTGCAGGCAGCAGACGGCTCCCTTAGCGAACACCCTTCCTGGGTGTACGTGGTGAGGAAATACCTGAGTTGCATTGAAAGCTACACTGGAGATACAGTCTATCATTTTGCCTCAGTCCAGGCTCCCTGTACCTGGAATTGAAACCAGGGTTTGGTTAATGGTCACATCTGCCACGTCTCAGAACAATCTTTTGACAACCGCCTCATTTCGCCTTCCTGCTGTTGTTGCCCTCCTTGCTCACAGAGCTCCCTACAGTCTTTGGCCCTGCAATTTGACAATATTACCTACTGCAGCACCACCAACAAAGCTGCTTTAGGTCACAGATCATGTTATTGTGTTTGCTTCCTGCATAAATGGTTCCATTTCAACACACCCTGTTACCTTTTCCTCCAAACCAAATACCCAAAAAGGAAAGAAATAAGCACACATTTTGTCTTTAAGGTGCTCCTTCACTGCTGTTGAGAGACCTTCCAAAGCTCATTTCTCCACAGGTCTTTGCATGCAAAAAGACCTGTAATCAGCTGGCAACTTCAGAGCCTATCCTTGCTTTCTAGTAGCCCAGCATAATATTCTTCCCTCTCAGATTTTAGATGTCTGGTATGATGACCTCACTGCTTCGAAGGATGGAGCACTGACCCCCCCTTACTCTAAGCCAGTGGCTATTCTAGGCATTGATCCAGCAAACTCTTTTCAAAGGAGCCAGTTCTTCCTTCCTTGGGACTATACTTAACAAAACTCCCCATTAGAAGATTTAACTTCACCCCAGGGTTATCGCAACCTAGTGCTCTGGGGGCTACCAAACTAAGCATGAAGAGACCCTACTAAAGCTACTCTGCCAGCTCTGGCTCCCTGTAGAAGCAGAACAAACCCCTCGAGACACCATTTCAGCCAACTTGGTTAAGCAGGTTCATCCTTGCCTATGTAAGCCTCAAGACCTTGCTCAGCACTGATCCAGCTGCTGACAGGGATGGCAACAGGTTTCTGCAGCTGCTCTCCCTGTGAGTGTGGCTATTTTGTGGTTTAGATAACACTCCATTCTGTATAATCCTAAACAAATTCTCACCTACCTGATTTCTCAGGCCCTTCAACATACATGGCTGCAGTTACTTAGCCACCCAGCATGCCATAGCGCAGAGTGTACCAGGGACGCGAAGAAATTCTTTGAATTTCAAACATATATGTTTACTGTGAAGGAATCTGCAGCTGGAGGGAGGAGTTGTGAGAACGCAAAGCTAAGGAAATGTTTGCTGAAAGCATTTGAAAAATACCCGGAGCATGAAGCAAGGGACAAAAGCAACATTTTACTGGGAGTTCAGAACAGAAATGAGGACTGTACTTAGAAGCATACATGGGGCTCTAGTGAATTGAAGCTGAGTCAGGGGAGGTTCAGTTTAGATATCAGGATGAAGTTCCTCACCCAAAGGGTGGTTGTGCACTGAACAGGCTCCGTGAGGAAGTGGTCACAGCACCAAGCCTGGCAGAGTTCAAGAAGCATTTGGACAACACTCTCAGGCACTTGGTGTGGTTATTGGGGTGTCCTGCACAGGGCCACAATGGGACTTGATGATCCTGATGAGTCTCTTCCAACTCGCATATTCTGTGATTCTACGATTCTGTGAACTGGTTTTGGATTGTGGCTAGGGAAGGGAGAGCAGGCAGAGCAGGGCTCACAGCCAGCCCCAGAGGTGTGATCTGGGCTCTGCAGGGTGCCTGCCCACCGCAGGCAACTCGTCTGGGGCTGCAGCTTCTCTGTTGTCTGGAGCAGGGCTGGCACTGAGGAGTTCCATCACTTGAAGCCTCAGGAGCAATTTCTCCTCTCAGCTTGACAGCACGGTTGATTTTTTCCTGGCTCTTCCAGTGAGACACATTAGGCCCCAAAGCACCACTTTTAGGTTCTTTCTGCACGATATCCCTTGGAAATGTGCCTTGCTGCCACTTTCTGGCATGCTAACCTGGCCTACCAGCTGTCTGAAGCTGGGCACACAAGCATGGGCTGGGAGAGGGGTATTGCAAGGAACGGCAAGGATCTCCTTGCAGCTCCACCCTGGCAGGTGCCCGAAGTCCGGCTGCTCCCCAAGCCCCCGCCCCACTGTGGACTACATTGGAGCCGCAGTGGTCCCATCAGTCGGCACTGCAGCATCCCCAGGGGAGCCGGCTGCAGGCCGTGGTATGCGGCTAGCAGCTATGGACTTATTTTTCCGTGCATGGCCGGGTAAGTAACCTTAATTAAAAACATGAAGCCCACAGTTTGTATCACATTCACGATGTTAAACAAGCTCTGGAAATAGAAACACTGTTTTCATTTAAGCTTTTCAACTGTGATCTAAGTAATAAAATATGGAGGGGGCGGGCGTGTGTGAGATTTACATGTGATGATTTGGGAGATCTCACTGCTTTAGAGGCTTGTAAGGCGCCGCAGTGCCAACTGCTCCTGCCACTGCCTCACCGCGTTTGGCAACGCCTGCCCCGCACAGACTTTTGGTTTTTTCCAGAGCCGCTTTCCAAATGCTGATTTCTGCCATCAGCTCTTGTTGCTGTGATTTATTCTGGGTGTGGGTGTGGGATCTGCCAGGCCCTCAACAACCTGCTGCCCTGGCTGCCCGTGCCCTGCCCAGCTCTGGGCAGGCAGGCAGGTGAGTACCACACACTCCCATGCTCTTGGGGACCATGGATGTCCTTGAGGACAGCCACATACCTTGCAAGTGCACACAACAGTCCTGTGAGCCCGTGCCCAAGCAGTACCATCAGCAGTAGACACTGGGAAGTTCTTTGCCTTCCCAGATCCTCCTGAGCCACCACACAGGGAATGAGCATCCATTCTACCATAGTGGACAGGCAGGAGGGGAGGGTCTTCCAAGGGCACTTGCTTAGTACCCTGACAGTGCATGGACTGCCCCTGCTCCAGAGTCTGCCTCAGTCTGCAGGGCCCACAGAAACCTGCTGTGCCCGATCTGCGCCTCTTCTCAGGAGCTGGGGACCAGAGCCTGAGCCTGTCCTGCCAGAGGGGTTGGGAGAGCAGAGTGGGAAGACAACAGTGAAAAGACTTTTCTGAGGCTGTGAACGATTGAGATCACCTTCTCGTTTCACTAGAGTGAGCAGGAGCCCCCAGGAACTTGTTTTTGATCAAACCTGTCATTTTCTCAGACTCCTTTTGCTGTGATATAATAATATAATATTCCCCAGGTCATAAACAGTTCATCTGGGCATGGCAATGATTGCAGCTGTGTGTTTTGCAAGGAAGCCCCTAATGAGCATGTTAGCACCGACTAACAGGAGATGTTCAACACAGTGTTGAACACAGCTATGCCCCCTTCTTCCCCCAGCTGGCTCTGAGTGCTCTGGCCAGGGCACTGTGGGGCAGAGCTTTGCCTGAAGGTCTGTGAAAATGTGGGATACTCTGCCTGCATAGACGCACTCCCGTGGTAATTTACACCTTTTTCTATTCTTTGTTTTCTCATCAGGGGACTGGCAGCAAGTTGTTCGTGTTTTCTTTCTCCCACCCTGGGGTCAGCAATTTTTCTTCCCTGAACGATGGGGTGTCTTCAGTGCATTGCCCTTCTCCAACCTCCCTCCCACTTTCCTTCGGCAAACGGAGAAATCGCAATCGGGTCGGTGACCCCCGACGCCAAGATGCTCCTCTTCCAGGGACCCTTTCCCCAATGCGTGTTGCTGTGAGACGTCGCAGACAGAGTCCGTGAAGGAGCAGTGCGGGGCTAGGAGTGGGTCGCAGAAAGCACCCCACGGCGGGGCAGAAACGGTGCGGCTGAGCCCGGGGTGGGGCGCCGCGGGCGATTGGGGGTCCTCGGACCGGAGATGCCGCGCCCGCAGCAGATACTGGTACCCTCCGTCCCCACCGCGGCGGCGCCGAGCCAGCGGAGAACTGCGCATCCCTCCGTGGTGGCCTCTGCAGCCCAGGGAGCGGACAAGCCCAGGGTGATGGCGGGGTGGGGAGGGTGGGGGGAGAAGGAAAGGGGGGAAACACGAGTGGCAGCATCTATGCCAGCTCAGGGCCTTTGGGGTCACACTTGCGGGGACAAGGACGGGGACAGTGAGGTGCTATGCGGAGCGTGGGGTCGCGGGTGGTGCGAGCACGGAGGGTCCGCGCCGCGCACGTCCCGCCGGGCCCGCGGGTGCAGACGGCTGCTCCCCGTTCACCCGCGGCGGTCAAATAGCGTCTGAATTACATCCTTGTAAATATTGACTGTGGCCATCTTCGTCGTTTCCGCGCACAGAGAACCGAAATGTTAAGCCCGGCGGGGCCGGGGCCGGGCTGCTGCGCCGGAGGGCGGCGCGGGGTGCGGGGGGTGTGGAGCGGCGGGGCAGGGGGAGCCGGGGCACGTCCGTGGGAGCGGGCGGGGGCGCCCGCAGACATCGCGGGCAACCGAGCGTCGCGTCTCCGCGGGAGTGCGCCGGCCGCGCCGAGGATGCTAAAGGCAGCGGGCTGTCTCCCGGCTTGGTCTGTGGGCTAATTTATAATCCTTGGGCGGGGAGAAGGGGGGAGAGACGACACACAAGAGAAGACTGAGAAGCGTGGGACGAGATGTTTCCCGGTATGGCTTCATTAAACGCCGGCGTTAATGAATGGCACAGGGCTGCGGCTGCGCCCCGCGTCCCCGACGAGGGTCTCTCCCGCGACCAGCGTGACACTAGCCGGTGTCCTCAGCCGCCTTCCCCGGNGCCGTCCCCTCGGATGCCCCTGGCCGGACTCCTACCGCCCCTCCACGCACCGCCCCTCGACGCCGCGCTGCCCGGGCGGGGCCCGTGCCCTTGCTGGGGCTGCCGGGGTCCCCTCGCTGGCCGTGACTTCCCCCGGGGATGGGGAGCGGCGGTCCCGACAGTGTGAGTGGCTGCGCGGCGGCCGTGCCTCCGGGCGCCGGCTCTGCGCATTTGGTGGTCGTTAAAAACAATTTGTTTCCCTCCCCGTTTGGGGAGGGGGAAGGGGAAAATCATTCTGGGGGAGGGGAGGGAAAG
>VWZG01010825.1:79459-150108 GCA_013396735.1 Grallaria varia
TCCGTGGGTGGGTGGGCAGGCGACGCCCGGTGCCTTCGCGCTGCCCCCCCGCCGGTGGCGCCGGGCGGGTCTCGGCGGTTCGGCGCGGCTGCCCGGTGACCGCTGCCGCCTCCCCGCAGCGCACAGCGAGCCCCCGCACCTCGGAGCCAGCGGCCAGCACCACGGCGGCCCTCAGGCCCCCACCATGAACACCATCGTCTTCAGCAAGCTCAGCGGCCAGGTGCTTTTCGAGGAGGACGCCAAGGAGCGGGAGCGGAGCGGCCGGCCCTACGTGGGGGTGGTGGAGGGCCCGCACCACGCCGAGGTGCTGCTCCCCGACAGCCCGTCCATCAAGGAGAGCCTCAGCCTGCGCAACCGGCGGACAGGGTATGCCGTGCGCTCCTCTCCGCGCCGCGCACCGGCTTCGGGGGGCGGCCCTGCCTGCGCTGCTGGCGCTCCCGGCCGCCGCGTCGCCGATTTGGGGTTGCGAGATGGGTTTCTAGCTGAGTCCTGCCCCGCGTCCCCGGGTCCGTACTCTCTGGGACTCTTATTGCACAACTATGGTGGGAAATTCCGGCAATAGGTGATAGAGGGGCGTCCGATCGGGCTGGAATGTGCCAGACAGAGCGCTCCTGTGTTGCTGCGCTTGACCTCCCCCTCTGCCTCCAAACAAAAACAAACCGTGCACACCGGGGATCCGCCGGCTTGTTCGGGCGCTTCATGCAATTAAAGCCCCCAAAACAGAGGCGCCAGGCGGGACGTGTGAGCCCTGGGGGTCGGGCGGCGGTGCCGTGGCAGCGGGTCGCGGCCGGGGCTGGGGCGCTCGGCTCTGCGCGGCCCCGCACTTGTTCCGCGCCCTCGCGGGTCCGCGGCGCGGGAAGGAGCTGCCTTGTCGGTGCCTTCCCAGGGACGGGATTTAGAACGGAGTAGCGCGATGCCAGTCAGGGGCTGGTTTAGGTGATGTTAGGTTCGGTTTTGTTAAAACGGCGGCTGAGGCTGAGCCGCCTGCGGCTGCTTTTTTCTTTCTTTCCTTGTTTTTGTTTTTTTTTTTTCCAATGTGCTGGAACAGGTGAAATAGAAGGTGATGAGAGGACGTGCGAGCTCCGGCGCGTTGTCAGCCGTAGCTCTGAGGGTTGAACTGTCGAGCGCTGACCAGACTTTTCGGGTCAGTGTTACAAAGTAAAAACCGAGGAGCACAGTCAGGCGGCTCCGAAATACCAGGAGTCCCGGGGAGCCGCTTTTACTGCCGAATTTCCACCTTAGTGATTGCATCAGCTCTCGGTTTTACCGGCGGTGCTGGCCGGGCGGACGCGGGTGGTGTTTCACGGCAGTATTCTTGCAGCCGACGGCGGCGGAGCGGGGCTGTCGAGGTTGCCCCGGGCGAGGCAGCGCCCGCTGTCGCTCGGCCCGGCCTGGCCCGGCACGGCCCCGCACGGCCCCGGGGCGCCCCCTGCCGCCGCCGCACGGAGCCCCCTCCGCCCCGCGCAGCGCTGCCGCCGGTCCTAGCCCCCCTCTGGCTTTTCCTTTTTTCGATTTTCTTCGCTCATTCTTTATTTTAGGCCTTTTTTTTTGCCTTTTTTTTTTCCCCCCACAAAGGGACACCTTTGCCTTTTAAAAAAAATTTTATTAAACGGAGCCCGAGTTTCGCTCCCCCCGGTACATGCTGTTTCCCTCGGGAGGCGCGGGGCTCAGCGCGCTGCCTCCCCTCGCTGCTGGCGGCGTTGGCAGCGGCATTCGATTCCCCCGGGAACACCGCTCGCCGCCGGCTCCGAGGAGGGGAATGCCCCGGGAACTGCTCTCTGAATATCACGGCCGAATAAATCCGGGCGGGGGATGAGGCTCGGCCGGCCCTGGGACAGCGCGCACCGCAGCCCTGGGGGGCGCAGCCCTGGCCGCGCTGGAAGCCCCTCTGTAAACAGACAGGCCGCACGCCCGGCAGGTGCGGGCAGCGCTGAAATCACCGCTCCGGCAGCATTATCGCGGCCATTCACACGCGCCGCGTCTGCTCTTCCAGACCCTCCCCGGGGAGTTCGGCGAGCCGTGGGCATCGCCTTCCCCTGAGCAGCCGGCCGGGGCGAGGGTTGTGGCCGTGGAAATTCCCCGAGCGAGGACGGGGCTCGGGTCCCCGGGGCAGGGCGCACCCCCGAGCAGGGCCGGATCCGGGCAGGACGCCCCCCGGGGCTGGGGTATCCCGGGGCTGGGTCCCCCCGCGGGCAGGGCAGGGCGCTGTGCAGCCCGGTGCGGGCGAGGGCAGCGGGCAGGTGCCCCGCAGCCCCGGCGCTCAGCGCCCCTTCTCCGCGGCAGGGCGCGGCAGAGCGGCGGGAAGGTGCGGCACAAGCGGCAGGCGCTGCAGGATATGGCGCGGCCGCTCAAGCAGTGGCTCTACAAGCACCGCGACAACCCATACCCCACCAAGACGGAGAAGATTCTGCTGGCCCTCGGCTCCCAGATGACCCTGGTGCAGGTAAGGAACCCCCCTACCCCCCTTCGGAGGCTTTTCATGGACGGGGGGCACAGGGACGGCATCAGCCAGAGCTCCGCTGTGAGCTGAGCTGGTCTGTGACCCTTGGTCAGCGCTGTGTATCAAGGAGCATCGGTGCAGCCAGCGATGCCCGGCGTCCTGTGTGCATCCTTCCTCCACCCTCCCCAGGGCCCCAGTAGGACTGTCTCTCCCAAGTAAGAATTACCGCACCTGAGCTGTTCTGGCTGGGGAAATGCTAAAGACAGTCAGCAAAAGGTAGCCCTTCCAGGAATAGATACCCTAATCCTTCCATCTCATTCATAATTACAATGGAAATATTTTCACTTCGTCTTTAAAAATTTTCAGGTAAAAAAAAAAAAATCGGTGGTGGGAGATTTCAGCACAGAATAGGAATTGCGGAGGAAATTGTAGGGAGCTACTGTTTTCCCTTTCAGAAATGGGCTAGGATGAAAACTGTTCTATATTCTTCTGATGATAATTGTCATCACCTGTTGCCGAGACATTAACGTTACTGTATGCGCTGTGTGCAGCGGCTCAGCACACAGTGACTGCGCTTCAGTCCTGCAGGAATTATCATTGTAGTGTAATGGGGACTAATTGTTTTGCTCTCAGGTAATACTCCCATGAAATGTCTGGTAGTTGTCTTGCTGTAAGAGGCATAAAGTTTGCTGCGAATGTTTATAAATCTTACTTCTTTGTTCTCTTTGCCATCTGGCACTCTATTGAAATATGTGGTTGAATGCTGTCGGTTGCCGAGGGATGCTATCTCAGGTCTGGATGCTGAAAAGATTTATGTATTGTGAATAATCATATTTCCTTACTGCAACCTACTGCTAGGTGCATAAAATGAAACCCATGTGTTTGCAGGATTGGGTCCTCGGCACTCTGCCTAACACATTATGTGTCACTTCGCAAAGGACACAAAGAGATCAAAATAGCAGAAAGTATTAGAAAAAGCAGGTGGTAATTAACCATGATTACTTTGAGTGCTCCTTTAAAAAAACCTGTACTATGAACTTCAATTCTAGTAATGGAAAAATGGGAAACTTACACTTTAGTACCTCATTATGAAATTACTACGCTTGGAAAAACACTATAACTTTGTCAAAAATAATATTAATGTCTCAGAAAATGCCAGTTATAACTGGAAGATATAGTTAAAACAACTTTTCTTGTTTTTAAAAAATATGCATAAAAGTTTTGCTCAGACACTATCCTCTGAATGGCACAATTCAATAGGAGTACTTTATTGGACTATGGCTTTTAGAATACTCCTGTATTTTTACATGAGATTTAAAACATACATCCAGAATACTTGTTGGGAGACTTTCACATTAATAACGTCTTGAGGAGTTCTGCTGTTCTCTCATAAATGCCTTGGAATGAACAGACAAGGGAAAAAAAACTGGTGGGTTTTTGTAGTATTTCTTTCATGGCAGCTTTGATAAGTCCTGATGGGAATAAACTGTATTAGCCTATATAAAAGAATCAAGTGAGCCATGGCTACTACTCCACAGAGTTCTGTGATCTGTGTAAGGTGTAGAATAAAATTAAAAACAATCAAGGAGGGTGGCATTTAGCTCTGTGAGACCCACATAACTCTTGTGAATTTACACTGAAGCCGAATTTGACCGACCTTGTTTCTATGTGTTGTAATATTTGAAAGAGCTGTGCGAACAGGCACATCTATCTTCATGTAGAGAAGCACACCATCAAAAAGAAATGCCAGGTGCTTCTTCCATTATTTGGGTGCAATGGTCTTTTAACCTAGGAATACTATCACATCTGTATGAGATGTAAATACATATGTCTGGCAGCCGCAGTAATTCCTGAGCCTGGAAGAACAAAACAACACATACTCCACACCTACTTTTTGGATGCCCAGAAAGAACAGGACTGTAATCCAGATCAAAATTGTTGTTCTCTGAGAGTAAGAACAAGCAGGCTGTGATCCCAGTCACACTGGGTATATCTGAAATAGCGTCCCTGAAGGCTGTGCTCCTTCAGACGAGTAGTATAACCCAAAGCAGGCTGGGTTTGGGCTTCAGTGTCTGTCCCAGGAGGGGCCCTTTGCAAAAGCATCAACCAGCGTTGCCTGCAAATTGCTTTCTAACCTAGAAACGTAGTTGGACACTGTTGGAGAACCATGAATCAGTGTATGATGCTTTCTCTGAGCTACATGCCTTCATGTTCAATGACCTATTCCGTATTTCCTACTCTTCTTTCATTTTTCAGTGCTGTCTTGTGGTGTTTGCTCCCACAGCTTTCAACTCCTGTGGAAGCAGTTGTCTGCTGACAGCTGCTACCTCTTCCCAGCATCCCTCCTGTACTGATGCCTTGTCATCGCAAGCTGTAGGGGAGGCAAAAGATACTGCTGAAAGTCTTTTTTGGTTTCTGCCAAAATGTTGTTTAGAGGATGAATGGCTGGGTTATTTTGTTTTTCACCTGACTGATGACCTTGGAAAAGGTCTTCAACAGCTGCCTGGAAGATGAGGTTGATCATAGTAATTTTAATAATATAGCTGTGTTTTTCTTACATCTAATGGACGTTATTCCAGTATATATATCCAAATATACTGAATATGTATCCAAAGGAGCTTTTGCTGGACCATAGCATAGATAAAACCAGTTCTTCTGTGAGACAAAGAGGTGGCCATCCAGCCCTGTTTTTCACTTTTGTTATTAGGACAGTGAGTGCATGTCAAATCTTCCACAACTTTATATTCATTAGTTTTGCTATCACCCAGTTGGCTGATTTTAAATTAATTTATTCTACCTCACTGATACTTTGTCTTACCCTCCTGTTCTGGGTGCAGTGGGACAGCAAGGGGACTATTCAGCTGCATGTCCGACTGCGCTGCTCTTTCAAGGAGGTAGGGTTTTGTGGGAATCATAAATCATCTTGTTTCTTAAGTAGTAGTAGCAAAACCTGGGGCAAATTCTGGGCCAACTTACTCCTGCAGTGGCCAACAAGGTCTTTGGGAGTCCTCAAGGCAAATGTTCCTGAGAATTTCAGTCCAGCAGTCTAAAGTTTTCTACTTCCATAACTGCCAAAGCAGGAAACCAAAAAAACAACGTAGTTTGAAAAGACATTTTATATTTTACTCGAATTAGATTCCAATTCAGAATCCAATAATTTGTCCTATTAATATGCTACATTTTTATTTGTATTATTACCACAGTGCTTGATTTATTTTATTTTAAATTTTGGTTTAGGTGTTCTTGTGAAATAAAAAAGAAAAATGGCTATATATTCCTTCCAGAAAGAAATATGAATGGGTGTATTGTTGAAGAGAAGGTTTTTCAATATGAGGATTAATATATCGGTCATGTGCTGCTAGGGATTTAATAGTATTCAGATTTATAAAGGCATATCTGGAATACTGGAGGAGGAGAATTGCTTGATGTCTGTTCCTTTTCTGAAACTTTGGCCACTCTTAAGCAGTGAAGCAGGACAAATTACAATAAAAATTAAGAAGTGTCTTGTGAAGTAAAGCCAAACAGTCAATATTTCATGATGCTGATATAAGTACCTGATGCTCTTTGGGAACGACTGAGCTGCTGTAAAAAAATGAATGCTGGAAAGAACATCTATTATCATTCCCCTTGGGTTTTGTATTTTTACTTCTTGAAGAACTACATGATGATTGCTGCTTTACCAGAATACTGATTTTTATCGTGTGTTTTTTTTCAAGATACTTAGTTCCTGGAAGGTTTCTGTGACAAAGATTTTTCCCACTGGCTTGTATGTAAATCGTTGTTTTGGGGTTTTTGTTATTTTTGGAGGTCACAGTAGTGTAACTTGGAACTATGGGAAAGGATAGATGCTTTTAGCAGCTTTGGTTGTTTCTCTTTGCAGTGGTTTAGGTAAATGTGCTGCGAACAGGCGCTTGTGAGTGGGACCTACAGCAGTGGGCATGCAACTTTTAAAAGACCACATGGATAGACAATGTAACACTTTGAAATTAACGGTGAAATTGTTAGTAGCTTTAAATAAACCGGGAACACCCTGCAATAACCCAGGTGATGGCTGGAGGTCAGAAGGAACGCGCTGTCTGGTACAGCCTGTGACCATGCAGCCTCTTCCAGTTCACACACCTAGAGGTTGTCCAAGACTGAAGAGTGGGAAAGGTGTTGACTCTCATGATGTCTTAGAGACCAAGGTTTTCCAGCAACGTACACCAATGCGCAAGAGCAGGAAAGCACCCAGAGATACCTCATCATAGATTTAGCCTAAAAATCTCTTAAATGGATTGTCTAGCTTTCCTTCAGCTTTAATGGGCCTTGTAATTGCATTTGGGATAAGAGTTTCTGGAATGAACTTGCTGCTTTGTGCTTTAGTAGAAGGTTTCTCTTCTCAAAGCTGACTTGACGTTGTTTCAGAATCATAGGATCATTTAGGCTGGAAAAGACCTTTAAGATCATGAAGTCCAACTGTTAACCCAGCACTGCCATGTCCACCGCTAAACCGTGTCCTTAAGCACCACATCTGTACTTCTGTTAAACACCTCCAGGGATGGTGACTCAACCTTCCCTAGGCAGCCTGTTCCGATGCCTGAAAATCCTTTCTGTAAAGAAATTTATCTTAATATCCAGTCGAAACCTCCACTGATTCAACCGAAGGCTATTTTCTGTTGTCCTATCACTTGTCACTTGGGAGAAGAAATTGACCCCTGAGCCTCCTTTTCTCCAGGCTGAACAATTTCAGTTCCCTCAGTTGCTGCTCATCAGACTTGTGCTTCAGACCCTTGACCAGCTCCATTGCTCTTCTCTGAACATGCTCCAGCACCTCAATGTCTGTCTTGAAGTGAGGGGCTGAACACAGGATTTGAGATGTGGCCTCACCAGTGCCAACTACAGAGGGACAATCCCTGCCCAGTTCCTGCTGGCCACACTATTGCTGATACAGGCCAGGATGCCACTGGCCTGCTTGGCCACCTGGGCACACTCCGCTGCTTGTTCAGCCAGTGTCGACCAGCACTCTCAGGGCCTTTTCCACTGGCAGCTTTCCAGCCACTCTTCCCTCAACCTGGAGTGCTGCCTGGGGTTGTTGTGAACCAAGGGCTGGAGCCAGCACTTTCCCTTCTTGAACCATACCCCTAGACTCAGCCCATTGATCCAGCCTGTCCAGATCCCTCTGCAGAGCCTTCCTGCCCCTCAGCAGATCAATACTCACACTCCACCTTGTGTGTCTGCAAACTGACCTAGTGTGCCCTCGATCCCCTCGTCCAGACTATTGATAAAGATACTAAACAGAACTGGCCCCAGCACTGATCCCTGGGGAACACCACCGGTGAGGGCCTCTAGCTGGGTGTAACTCCATTCACCAACACTCCCTGGGCTCGACCATCCAGACAGTTTTCCACTCAGCAAAGAACACCTCTGATTAACCCAGGAACAGCCAGTTTCTCCGTGGGAATGCTGTGGGAAACTGTGTCAAAGGCTTTACTAAGGTCCAGGTAGACACATCCACAGCCTTTTCCTCATCCATTATGTGGGTCCCCTTGTCACAGAAGGAGACTGGGTTGGTCAAGCAGGACCTGCCTTTCACAAACACAAGCTGGCCGGACCTGATCCCCTGATTGTCCTGTTGTGCTGTGTGATGGCACTTAAGATGATCGGCTCCATAAAGATCAGGAAGACAAGGTGCAGTATATTTATCTCATTATGAGATAATGATCAAATACTACTATTTCCTTCTCTCATAGCAGAAGACTTAAAATATGACTCATCTTTACATACTGATATGCAAAAAGCAAAGCATTGGCATGGGAAGAATGAGCCTAAAATAAACGAAGAGTACCATGCAGAAATCTCTTCTGCTAAATTTAATTGCTTTTATGTATGAGTCACACTAGTACTACCCTGTCTTTTTTCTCTGTACATGGCACTTCACTGATGAAATATTTCAATATGTAATGAAATGGAGCATAATGAAATCTTTCTTGTGAGAGGTTGGAAAGCTGTCAGCTTTGTAAAATGCTGCAGTAACTGCTATCATGTTCAGTGAGACCCTGGATTGATCCATCTCTATTGTTACGTTCTTGATTTCAGAGTCATGTGGCAGCCAGGTAACTGCTGCTTTAGCTGAGCAGTCTGGAGTGAGTTTGTTAACAGCATTAGAAAGTGCATGGATTCCAGCTCACCCTTTTTCATTTACTATAAAATTTGCTGTGTCAATATGATGACCATAAACAAGTAGCCTTGGAAGAGAATGTAAATTACTTACTCTGCCAGCTACAGTTTTGGTCTTCTAACCTGTCACAGTAAACCACCTGGCTTGTAAAGTTACGTGTTTGGCATCTGAGCAGTGATCCAGGGCTCACTGTATTTTCAGTGGAACCCCGTTTCATGTAAATGTGATTTTAAGTAAAATCAAAGCGACCGACTTAAGGCACCACTGCTAAGTTCTGGGTGGGACTCTGAACTGAAGCATTGTTTTTCCTTTAAGCAGATAGTGCTTATTTTTCTCATAACCACCCAAGTGGGGATTAGTGATCCAGAATAGTTATACATACACTTCTGTGTGATTTATACAACCTTAGCTGCAATAGACATATGATAAAACTATGGCCAAAATCCAACACTGAAGTCTACAGTCTGTTAGGTGGGGTAGCATGTATTGATAAAACATTTGTTAAATTGCTTTGCAGGTTAATGTAAATTAAATAGTATGGTCATTCCCAGGTCAGAATGTCTCTGACTTCCCCTGCGTGCATGTACACAACACAAAGATGTGAATAGGGCTGTAGGCTCCTGACATTCTTTACATTCTCCTTGGAAAGCAATGCTACTCTGCCTTTGTGTTGCAGAGGTCATGTCAAAATACACTTATTCCTGCAGGAAGCAGATAGCACTTTTAAGACCTGATTTATCATTGAACAAATGTTGTTAGAATTTAGGTAGCTTGACTCTGCTCTTGCTTGTAGTAAAGTTACGGTAGTGTCACTCTGTCAGTATTTTCTGTTTTGTGTACTTTTAAGTTACAGTAAAATCAAGGCCAGCATTTTCTTAGATATGTTTTCAAGCAAAGTCACTGCAAGTACATGCATCCTGTTTGGTGGTTTGATTAGCACTTCTGGCACAGAAGAGTAAACTGTGCCTCTTTGCTTGTTCAGTGCCTAAAACTGCGAATTCCTTGTGTCTGAGCCTGACTTTGTGGTAACCCTGTATGCCGACAGTATACTAACGTGTATCCATTTGGCTATGTCAAACTCCAGAAAATACTCTGCAGCTGGAAAGGCAGACAAACCAGACTACTAAACAGTAGTGACCTTTGTGAGGAATCTGCATCTTCACTGGTTTTTAGGGTGTATACAACTAAAAGAGTTCATAAAACCTGCTGCTCTGAAGAGCATATGGTTGATTTCTGCAGCTAACTCGAAGCATGTTGTGCTCTGTGTAAGGCTTCCCTGAGACCCACCGCTTGTCAGTCATACAGTGCTGTTAAAGTGCAAGGGAGATTTGGGGCTTTTATACAAATTCAGAATGGGTTTTTCTGTTTAACAGCCTTATTGTAGCCTATATAAATGTCAAAGGAAATGACTAAATATTAGATACTGGTTTTAATTTAGGATTTAGTAGTATATTGAAGGTTCATATTGAAATTTCAAGGTATTATCTTTAAAATAAAAAATTAAAGATGAATATAAAATTAATATTTGTGACTCCTTAATTGAAACCTTGTGATAACGTGGCTTTGCTAACACTTGTGAGCGGTGGGAAGCCTGAACCTGCCTTCTTGCTTGAGGTTCCTGCTCTGCTCAGTGACAGTTTCATGGACATTCATTCTTATTTCTCGTTTGCCATTTCCTTGAAGCATGCATAAAATTCACAAAAACTATAAGGGTTGGATTTGTTTATTTGTGTAATTTTCAAAGGAGACTAATACACTCATTTATATGCAGGTATCAAACTGGTTTGCCAATGCAAGGCGTCGCCTGAAGAATACTGTCAGGCAACCAGACCTTAGCTGGGCTTTACGAATAAAACTGTACAACAAATATGTTCAAGGAAATGCTGAACGACTCAGCGTGAGCAGCGATGACTCATGCTCTGAAGGTTTGTTAATGATCTTTTTATCCATTTTAAACTGATTAAAATGTATTTGGAAAGGATCAGATACCCTAAGTTAGCTCTACGTTTTAATCAAAAACTCCCTCAGTGGATCCACCTTTACTTCGTTCGTGAATTACGTGCCTTTTTTGGATCCCAATTACTATGCACCCTTGCAAAGCAAAATTGTGTAAGTTATTCAATGTGGCCATCTGGCTTCATGGTATTGTATTTCATTGTTACTAGTCAGATAATTGTTAGTTCATTAGATTCTACAAGCCTATTCCTTTAATCTGCATTAAAGGAAACAATTAATTACTTTTGTTGGTATGAAGAAATGTGAAATCACTTGTCTGTTACTTTCCTTGATGGAAGTGCTGTAGCAATATCACATCATTGATAGGAGAATGTGATTAGCAAGTGAATCTGATTAACTTCATTGGACCTTATTAGACGGTAAACTGAATATTGCTGTTGCTTATTTTATGTATTTTGCCAGCAAATGTTTTCCCTAAAAGATGCACTGAAATTTTCTTTCTTATTCAAATTAATACATGCACAGGGCTTTTTTTTTAAAAAGAATCCTATATTCTTAATGGAACAGTTGTATTAGTTAGGTCTGTAGGTAATTTTTTTCAGACATCGTGACGTGGAGTTACAATGACAGGAACAAATGCTACAGAACATTGTCAGAAATTTGTGTGAGAATTTTTAGAAGAATATGTCCCAATTTGTACTCAGTTTCAAATATCTTTATTCCAATTTCAGTCTGTATTAGCATTTCTTTGGTATGCACTTCCCTTGAAAAGACTGGTTGCAGGTAAATAAAAAGAGCACAGTTTAAGCAAATGCACCTAAATATGATATGATATTCAGAAGAACTAAATTTCAAGTTATGACAGTAAGAATTAATTTATTTACACATAGTTTTAAATGCTTATCGTTGATTAGGGCACTTTCCAGTTTTCTTCTACTTGCCTTGTGTTACTCATGAACTATTTGGGCTCAAAGACTGTTTTGTACAGCTAATTAATTTAGAATAGCTGGAACATTGGAGAACATGGGAACTACTGTGAGCAATATGTGAACAAAAGGAAATGAAAATCAGTGTCCAATGTTGAAGTTACTGTCTAATTTTATTTATCACAATTCAAAACATGTAGAGAAAGCCTTGTGTTAGGTATTCATTGTATTACTGTATCTTTATTCTTTTGTTTTCAGATGGGGAAAATCCTCCAAGAAACCATATGAATGAAGGGGGATATAACAAACCAGTTCATCACACTGTGATTAAAACTGAAAGTTCAGTGATAAAAACAGGAGTGAGACCAGAAACAAGTGCCAATGAGGATTACGTGTCACCCCCCAAATACAAAAGCAGCTTATTGAATCGTTACCTAAATGACTCACTGAGACATGTCATGGCTACTAATGCAGCTATGATGGAAAAAACAAGGCAAAGAAATCACTCCGGTTCTTTTAGTTCCAATGAATTTGAGGAAGAACTGGTGTCTCCATCATCATCAGAGACAGAAGGAAATTTTGTCTATCGGACAGGTAAGGGATTTTTTTCTGCATCATTTCTAATACAGCTGGCTTTAGTAGACGGTGTCATCTGGAATGAGTGTCACATGATTGTGCCTTTTATGAGGCTTCTGTCCATTCTCTCATGTGGCAGTGGATAATTCCTGCCCATCCTCTTGCATGAGAGTAGGTCACTCCTGTCTGTCCTCTGGTATCAGGGTGGATAAATCCTGTCCACCCTTTCTTTCTCTGGAGAAGTTCTGCCTGCAGTACTACAGTTAAGTGCTGTTACTAACCCCTGGCGAAACTGGTTTGCTTTTTGAACGGAGCAATGGGAATGATTTTTGAAATGACACCTATAGACCGTTCTTTTGTCAGCATCAAGACAAGCCTAAAGGAGAAAACTCTTGAGCGTTCTATTACAAAAAAGGAGGACTAGGGGAGGACTGAAGTACTCTGTGGCCTCAACTGGGAGGAAGCAGAGGGCTTTGAAATTTCAAGGTGGCTGTTTGTGGCACTTCCGTGAGTCATATGCCCCTCAATGGAGTGCACGTAAACACCTTCCCCTGTTGCACAGCACCTTTTCTGTCCTCAGAGTGCTTGTCCAGTATGTAGCCCTTTGCTGCCTATGCATCTCTTAGGAATACATGAATTAGTTTAAACTAATTTCTGCATTGCTCTCCAGACAGTGTACTGAGCTAAGGTGTCACAGACTTGGCCATTAAATACCCTCTCTTGATGGTTTTTGAAGGGTCACACATAATTTATTATTTTAATCTTGCCAATAAAAACTTAAAAGCATGATTTAATATCATCCACTGTGTTGTCAGAGGAAGGCTCATGGGGTGCCTGGTTCATGCCAGTAAACTGCTGTAAATTAGGGCAAGATCAAGACTTGCTCAGGTCCCTGTGGGACAGGGAGTGCTGGAAAGCTCCTCTTGTGAAGCTTCTTCTGCGTTACTTTGGGACGTAAAGCAAAACAAAATTTTCATTTTGAAAAAAATGAAGTTTTACATCCCAGTCTCTGAAGATCTCCACAAGCATCTCAGAGTTCCACTCATTGCAGCAGAGCCCTACCCACTGTCCCAGGGCCTTTCTTGACAGGTTATTCTGCCAGGGACCACCCTGTGGGCAGCATCGCTTTTGGGATGGATACTGATGAAAACTACCGGAGGGCTTTGCACTAAAGTTAATACAGGTTTAGATTTTGTACTTGGCCTCCCAGGCAGGCTGGTTCGGGTGCCTTTGCAACCTCTCAAGTTTGCAGCCTTTGCTCTCTCTTTTCTGGCACATTTCCTGTGAATTTTTTTTTTTTGTTCATGTGGAGGGGCCACAAGGGTTTCAGGAGGCTGAGTTCCATGGTGGAGGTCGGAGGGCGTTTGTGTGTGCAGGTTGTCAGGGGTGGCCGAGGAGCGAGTGGGGGCCCGTAGAGAACTAGGATCTCGTGGGCAGCAAGAATAGTGCATGCACGATTAGCAAGTTTCAAAATTAACTCTCTCTGTTCATTTAACTTTTTTTCCTCAACATACCAAATACATTTGGTCCACATTACAGGCACATTGTCTGCCAAGTTTTATTTTTAAGTGAAAAGTTACTCAAGAACAGATGCAGCAGCTCAGATATGTAAACTTATGTTTTTCTGGATTTTATGCTATAAACTAAAAATGGGCACAGTGGACACAACGACTTTTTAAAATTGGTGATTAATTTGCTATTGGATTAAGCTCGTCTTGTCAGGTTTCAAGCTGCACCGAAAAATATGGTCATTGATATGAACACTGAAACAGGCACACTGTAACTGTCTAAGCTCACAAGCTGTGTTGGAATGACTGAAAACTATTGTATTTGTCCTTAAAGTTCATAAGTGACATTCCTGGAACCCCTTTTGAGATTGTATTTGAGTCAGTTCCTAAATAACTTCCTTAACATTTCGAAGTGCTGTGGTCTTTGATGAGAACACACCAGCAGCTCTCACAGTATGGTATTACTGTTTTTGCACTTCGAAAGAAGACAAGTAGTAACCTGCTTGTAGAAAGAAAAATATCATGTGTATACACAATTTTATTTGATATATAATATTGTATAGACAATATTATTTCTATGCGTGTGTGTATATTTAGAAAATAATAGATATAAATGGGCTTGTTTTCAGTGTTCAGATTACAGTCCCATTAATGATTTTCTAATGATGTTATAAGATGCAGGAATTAAACCCTTCATGAACAGAGTAGGTGTTCTCAAGTTATCCTCCATTTATGAAACCTATTTTCAAATAGATGAAATTACCCACATGATTGTTAGGTAAGGAGAGATAAATGATGATGATTTTTTTTTTTTTATGTTTTATTCTGCATAATTTGAATACCTGGGATGAGAGTTCTCAGTGCGGTTGTGTAGCAGACCTGTATCTGTGTTCTCAAAAATAGCAAAATAACAGGGTATGTCTGACTGTACCACTCTTACCTTCCTGAAAGTGGCAATGTATTTTCAAGAGAGATATTGCCACTTACAAGGAGTTTCCTATGGATGTTGAGTGAAAAAGCTAATTTTTACACAAAGTAGCTGATGCAGGATTGTGAAATCTTTACTAGGTGTTTTAGTTTATAAACACATTTTAAGCAGTATTTCAAAAAGCACAGGGTGAAAACTGATTGATGTTTTATTTTTGAGAAACATTTGGCAAGGTTGCTTTGCTCTTAAGGACAGCCAGCCATCAGAGTTGAAGCAAATTCTTTGTTGTTCTTCCCTGGAAAAGTAGCTTTTCATAGCAGATCATGAGTAGAAAGCTGTGTCTGGTTCTGATTACTGATTTCAGGTACATCAGTGTGTCTGGAGCTACTTCTCTCCCCCAGCACCCGGGGTCAGCGTGGCCACGTGGGTCCCAATGGCCTGCGCCAAATTAACAGGGTACGAGCGCAGTGTCCAATAACAAAAACAAGAAATTGCAGTTTAAAGTTTATAAGGAAAACGGGTTGTAGAGTTTCCCATTTCAGTCATTAACATGCTTATAAACACGGGACCATATGCTACTCCAGCTTCATGCAACTGGGAAATCCCACATGAAGATGAAGGACGGGCTGTGTAACCGACTGTCGGCGCAGCGGCCTCGCTTTATACCCCCGCACAATCATCGTGGGATCGTGGGAAGCAGCTTCAGGGCTGGGGCAGGAGCAGCACAGCCCAAGCTGGAGCCCTTGCAGGTGCAGTGCCCTTGCCATCTCCCCCAGCCCCTGGCCTGAGGAGCCAGGGAGGTGCTGCGGGAAGGGGCGCGGGCGGGCGGGCAGTGCAGTGCGAACAGGGCAGCCGGGAAGGAGGGCCACCATACTCGGGTATGGCACACAGGTGAGTGGGTCTGTCCTAAGCTGATATGCTTACATATATATAATTTGACATACACCGATGTGGTCACTTAAGGCAGAAAATTTCAGCTCGGATTAATCCTAGTGCAGGTATAATATATAAATATATATAAGTGGTCAAATATGTGTTTTAAACTGGCCACTGAAAGGCTTGGTTCAGTGTTTTTGTTTAGTTAAAAATTCATGTTGGAGAACTAGTTTTCATTAACTCCTTGGCATGTTGTCACTCACAGCAGGTTCTCTGTGTGACAGGAATAACTGAAACCAGACTTGCCTATCTGTATTTGTTGTACAAATGCACACAGAAACAAGTCTGACGGCAACAAGCACTCCAGAAATCTACAAAGAAAAGATCTAATAGTGTTTGTAGTGAGGCTGAACATAAATCTAAAGCGGCAATGTCAGTCCTTGGTTTACGGATCACTAAAATGCTGACTTTTCTGTAATCACGCTGCAGTGCTCCCCAAGTACTCTGTCGTCAGTCACCTGCAGGAACAAAATGTTCTGTATCGTTATAGCACAAGGAAATGAAAAATTCCCAGCTTTCTGGGATATCGTTGTCTAGTGAAGAAAGCAAAAATTAAAACGAGAAAAAGCAATGAAATGGCAGGACAGGGAGTCCTTTTTCTGTAGGCAGATTTTTCATTGATTTCACTTTATATGTTACTTAGCACAGTCGAAAAGCCAGAACAAATAAAAATGGTGAGGAACAGAGGATGGCTTTTAAACAAACTCTTGAATGACTGGCTTATTTTGGAAGATGTTTGATCTCTATTTTTAGATGTTTATGCTCAGAAGTGTGCTCTGTTTCTGATGTTTTCATTACTACTGCCATTTTCTTTCCTCTCACCTTTCTTTATTTCTTTCGTTTGGGTCCTGCAAAGTTGGTGATTTATAAAGCATGATCCTAGGCCGTTTATTGCAGCACGCTGAGCACCTCTGATGAGACCCTCGGCACACTGTAGGATCAGGCCCACATTCCTATGGAGCACTGAAATGTAAGGGGGTAGCCACGCACAGAAGCACTATAGAGAGACACACACAAGCTGCAGAACAGTGCTATGATTTTGTGTGGTCCTTGCCAACTTTTCCTTGCAATTTAACATTTTTAGAAATTAACATGTAATTTAAAAATGAGCTATAAAACTTGAAAGCATAATATGGACACAATGGAACCTGTTTTCAGCAACAACTCCAGGGACCCGCCAAACCTGCTCATACCAGTGACTTTTGCAAGTTTGATCTAAACGGTGCTGGAGGCCTTGGGGATACGTTGAAATAAATGGTAATCTGGGAGAGCTGAAGGAGGTCCTTGTTGCAGATCCTAATGTCATCCAGAAGTGAAATGGAAAAGGTGAATGTCAAGTACAGTATTAAATGCACACAGCAGCATAACTGCAATTTGAGGGTTACACAGTTAAGATCGTATTTCTGCAGGAATTTTATTATTACTTGACCTGATTCGTCAGCACTAAAATAGCATGGAACTGAGAATTGAGGAGAAGATTGTGTTTAATTTACTGTTCTGTTGTTTTTTTTCTAAAGAAAGATTAAAAGGAAACAGCTTTACTACATGGGAAGTGTCAAGTTTAATATACCAGATGTGATAGCCCTAACTTGAGAATTTTAAGGATCATACCTGCTCGCGCTAGTTTTGTTCACTTTTTGCATTTCTTTCGGTTTGAACAGCAAAAATCAAATAAGCTGTTTTTTAGTTCCCTTTAGTTTTCTCAGTTTCTCAGTATCTGAGTGGCAAGGGAGATGGGTCAGGATTATTTCTACATGACCCTGGAAAACAGTGCTTCGTCAAAACTGAATCTTTTTTATGGGAAGGCAGCAGTTCCAACTTCTCTGACGTGGGGGGATGAACGGAGGACTGGGTGGGCTGGGAACAGCAGCAGCAGGAGGCAGAGCACCCTCCCTAAAGCCTGGGCACCCAGGGACTGCCAGTGGTCAAGGAAGAGCTTTGCCTGGAGCCGGCTGTGCTGGGAGGGGAAGCACCGTTCCAGGCAGTGTCAGCTTTTCTGTGCCATTTCTCTCCCCTCTCTGCTTTTGGTGGTTCATTTTGTGGTACAAGAGAGTGTTTTCTCAGAGGTGCTGGTTAAAAAAACTGTGCATCCTTGTTTTGTCTGTTTGTTTTCAGATGCAAAGACTGTGAAGGTTTGGGAATTTTTTTTCGCTCGTTTAAACCCAAAATATTAAAGATCCCAGAGACTGGGCTCTGCACAAGTCTCAAGTGGCAGCATGTTTGTGGCTGTTCTATAATTCAGGTGTAATTGCTGTGGAGACCCCATAGAGCAGAGGGCGGCTGTGGGCACCTTTTCTGCTTTTGCTTCTGTTGACGTCATGGCAAATTTTCTACATACTTCAGTAGAAACTGTTTTGAGCCAGTTGTTTGGCTGCAGAGGATTTTCTTCAAATCAGCTTGCTTTAGAGCAGCACGTCTCAGGACTCCTGACAGCTTTATCATCACAGAGAAGGAGATGTTCTTGCGTGAATGATTTGAAATGGAAAAGATTACAGCATCTGACTGAAAAATCAGAAACACCAAAAAAATCAGGGCATCTGCCATGTTTCCATGGCCACATGTTGTCGCTGCCCGTGCCGGTGTAGCAAGCCTGCCTTTGTTTCTCCAAGACGGTTAAAATTTTCCCAATGCAGATATTCACAGCAGCAGCCAAAAAAGCTTTAGACCCCTGTGCTTGCCCAAGACCTCTCTCAGACACAGCAGGAAAAATATGTGGTGCTGTCACCAATTGCTAACAACTATATAGTTTAATACTCTTCTTCAGAGTTAGTCAATGCTCCAGGCCTCAACAAAGGCTGTTTCCTGGCAAGCCTCAGGTCTCATTCATTTAGTGAAGGTGTTTTCAAAGAGAAAAAAGAGTTTATCCCCATTTTCCTATTGTTCTAAATGTCTTCAAAATTATACTTGGTCTTAAAACCTGGGGCCAGCCCAAATGTGAATGTTTCAGGAAATTATGTGCATGGAAAAGCACATGATCATAAATCAGACTGTTTTCCAGTTTTAGCTGTAGACTGCAAGGTTAGTAATGAATATAATAGGGAAATTAGTTAGAAAATTAGCTCTTAATTTAAGGAGTATTTAAAGAGTCTGTGGAACTACAGCTTGGGAAAACTCATTTAGTGCAATGGATGTGATTCCTTTCCCCCTTCCATTGCCTGAGCAGGATTTTTCCCAGTAGCCAAATTAGTGTGCTGCTCAGAAACAGCAGCAATGCCAGGCTCCCATGCTGCCTTGTCGTGGCTTCTGCAGTGATTCAAGGGTTCCCCAGCCTTGCAAATGCTGGCCAGCTGTGACCGCTGCTGCTGTGAGCGGCTGCGTGTCTTGCAAAAGAAAACACTGTTCAAACGGGCAGGGGGGTCGGGGGAGATAACGAGGCGAGGTAACCACGCAGTGCCCCCGCTCGAACGGAGCAGCAGAAAGCCCTGGGTGCTGCAGCCCTGGTGCAACAGCCCGGGATTGAGTGGGGCAGCACCAGGGCAGGAGCAATGGTTTGCATCCCGTGGGTTGTCCCTGTAGCCTGGTTGCCTCATGCTGCCTTGATGTGCATGCCGAGGGATCCTGCTACTGAGGCTGTCCCCCAGTATGCTTCTGAGGGCACAAAGGAGGGTGTAGCTGTTCTGTCCCCCACCCAGGAAAAGCAGCAGCAAAATATGAGTATCAGCTGTTTGTGCCAAAGAGGGGGGGGATGTAGGCCAATGAACTTGAAAATTAGGGCATGATTTTATATGTGGAAGAGCAAAAAAGAGCAACAAAACGTAAGATGATTTGCAAAGACAGAAACCCAGAGGTGGGTGCTGTCACCCCACTAGAAGTGGCTTTGAAATCACACACTTAACTTCGTGTATCACTGATGGGGAAATTGCGCTTGAGCACGCAAAGCTGCAGCTGGAGGCAGATCGGTGGGTTGCAAGCAAGGCTCCAACACTGAAATGTGCCTGTTCTGCTTCTTGGGGCTCAACATGGGACTCCAGCTGACTCTTCTGCACTGAGACATCTGCCCATGGCACCTGCATGAAGAAAGAAGTTACAGGGAGAAAGCTCTTCCTTTTTGCCCACTTAATTACATTTACATATGAAATCTATTATCTTTATCACTAGTAACCACTGTCTTCAGTGATTCTTACTAATAAGTAATCTGTGTGCAGTGCAATAAAGTGTGACCAGGAGGGGACAGGGTGCAGGCACAGGTGGGACAGGCTAATAGCAGGAGGGAAACAAGGGATAGACTTTTCATATTCTGGGGCAGTAAACTTAAAGGAATGGCAGGCCCATAAAAGTTTCACTTCTTGCTGGAAAAATATCTGAATTGAAACTTCACACCTGGCATGGGGTTCCTGCATGTCTCAGCCTCCTCCTGCTGGAGAGAAATAATGCAACTTCGGGTAACTCCTGGTAGATTCTGCCTGTGTCACAGACTGTCCCCCGTGCAGTGTTACACTGCTGCTGTTCATGTTGCTGTAGTTAAGGCTGTACCTGTGTTTCCATTAGAACCCTTTTAATCTGCAAATTTATGACCCAGCTGTAAAAATTCAATCCAGACTGAAACTTGGCATGAGCAGTGTTAGTTCTCCCATCTGTGGAAAGGATTTAAGCAGGTACATCCCAGCAATAACCATCTGAGTTAGGCTTGTAAACTTGGAGCATGATGACTGGTGAATGAAACTGTGAGGTTTTCAGTAGTCCTGGAGTTTGAAATATTTTATGCCTGTGGTGAGACTATTGAAAAGCAACTTGTTTGTTTGCAGTCATATAGCTGTAAGAAAAGAAAATGTTTTGGGCCTTTCTGTGTTTGCTTACATGCACAAGCACATGCATTTTTCCTTACCATGGCAATATTTTGATATGAGTGGCAAATATTTGGAGCTCTTCAGAGTTTTGCACCAAAACAGTATTTGGTGGCTTTCAAGTAGGCTAAGAAATTGTATTCATGCTGGTGCAAATGGTAGAATTCATCTATTGATAGTAATAGAAAAAAATAGGGAAATAAGATGACCAGATTATTTTCTTCAGAGTGAGATTTTTGATCAGATCTTCTTAAAATACTGTCAAAACTGATACAGTGTAGAACTGCCAAATTAGTTTTATTCACCATTGCTTCCTCCCATTTTAATTTTATTTCCTAAAAAGCTACATGCTGAATGTACCTGACTAGATAGACTAGTAATCTTATCTGATCCAGCAAATCCTATTTCCTTTTGCAGGTTTGTGGTTTTTGAAAGTAATTCTGTAATTTAAAAAAGTTCCTTTATGTGTTTAGCTGAAAATTTTTTGGTCATTTCTCCATAATGTGAATACCAGAAACGTAATGATGAAAGCAGTTTGGTGAGACTAGACTTCTGATCTTCCATGTGTATTCACAGAGAAGCTTTTGGGAGGGTTTTGACACAGTTTGAGAAGTGGACGGAAGGGATCTCTACATGGACTAATGTTGGGCTATGGATGAGTTTATATCAGCTATTCAAAAAATATCAGGAACTTTTAAATATTGTTTGTGACTAAGATTTTTGCCATCTTGATGGAGAAAGGGGAGTGCTCGTAAAAACAACTGTTCTGGAAAACCTTCCCTCATGTTCATCTGTAAAGTTCAATTTCTAATTATCCAGAAAAGCAGATTTGTGTTCAATTTTACTTAATCCACTTCACTACAAACTTTAAAATGCCAGATGTGGAAATTACCAGTGATTACAAAAGACCTGTTTAGGTCTTTTATGCTTTATGGCATTAAATTGGCATCAGATCACTTTAGGTGAAATGTGTCCTAACAGTCAAAGCATGCAAAAGGCTTGTATAAGTGAATTTTATGTGAGCTACAAAAAAAAAAAAAAAANTAAAGCAGGAAAGTAAGTTGGAGAGGTAAACTGCATTGTAAAAAATCTGGAAAAAGTAAAACCAACTCAAACAGAAAAAGATCAGATAAACAGCTGAAGCGGGAACAGCTGAAAAGAAACACACAAAAATAGGTAAAGCAAAATTCCAATGAGCCATGAAATATGTTTTCCTTAATTTTTCTCAGTGGCCTTGAAGCCTGATGTTGGAGACTCTATCTCTGTTCTTTCACCAGTGGCCAGAAGTTGAGGTTATGGTGACCAGATCTTTTGTTATGGCACTAACATTTCAAGTTAAAAGGGATTGCCAAGACTCTCAATTATGACACTAAAATATACCGCTATTTCTAGGGCCAATTTTCAATCCCTCCCTCATGCCTCCACATTGATTTAGGCAACAGATGCATGAAAAGCAAAGCAACATTCAAAATAGTCCCTTAGCTGAAGCTGAGGGAAGGCTGGCTAGTGGGCTGTAGCCAAAATTCCTTAAATGTTACAATGTTTTACATTTCTAAATGTAAAAACTTTCTTTCCAATGTGAGGTACCAGCCAAATGTCTTAGTTATGGTATCTCAGAGTAAAAACTGGCATGTGGCCTTGTGGTCATTTGTGGGTATTGACAGATTTACACCCTCGAAGATCAAGTTAAGCGTTGTCGGTTTCTCCATCTCCCCTTACTTCGTCAGGGTTTTTTTTTCTCTCTCAGTTACTATTTGTCAACTTAAATCCAGTTTGCTGGAAAAATGAAGGCTCCTCACGACCTGGCTCTTCAGGAGCAAATTGCCTCAAATTCTTTCTGCTAGCCAAGGTATTTTGTAATGCATTGCAAAACAGTGTCAGGATTGCTCTCCTTGCACTGGATGTACTCTGTGGGCAGTTTTAATGAGATCTTGGTGTGCTGGAGAATTTGTCTCAGCCCTTGACTTAAGGGAGACTTTCATGCCGCCTCGCTGTTTGTCTTATTGCTGTTCCTACCCCAAGGAGGAGGGTCTAGCTTTGTCCCATTGTGGGCTACACCATGGGGAGTCTGTACTGGCGGCTGCTCAGGGAGCACATTCCAGAGCTGGTGTGCAAATTAAATGGTCTGCTCCTGGCTACGTATGGCACCTTTGCACAGGAGGGCTGGTGGATTGTCCATTACATGGACACACTAAAATCCATTGTCTGCTTTTCATCCTCTCGTGCTGTTTAGCTGGTGTAGCTGTTGGTTAGTGCATCACTAATTCATTTCCACAGGGTCATCTTCAAATAAAAACTTCCTCCAGAAGACAAAAGCCCTTGTTCCTTTATCAGGGAAAGCTCCGGGTGTCTGCAGCATTGTTTGTGCTGGACTGTCAGTGGGAGCCCAGTGGAGCCTGGGAGACTTATGTGAGCTGGGGGAGCAGGAGTGCTGGGTGAAGCCCGGAGCCCTTCTCTGTCCGCAGCATTATAACTGCTGTAGTTCTGGGCTTCCCAGTTATTGAATCTCAGTAGTGGTGGATGCTTAGAGGTGCTTTTTGAAGTGAGGAGGAAAAAAAAAAAGCTTTCCTGCTCTGACCAGCGCTGGAGACTGTAGTGGTGTTTGCAAGACATACAGTCTTTCATATATGTACGTGCACACACATATTTAGTGCTCTATTATGATGATGATATCTGTGGAATTCAAGCCTGCTGTCTTGTTGTTTTGCTGTGCTTACTTCTTCAGCTCAGGGCTGGCTGTTCAGCAGTTCACCCTGGCAATGAACTTTGCAAAGTCAGAGGAAAAGGGGCTTGCAACTGTATTGCTCACAAAGATATCTTGCTTTCAAATCACATATCTCAATGAGGTGCTTACTCCAGATTGGCCAGCAAAGCTGAAAATCCTTTTCCCAGAGGTCAGCAGAGAAGACAAGGCCGACCTACAGGTATTGATCCCAGGAATCTTTTGGTTTATGCAAAGGCCTATTTTTGCTGGCTAAATCGAAGTAAAGAAAGGCTTATTTAAACACTGTAAATCTATAAAAATGGCAGGCATCTTTATAAGCCTGTTTTCCTTTTAGTATTGTGTCACAAGCCTTTCTGATGCTGTTTTTACTCTTCATCTAATGAGACTGTGAGTGATAGTAGTTTCTCCTGGCTACAAGTGCACATAAGCTTTAATTTGTGTTTATTACACTTGCAGTGGATCTGTATAGGGAAAAGGTCATTAATATTTCTCACTCTCTATATCTCATTCAACTCACAGATTCACATTTCTGATTCTCTGCCTTCTTATTTCAGAAGGGGCAAATAATTACATCTGATATCCAACTCAAAGTGCCTTTACCTTCACCTGATAATTGATGGACAGGCACTCAAATATGTTTTAAAACAAACCTTTTTGAAGTGCTTTATGTTGGACAAAGCAAAAATCCAAAGATCTGATCTGGTTTTTGAGTATTTCAGCCCCAAAGCAGGCTGCATGGATTGACATGCAATATTCATGTGTTTGCAAAGCTTTCCAAACTTCATTTGGTGAACTCCAGCTGCTTTCAGTGGGTTCTTTGTGACCCTCAGAGAATATAAGTGCTCATATTTGGGTACTGCTCATCCTTCATTCCTTGCACAAAATAGGACGAATAAAGGCTGTATTCAGTGCCACGGTGCTGCTGCATTTGCTGAGGTTTGAGGAGCTCTCTCATCTCTCTGTGAGCTTCATGGCTGTTCAGTGGCAGTACCCAGCCTCATGTGAGCCCAGCAAAACCTTCTTCTGCCTCATGGCTGTGTCCTCTCTCCATCCCCTCTGGGCAGCCTCCAGGCAGCAGCTCCACACTCCCCACAGGACCAAAATTCCTTTTCCAGGAGGAGTGGGACATGGCTCTGCTGAGGTAAAGTCCCCACGAGCCGCAGGTCCTGCCCACCCTCCCATATGGGGAGCCCGTGTCCCACCACGAAACCCCTTCCTGCCTAGGAAAAACCAGCCTGTGACCCCTGCTGGGAGCAGGAGGTCTGGGCAAAAAGCCAGGTCTGGGGGAGCCGGGAAGAGGGCAGGAGAGGAGTGCTGGAGCAAGGTGTGTGAAGGGGGTAGAGGGGAGAGGTGGGTTTGTGCTGTCCCTCAGCGTGAGAGATGCATGTGCAGGGTGTTATCCAGCCCAACCTCGGCAAGCTCTGCCCCATCCAAGGATTTTGCTCCCTTAGCTCCTGCATGTCCTTACAGCTGGATTATGGGCTTAGGTAAGTCAGATGCGCTGAGATCACAAATACAGCGTGACTGTTTGCAGAGGAGAGGAGGGAGAAAATCAACAAATGCCTTTGATATATTGTATGTCATCTGTACGTGACACTCCGAGACCTTCAAATGCTTAAACTAAAAACCTAAATATAATTTAGTTAGTAAAAATATACCTTAGTTATAATAAAATGATAATAGTGGAACTTGGCAACAGAGCAGCTAATAAATACTACACTTTTGAAATGTGCCTGGGATCCAAGTACATACTCTTTTACTATGCAGTTAAAGCATGTGGCAGGACATGCTAGACCAAGATTTTCTTTTTGTCTTTCCAGTGGAAAACTAAAGTTCTTTGTTTAAGTGAAGCCCATTGGGAATTTTCTTAAGTAAAACAAGGAGCTAAAGAATTCCATTACCTTTTGCCAACTTTTTTCCCTCCTTCAAGCCAAATTATCGATTAATGGGGCATTAAATAGCTAATACTGCCTAGTTAGATCATGCTCTTTTTTTATTTCGGCTCCTTCAATATTTTCTTGTATATTTTAAAAACTTTGGTGTTTCAAACGCAGCTGAATTAAAAGATGAGATGTTTTATTGGGAAAATACTACTCTTTCTAAACCCTTTTAGCCTTATAAAAATAAAGGTCACTAATCTGAGAGTCATTACATTTGCATACTTGCCCCTATTTCTGATTTTTTTAAATTAAAAAAAAAAAAAGTCTCCTTTAAGAATCTTCTTCTTCCTGAGCTTCATTCTTTGCCTTCCTCATTAGTTGTCTCCATTTCAGTACCCTATCGTTTTGCCAGCAACGCAGCCGAGTGAATGCTTGACCATATTTTTGTCTGGCTTTAGCGAAACCGTGATCTGACAATAGAATACTTTTCTCTGGGTTTTCCTTCTTCCCCCAGGGAACCATACTTCAAGGGCAACCTGCTTGTCCAGCGTATGAACATGTGGAAAATCCACTGTTATGCACTAATGATTTTCAGATGGGCAATTGTTGCTGAAAATCGTCCCAAGAGCAGCAGCTTCTCCGTTGTAGCACCTAACCACTCTGGGATCGCATTGCTCGTAGCCGCTCTGGAATAAACCCTTTGCACTTATGTATAGGTGGTGACATTTGCTGCATCACACATATGTAGTAACGAAACTTAGGGAAAAAGGAGGTAGAAGTTACAGTTGTGGTTATTTTTTGGCCATTGCAACATGCATTAAAATCTGACACTTAGCTTGAAAGGATAAATGTAGGAAAAAGTCAAGCTATGCCAAAGATCCAGAGCAGCAAGGCAGAAGCACCCTAAATATTGTCCACAATTTAATAGCTTTCAAACTTGTGTTTTAAATATTTACAAGGGGTCTCGTCACATGCTTGGAGAGAGAGGAATGAGTTTTAAATTTTAAATAATTTCTATTACTGTTCTTCTCAGAATACGCATTCTTTTTAAACAACTTTCACTTTTAATTTGTAATTAAAGCCAAAGTTTTCTTTTAATTTTAAGAGCTTGTCCTTGGACTAAAATAACATGGAACATTTTTAAGCATTGATTCAAGCTGCTGTAGATACATTTTTTTTAAACCACAGAGCCTGCAGTTGGATTTCTCGCTTTGCCAGATCGGCTACAAACTGTAAGTGTGGCAGTAATGACTGTGGAGTCCTGGATGCTTCACTACAAGTGAGGAGGGTTGTTTTTCTGGAGTTGTTCCTCCCTTTGGGCCCTATTCATGAATGACTTAATCTCTGTCTATGATCAAATGTCATGCAAGTTACTGTGCACAGAAAAATCAAGGAATGCTTCTCTTCCCTACATTCCTTAAATGGAATTGCTGTGCCTGCCCAGCAAACAGTTGAAGAGTGGTAAGGGTGGAAAGCAAGCAGCAACAAAACCCACACAAAAAAAAACCCCGTCAGAAGCAATATAAAAAGAGTGAAACAAAGAAAACAGAGAACATTTTGTAAGATCAGGTGTGCAAGTTGGATTGAGACGAGCACGGACAGCTTGCTCAGGCAGCACCAGCTGGAGGGGGAACTGCGCTTTCAGCTGGGGAATGTTACCAGAAGTAATACATTCACAATGGAAAGCAAAAGTGTCGCTCAGTATTCTCTCTGTACTGTTGGCCATAAAGATGATTTCTATGCATGTTTCTATTAGCTTGTTTTGTCTTGGAAAGCAAACATTTACTGTTTTGATGGGCAGATCTCAAGAAGTTCAGGAAATGAATGCTTCTTATCCTTTTTATCCTCTTGACCTAACTGCTTGTGTGGTGCAATTCTGTCCTTTTGCAGGATGTTACACCACTTCATTGGAAGCCAAGAGAATGACTTTCATTACTAGTGATACTGATTACATGATGCATGCCATAAAGGGAACTTTTTTTGTGATGTCTCCGTATCTCAGAGATCTTGCAGAAGACAGGGGTGAAGTGGTGCATAGCTGTCTCCATATTTATATAGACCTCTTCCTTACTTTTTACAACAAAGATTTTGCTTACGTTAGTGCTGTTCTCAGTTAAAAGTGAAGAAAGGACTCACATTATCAGAGTTGTTTTTCTCATCACCAACACCCTGTGGCCACTGCGTGCAATTCTGTCTGTCTCTGCCTGCCCTGGTGTGAGCACAGATTGTTATAGCAGGACTCCCACGCCAAACAGTCACTGGTGGCAAATGGGGAATAACTTGATTCAGGTGCAGAACTCCTCCAGCTGTTGATGGGAGTTACACTTGTTTGTCCAGGACAGTGACTGGAATAGTAATTTAGCTCTTTGTGAGACATTTTCCATCCCTTTAGTACTGACAGTGGACTTAAAAGATGTACCTCTTTTTTCAGGTAGGTCATGGCTGGAGTATCATTTTAGCTTTAGGAGGGAAAAGATAGAAGAAAGGATGGGGAATGAAGGGAAAAAGAGAAACAGTCAGGAAATAAATACAGGTGGGAAAATAAAGAACAGAAACTTTTGGAAGATTGTAAATCGAAGTTAGTGCTGGGAGAGGATGAGGAAAGGGGAGTGCAGGATTAAGGACTAGAACAAAAAAGAAGAGGAAAGAAAAGAGATCAAAGGGATGAAGGTAAGAAAATAAAATACTGGGGAAGCAGATATGGAAATAATGGTAGGAATCTGGAGTGTAACAGGGAAAGGCTCTAGAATAAATTAGGGAACCATAGGAGATATTAGGATTTTTCACAGTCAAAAATGAGAAGTTTGAATTTTCGTTTTCAAAGTATTTGAGAAACAAGGATAGATAAGCATTCGAGATATTGTCACCCTTATTAGAGGGCATCTTTGGATCTGATTACTATGTCTTGGCATTTTTTTCCGTTTTACACAGGCTAAGAGCGAGTACACTTCCAGAAAAAGGTATGACCTTGCTTAGAATACAAAGCAAATTATTCCAAAGTGTTGCTCTATATCTTAGGGAAAAAACACACCTTAGTCTGGGTCTGGGAAATGCTCCAGTGCTGGTGGCAGTGGTGGTAGTGATGGAGGTGTCTGTTTGTGTGGTGGGTGTGGTTATTAGTTTCCCAGTTTCTTGGTGTGTCCACAATCCCTGACTAAGCTGGACACAAAAGTATAGAATACTTTTCATACCCGACCCAGACTTTGCTGAATTGACCAAGACCTGTTTTGAAAACTCTTTAAGTAGTTTTCAGGCTACTGTGAGACAGTTTGGCCAAGTGTGGAAGCTTCCCTGACCCAGCGTTCCTGAAAGTTTGAACTTCTCTTGTGTCTGCTCCTTTCTGTAAATTTTTCAGATCAGATACTCTGTTTGAAAATTCTTCAAGTCACCACTTGTAAGTTACAGAGCGAAAATCTTAACCTATTGCATGGTTGGCTGAGGGCAGTGTCTTTGTGCTCCTCTGAGACAAACCTCTGTCAGTAGCATAGAAAGGACATCACCTGGGATGGACCAATAGTTTGATCGTGCATGTCAAAACAGGCATTCCTATACAGGTCATGGTATATATGAACCTAAAATACGGCACGCCAGATCTGATTATACATATAATTTTCAAGTTCAACAAAAGGTTTTGTTTCCTTTTCCCCTGTAATTTTTTAAAGAAACAGAATTTATCTGAATTAAAAACAGGATTGCTGATGGTGAGTGGGTGGTTCTGTTTACCCTGCCACATTATATAGTACCACTTTTACTCCTTGTTTGGATAGCAGTCACAAGACCCAGATATCAAGCTGTGAAAGTATTTTTCTTGCAGCAGCCTTTCTTTTTTTGGCAGGCAGTGGCTGTGGAGATGCCTCGCATTTTGTCATGTGATTGGACTGCTGATGAGGTTTCTGTGCTGCCTCATTTTCCTGGATTCCATCTGAATTAACTCTTCTTTGGGTCACAGTCATTAGCACACTTCTGAATGAGTGGGGCTTTGCATCATAGTGTAATGAGCTCTAATACTTAATCTCTGTGAGGAAACAGCCCGTAAAGAAGGAATTTGCTGCATTTGTTCCATGTGACAGAAATCTGTTTTCGGTACCTCCAGCTGTCCACATTGAACATTCCTACTTCACAGTAATATTCCTTCCTGAAACAAGGGAAAATGAGGGGAAATGACTTGTATATAATCGTTCCGTCTAAAACGTTCAGCTTGGTCTTGTAAACACATAAACTAGTTCTTTGTAAACAAGTATCTTAATTTTCTTTAAAGTGAGTATTTAGATGTTGAAGAGAAAAGCTGAGTACTCAAGCACATATGGTTCCTATTGCATCAGAGACTTTCTTAATTTTGGTATTCTAATTGGAGAGACATTTTTGAAAGCATGCTAACTTTACAGAAACTAGTCTATCTGACTCTGTTGGGTCTAGATTTTATTCTTCCATCTATTACCACACTCTGGAAACATTTTCCACCTTAAATGTGCAGCAGTAACATATCCCTCATGGACTTTGAACTGCACTTGATACTTCCAATGCATGATGTGGAATCATGGTTTGGGGTAGTTGGTGTTGGGAAACTGAGAGGCTTAAAGGGGCGAGAGTTAGGAAGAGACATCAGGGAAGGAATAGGAGTTGGAATTACAATTTATTAATAAGTTTTTACTTTATTCCTGGACACAAAATGCTCTAGGCTTAGTAATATTTTTAACTGGACATAATTTCTATACACATCAGAGAAATACTACAGGCCTACTTTAAAATATAAACTATTCTATAAATGAAACAACTACTTCCCTTGGATAAAGCAAAATTTTAGTTTGGCATCAAATATGTATTTTCCCTCCTACAAATAATAGGCAGAGAACTATTACGTTTACATTTGAGGTAGGTACATTTGAAAAAGAAAACATATTTCTGTCTCAGTCACAGTGTTATGGTTTCTGCTGGTGTGTGTTCCCACTGCAGGTGTGTGCTCTGCTGAGAGCTGAGCAATGTACCTGTGCTTGCAGGCGTGATGGGGTGGAATGTCTTGTAGTGCTGAGTTAGAGCCCTCTCTCCAGCAGCACCCTGGGCTCTTTGCTGGGCTCTGAGCTGCTGCATTGAGTGCGCCAGGTTTGCCACTGAGTTTGGTCTGAATTCTGTATAAATCCATCTTTCCCAAGCATACAGAATATTTAACAATAAATTGTCTTTTATCTTTTTTTTTTTAATACACAAAACACGTACAATATAAAGTCCACAAAGGTCATAGAGGTAAATTTATTTATTAAATGGAAATACTTGGGTCCAAAAACCATTATGAATCATTTTGGTGTTTTAAGTTCAGGATGCAGAGTAAATTATTCCAAAAATAATGGTAGCCAAATGTCATTCCCTCCAAACATTTGTGTAATATCTATTTATCTGTGGGCAGATGACTGCTATGTATAATCAGAGGCAGACTTTTGTCAAATTGAGACTAAGTAAACACAGCTGAACACAAGCAAGTTGGACTACAATTTTTTGAGTTTTGCCAGCACTGTTATGACCTTGAAAATGAATGTTTCTTCAGAGCAATCTGCTTTCAATATGGGAGAATTTTTAGTGTTTCAAATTAACAAGTGTTGATTGAAAATTTGTTCTGTTTAATTTTAATTTTTGTCCAAATAAATGGAAACTGTGTATTTGTCCAAAGGAGGGCATCCTTTCTGCTTCTTAGAAAGCAGATGTTTGTACAGAAATGTTTCTTGCTTCTGTCTGTGAGAACAAGAACAACAGTCAGAGGCAGAGCTGTAAACTCAGCTGAAACTTCATTTTATAATCAGAGAAAACTTTCTATTGTTGCCTTGAAACATAAATGCTTTTTTTTTTTTTTAATGTTCTGTGCAAGTGAATGTGGCATTTAGGCAGTAGATTTGATGCTACTACATATCCAGATATTGTTTTCATCATCCCAGAAAAAGTAGGACCTCTTATAAATTTTGCCTGGTTTTCTAAAGCTTTGTTTCCTTCTAAACATTTTCTACAGACTCTCTTTTTCTCTGAGACACAAAAAGAAACAAGTCTGATTTTACTGCAAAACAGGAGTACAATTTAAACCTTAGTTTTAACATGCGGATTTTCTGTTTTTACAGCACCAGTCATTTGAACAGAGAACATTTTACTCCCTTGATTTTAAAGGTCACAGCATTTGGAGCTTGGAGAGGCTTTGGAGAGAATTCAGATAGGAGTCCTGATCAAAAATTTGTCTTTCAGTAATTACAGAAACTGAATCTCATCCATTGCCAATATCTGTGTTTCAAGACACTTCTTTCAAAGGGATTTTTTTTTTTTTTCATTTTAAGTGCTATATAGAAACCAGCTTACATGCCAAACTCATGGGTAGGACACGTACACAGCGTTGTGGCCAAGGGGAACTTTCCCAAAGTCCTTGTGCCTCATACTCACAAGCCGTACTCCCAATCTGCCTTTTTTGGAGGGCAGCAATTACTGTTTTCAAATTTCTGACCAATTCTTAAGCAGCTACAGTTTAATGTCAGCAGCCAAATGTACACAGCACCTTGTATTTGTTGGGTTGCTACAGTATGGCTTTAGCTTTGCAAGCCAAGTGCCATCCCAACAGGCAGTCCTGGATGCTTTTTGGAAAAACTGCAGCAAAGTCTCTTCTTGCTTCATTTTTCTCTTCCCCTATCATAGTAGGAAAAGAAAAATGAGGATCCAGTTGGAAATGGGAAGGAAGTGGGAAAAGACAGAAATGACAGAAAAAAAGACAACAGGACTGAGAAGTGATCTTGATTGGGAATTGCAGTCAGGGGATCTAGCTAGCCATTCCTATAGGTTCCTGTTC
The DNA here is from genome assembly GCA_013396735.1 of Grallaria varia. NCBI lineage: Eukaryota > Metazoa > Chordata > Aves > Passeriformes > Formicariidae > Grallaria > Grallaria varia. The sequence continues at coordinate 111,090 of VWZG01010825.1, forward strand.
TTTGTTCTCTCTGCTGAAATGCAGATTTCAGAAATAAAGCCGAACGTGTTGCTCCCAGGCCTGTCTGAGCAATGTGGCTTCTTAACATTAACCAAAATCATCTGGAAAAGGCCTTGATACCAGGGGTTTTAGGCACTTTGTTGTTTCTTCTGGGCAGCTCCTCCTGGGATCTCAGGGTACAGATATTCACAGTGTCAGGGTCCTGCTTCGTATGCTGGGATTTCTGCTTCACCACAAAGATTAATGAGACTTAGAAAAGCAAAAATAAAACCAGAATGTGCCAGTGTCATCTAAGCCCCTCAAATGGCCCTCTGGGTGTTTGAAGGGTGCAATGCAAGAACTAATTGCAAAGCTTAGGACCATCAGGCAGAACTTGCCGTGGGTTATAACAGCTCGCAGCAGCCAGCTGTGTTTGAGCTGCGAGAGGAAGGCGAAAGGCTCGCTGCAGATCGGGCTATGGGTGGTCAGCAGCCTTCAGTGTGCGTTGAGCAGCTCTCAAGATGCTCCTCCCTGAGGTGGTAGTTGCCTAGGAAGTGCTATCCAGAGAGTATTTTCAAAAGATCTGCTGGACCTGGAGTTGCAGGTCGGTCGATGGTGTGTGCCAGCGCTAGCCAAGCGCTGCCTGCAGTGTTTGCTGGTGGTGTGCGGGCTGTTTGCCCGTTGTTGGAGAAGGGGAGTGGGCAGGAATGCAGGCGCTGTCTGCTTGTGGGATTTGCTGTGTCTGCTTTCCAGGCCCTTTGCAGGTCTTCATAAACTTCACAAACCGTGATGTATAGGCTGTTGCTCTACGGGAAAGCTTTGGCTCATGGGCAAAAATAAAAACTTCTTGCAAAATGAAAGAAAAAGCTTTTGTTGTTATGAAAGTGGAAACAGAAGTGCTACTAATAATAGCAGCAAGTTAATTAGAGAACATGCAACAGAGCTTAAAGCCTTTGTGTTGTAGCTGCCTGACTCGTGTGGCTGCTGAAAGTCCTCCTCTTACCCTCCATGCAAAAGCTCAAAGCCTAGAGTTAAACTCAGTTGGAGAGACCAAAGAATCTCACTTTTTTCACCATAGTTACTTCCTAAAATATATTAATGTTCTCTATGTCTGGAGCCATGACTTCCTGTCTCATTGATTTTCTCTATAGTAGTGGAAATTCAGGATCATAAGTCTTAAAAGGGAGGTGAGCATGCAAGGCTATCTGTACAAATGCGTTTGTTGCATATGCTTCTTACCCTTAGGAAAGCATCTGAGCAGGCCACAGAAGACACATAAACAAATTCCAGAAGTATGAATTACTCTGAGATAACATTAATTTGATTGCTCCTTGCACAAAAAGTCCACAGTGATTTCCACCTGCATCTGTGTAAGGAATTGCATTCTATGAATGCAGGTATTTTCCATATTTTTATTCACATGTATGTAGCTCTGGTTCTCATGATTGCAAACCCTGATGAGTGAAGGGTTTTTTTTTTAATTTATGGTAACAGGAGGGAAGACTATTTATTTATACATGCTGCTAAAGCTTCTGAGTTGTTTTTGATCTACAGAGCTTCCTGACTAATCAAAATTCATATTTTTTGAAGTATGTCAGTTGATTTAACCATAAATACCATATGGCTTTACCATAAAAATGCATATGTGTTTTAAGTCTAATATCACAAACTGTTGCAGGAGAGAATCCCTTGACAGAAATCTCCTGGCTTCCAGGAAAACATGTATGAGCTAATGTAACATAATTATGGAGTAAATATGACATTATTGCCTCTGCACCTGTCTTACATATTTTTGAAGCATGTTATCTCTGTGCCAACCTGACAATTTTAAGCAGTGTTAATCTTATTCTGTCGGAAAATGTTGTGTGTGTCTACGTTAGATAACATTGGCTTTGTTGTTGGAAGCTGATAGTCAGCAGTTCAAATAGGTTTTAGAGGAGGCTGTTGGATTTAACTGTTTTTAGATCATGTCCACTGTTGTGATTTGGGCTACGCTGGTCAAGGTGTCAGGGTCTTCTTGGGAGAAATATGTTTAATACTTCTGAACAGTACGTTTTTCCTGTGGTAATAATACGTTGTGCTTCAATAATTCATGATTTTGTCACTACAAATGGAATAGATTACTTTTTATCACTCATTATTTGAAAGATGTGTGTTACTACTGCCACAATTTTTATTACTACTATTTTAGCGTAGTCTCTATTTAGGTACTGCTTGCAGTGGTCAGTGTAGCTTGTTCATGTGAGAGCTGTTTGCAATGATCTCAGAGAACTGGCATCTTCACTCAGAAAAACAACCTGGGCATATTGCCTGTGGTTCAAAAACTCTCTGTTTGAAAGCAAATCTGTTTGTCTTGAAATATCGTGGCTTAGGGTCCTCTACAGCTCAGCAATTGCATCTTTGCGAGCGGCTCTTCCTGCGATGAATGGCAAAGGGTTTGAATGAGCCTCATTGCTATGCAGTGTGTCCTGCCGTTCCAGGAGCCGAATGGAACGGTGCTAATCTCTGCAGCATCATGGAGTGAGTTTCACAGAGGCTCTGTAATTCATGCAACTGTGCTATACCGAGCACTGCAGGCAGCGTATCAAGGTCAGGATGAGCTAGTAAGCCCTGTCTCTCTGCACCCATCTTTGCTATGATACAGGTCCATTAATGTGGCACAGCATTGCTGTCACGGATCAGGCAATGTTCTCTACCATGTGGACACATGTGCCCTGCTACGTGGTGCACGTTTACTCCAGCCTGCCTTAGTGGCTGAGGCCCTGAGTGCTGAGAAGTCTGAATCCAGCCTCTGTATTGTTATCAGTTGATGATGCTTCCCTGCTGGTTTCTTGAAAATCTCTGTCTCCAAAACCAGCAGCGTGTGTTGAACAAACCCCTTCACATTCAGTCTCTTCAGCTTTTGGAAAAGAGCCAACATTCTTGAAGAATGATATAGTGGCCAATAAACATCTGCAAAGTCTGTAAGACTGTCAGAAACAGTAACACTGAAAGTAAAGATCGTATCAGTAGCAATTCCCCTGTCCTGACAAGGCATTCAGTGCAAATATTTGTTCAGTCATCCTTGCTCGTTCCCGTTATCACAGTCAGATTCTTATATTTTGCCAGAGAAGCAATTCCATCTTCTTCCACAAAGCGGTTCACATCCAAGGCCTTTGCAATGTTAAGTGTTGGCCTACTACTGTTTCAGGACCTCCCACAGGTGCTCCTTCAGAGTGCAGGAGCCTCATCTGTCTTAGGCAAAAATTCTGCTGTGAAGGGCACTTCAAACCTTCAATTTGTGAGCATCTGCAGTGTTAAGGTTGTGCTGCTTGTTGAGGATTCAAGCTCAGTCAGGCTGAGATATTGCACTCCACCAATCTCCACAATAGCCAGGACAGGCTTTGAGCTCTTCTGATTCTCCTGCAGAGCTACTGGAAGTGCACTGCATTAGTACTTGAACCAATTTAAACACAAGATGATGTCTGGAGTAGAAGGAGGTGTTTCTGCTTCTTCAAAAGCTCTTGGCAAATAGGCATATCTTCCTGAATAACTCTGGGCATGCTGTTCTTCTGCTTCAAGAGTCTTCCCCTTTTGCCTGCTTTGCTCCACTGCCTCTCACTTGCTCAGTGAATAAGAAAACTGAAAACACAGCCCTTCTTGAGATCCTCCCAGTTTAGTAGAAACTCTGAGGGTCTGTTTAGGTGTCTGGGAATATTTATGTTTGGGAAGAAATCCTGTAATGGAAATAATAACAGTGCACGTTGTGGTGAGCAGGAGCATGAAGACTGCAATAGCTTCACAACGGAATGCAAAGGAAACAGAACTAAACAGTTTGCTCGAAAATAGTGCAATGAAACACTAAAATCACTTCTGTGCAACTGCAGATGAGAATAATCCATGGACAGTTCTTCCCCCTGCAGCTCACTCAGCAGTGTTTATTTCTGCTGGTTATTCTGCATATGGTCAAGGTGTGTGTGACTACAGCTTTCTGTGCAGGTTACACCAATTCCTCAGGATGCTGAATAAAGGGGTTCCCATCACATTTCTAGCTAGTTGAGGCGATACTTTTCTGACATATGTGAGGTGACCTGGTTTGAAAGATACCCCAAAACCTGTGTCCTCACTGGATGCTCATTGCTGCTTCTGTACCACTGAAGCAGTAACATGAATGCAGCTGAGCACCTCTGAGAACAGGATGATTAATTTTGTGATGAGCTGTTCAGTGCCATGTGATGCATTCCACGTGGTCCTTTGCAAACTTTAATAAAGGTGTTTCATAAGACATCTGTAGGATTTCACAAATGGGGAGTCAAGGCACCAAACAATTATAATTTGAAGTAATGTTAGATACATAAGACCTTGTGGATGCTCACGATTCCATGGCTTTATATGCGTGCCAAGCAAAGCTCTTGTTGACCTTATTTGCGCCTGTGAGCGCTCAGCACTGCTGAAATTGAGCCCAGGCTCTCTAGTCAGAGTCTAGAAACCTGGGAATGTACTGGGGCACCTGTGGAAAGGTCAGTTGGAACAACTAATTGAGCCCCACACAAACCAGTAGCACAGAGATGCTGTCAGTCACTAACATGATTTACTTGGTGGTGTTAAATCCATCTGACAGTCTTTTCTCTTGTGTGTCCTGTTCCTGCAACAGCCTGGGAGCTGCTGTGCCATGGCACTGACGTGGTGCAGGGAAAGGTCGTACCTACCGCTGTGGGTTCGTCCCTGGCACAACTCCGTCCTGTGCCTTTGGGAAGCAGTGGCCACAGAAAATCCTACATGTGCTGGTACTGCTTTATCTCACAGTATATTTAGTGTGAAGACAGACTGCTTAGTGTTTCCCATTTTTATGCACACATAATGTACAAACAGATACAGGTATGTATATATTTGAAAATATCTGTATCTCCTTTGAGATATAAATAATTTTTAAAATTTCATGTGTAATCCCTGGACTTGCAGGATCTGTTGTGCAACAGTTGTCTGGGTTACCATGAGGCCCTTTTGCAGCTTACAGCCATTTTTACGGCAGTTTGATTGCACTTTTCTTACAACCTGCCTGAATTTTTATGCTTATGATCTCATAGAGCGCGTTAAGTTTGGGACATCACTTAGGTACCTGGGGTTTAGTATTTGCACATGTGTAAAGAGAAGTTCAGATTAGATATTAGAAAAAGGTTCTTCACCCAGAGGGCGGTTGGGCACTGGAACAGGCTCCTCAGCGTAGTGGTCACAGCACCAATCATGCCAGAGTTCAAAAGGTGTTTAGATAATGCTCTCAGGCACATGGTGTGATTCTTTGGCTGTCCTGTGCAGGGCCAGGAGTTGGACTTCAATGATCCTGTGGATCCCCTCCAACTCAGGATATTCTATGCTTCTGCGTTAAGTATTTTGACTACCCCATGCCGGGGATAGAAGTAGCTGTGTTTAGAGATCATATTTGTCAGTCAATTCTTTATCTTACAGGCGAGTGAAAGAAACTCTGAATTTCCTCTCTCAGACAGACTTACCCATTCTTTACTCTGTGCTGCTGGCCAAACACACCGTGGAAATCGGTTCTGGCATTGACATAGAAGTTCCTCCACTTGCCTGAAAATACAGCACCTTGTAATTTAAATTGCCTTTGTGCAGCATATGCCATGTCTGAGCCTCCTTGGCTCCCAGAGACGGGAGAGGAGCTGGCTCCTGCAAGTGGGGCCGCAGGAATGGGGGGCACTTTTCTCCAAATTCTCCAAGTGGCTTCTGAAAACATCCTGCGTGCATGCATTCGTATCATAATGTTACACCGCATACATAGGGTCTGCTCCCAAACCCACAGCCAACTAGCATAACAAAATCAGATTTTACTGGTGTAGTGTCAGCCTGGGGTTGAAATATGGCTTTGAAACCCTCCCTTTCACCCCACTTTTTTAATGAAAAACAATTGTGCTGGAGTGTAATAGTGCTTATCCTGGCTGCATTTGACTTTAGCTTTTTATTTTTAAAGCCTTATTTTAGGCTTTAAGAGATCCCAATTAAACTCTTTAGATCCAGGGTGAAAGCCTGAACGTGCCTGCCTGCACAACAGCAAGTTTCCTGGGTGGGTAAAAGGGTATTTTTGTATTAAAACTGAAGAACATTGACACAGTGGTATGTTTTCCCCCTGCATATTCTCTACTCTTCTTTTTCCTGATCAGTCTTCATTTACCATTTTCTCGTTTTTGTAACATCTCCCATACTTTCTTTTATTTCTTTTTTCTCTTTCCCTTCTGCTTTCTCCTCTTTTCTTTATTTCACCCTCCTCCCTACCTGCTGCCAAATGTGGTTTTCACAGTTAACCCCTAATGGTTTGCAACAGGAGAGTGAACAATTTCATCCGGTCAGTTGGCACAGCACATGCGGTAAATTCCTTCCTAAATAATGCACAGGAAAAAAAGAAGCCCAGGTCAGATGTTTGTTTATCCATTGTGAAATGCATATGGGAGACTATCACCAAGGATTCTGACAACATTGCACTACTGATTACATGCCAACTGAACGAGAAAAGATTTGATTTCAGTCAGCTTTGCAGCAAAGTTGAAAAGAAAATAATACCACATAACCGTCCGTTTGTTAACAGCTTGCCTCAACACTTCACAGCCCCAGCTCCCATTATAAGCTCTGCTAAGATCTGGCTAAGAAAACAAGTCTCACACAGTGCCCTGCATCACACCGAGGAGAACACGCTGCCACTGGTCATGGGAAATTTAGAGCCAGCCGTGACAGTCTGAACAATACAGTGATTTACACCAGGTTTTTATCTGGTTTGCTAACTCATAAATTCTTACATTCGTGTGCAGAGTCCAAGAGTGTGAGACCATTTGCACCATGCCTACTATTATGTGGGGCTTTCAGTGCACTTATTAATGCAAATATTAATCTAGACTTTCAAACTCAGTTCTCTTTTATGATTTTTAAAATACACCTATCGCAGTCTCTGTGGGCATGTACACTCATTTTATAAAAATCACATGTATTAAAATGTAACTAGATGCCTACTCCCAGTGCAGCAGGCTCCAGGCTGCACAGGGTAAATAAGTCTTTGGGTTCCTAGGTATCCAGGCAAAAAACTTGAGTGGTAGCAGTCCTTCACAGTTAAAGATTATGTATGAAATTTTGGTGCAAGAAGCAAATTTCAGTAAAAGATTTTCACAGAAAAGGCGTGATCCTAGGGCATGATGGGAAAGGGGTATTTCTAACATTTTCAAGACCCAGACAAACCTATGGGTCTTAATAGAAGATATTAGACCAGGGCTGTAGCTGTTCCTGGAAAAAAAACCACAGGGTGAACAGGGGAAAATATTCACTCTAGCTGTCACTGTGAACATAAATTGTCATTATGCAGTTTGTTCATCTGAAAGGACATAACAGCTGATGACAGGTCAGTTGTTATACTTGCTGTCACTCTGAAGGCAAGGGAGTGAGGTAACGAGGTTGTGGGGGTGACTTCATTACAAGTTGCTCTGTAACCTCCTCCTGGAAGAAAGAGAGAGCAGTGGTAAAATGAGTTTTTCTGAAAAGGAGCTTTCTCTAGAGCCTGGGCCCAGAGCTCGTTCCTGTAAGTTTCTGGCAGCTTTCCTCCTCCCACCCAACTGAAAGGTATAGTAATAAATCTTTGTCAGTAGAAATTCAGTACCCCCCTGAGATCGGAGCAGCTGTGATCGGTCTGATGCACTCTCCCAGGTCACACTGCCTTGCTGTGTCTGCAGCCACAGGTCACCTGAAACTCCAGCAGGGACTTTCATCCCTCCACGGGATGTGCTGCATGGTGCCCCAACCAGGCACTTCCACACAGACCTTCACAGTCCGGGACCTGCTTTGGGCAGGAGTGGCCTCACAAGGGACAAAACAGATCCCCTGTGGAGGTGGCCTGGGGTCTGCAGGAGGTCAGCCACCGAGGCAAGTTTGGGGAATATTTCTGTAGGAGACTCTGTGGTTTGGAGTCTCTTCCAACATGAGCTTTCCTGTCTGCACTTCTCCATAATTCATCCTTAATAGGTCTATTGTTCCTGAGGAAACCTGGGAGGATGGTGCAAAAGAAAAAGGGTTTTAAGAATTTCAGTGCTGGATGGGATGAGTCCTGTCTGTGTGTAGAAAGCCTGGGGTAGTGTGGGCCGCTGGCTGAGCAGTATCCGTGTTTAGAAACTCATTTGTCTGTTTACATCAGGCTCTGAACAGGAGCCTGCAAGTGTAAGCATGGGACAGCCAACTCCAGCTTCTCCAATTCAAGCTAGAGAAACTGAGGTTTTCTTGTTTTTCTAAAGTTGTTACAGTCTTTGCACCAAGATTAAATGACATTTCTTATAAGAGCAAAGAGTCTGGCCTTGTGCTTTGGGCTACAATTTCCCCTCCTTTGCATTGCTGAGCAGCCTGGGCTAAGCCACCTTCCCTTCCTGGATGTGGGTGAAAATTAGTGGTGGTGTGTGATTCATGGTTTGCTTTGGGATCCTTTGTGGGTAAAGGAGCTGTGTCAATGTGGAAGAATAGAGGAGTATTAACTCCAATTAACCTAAATTTGTTCTTGGAGAAAGAGAGATCTGAAAGTCTTACGTGCCCTGAAATTGCAGTTGGAAACTACTGGAATCAAGGTGTGTGTGTGACCTACAGAAATACTTCATCTCACCCCTGATTTACTCACACGTGTAAACTTCATTTTTCTTTCAGCTGTCCCAATTTATTTCCTGTTCCTCTCTCTTTTTCCTCTTCTTGCTTGTTTTGTAAATGCTGGTCAACACATGTTAAGCCAGAGTCTCCAAAACCAACAACAGGAAGTTCAGGAGAGGCAGCAAGAGAAACAATTGAATAACATTGCCAATTTTAAAATGAAGATAAGTTATTCAGGACCTTTTATTGAACCCACAAATATTTTATAGTGTTCACCATCTGAGGCCAGCAGTTCTTTTTTTTTTTTTTCCTTTTTCCCCTCCGTTTTGAGCTAGAAGGTGTGTAATTCATCAGGAATCTGTACATGTCTAAGTAGCTTCAAGAAATACGACTGTCATGTGAGACTGACCTACTGTGTCTTGACTTTCATGTCCATTTTTTCCCCACTACATAATGTTCTGTACCCTTTCCTCTCTGTCTCATTCCCTCATTCACACATTCTTTCCCCTGTTGGTTTCAAGCCATCTTTGCTTTGTCAGTGTTACCTGATAACACAAAGCAGGGTTCAAGCCAGTTGTTGCAGTTCGGCTTGGGCTGGATAGAACTGCGAGAGGGGGAGCAATGTGAATGCTCCTTGGTCCTACATGAGTGGTCAGTTTTGCCTTTGCTGTTCCTGTCAGAGCCTTTAGGTAAAGTCAGTTCATCACCTCACACATGTGATTATCTTAGGTCAGAATTTTTATATCCAAAGGATAAAATGTAACTGTAATTAACATTTCTTAGCACACCTCTGAAGTCATCCAAGTATATAAAAGTTATTATAAAATTTGGATGTGGTGAACAATAAGAATCTGAATTGTTCTGAAATACTGGAATGTGCCACAAGCACCATGTAGCCAGAGAGCCTTTGTACATAGTAAATTGGTAAGTGATGCTACTGTGCAGTTTAAAGATGGTTTGCCTTCAAGAACCCCAGAGTTTACTTTCTTTAGGTGGGCCTTTCTGATAGCAGAAGAACAAAAGAAATCATTTTAAATATTAGAGAAATCTTGGAAAACTGTGTTCTTAAATGCTTTTGAAATGGTCAAAATATTGCCTAGGCATGTTGTCTTTTGACTTCTGAAGCTTATTTCCATCTCCGCTAAAATGGGATGCAGGTTACCTTGCAAGAGAGTTGTCAGGATCAGCCAGTGAATATTTATGAAGAAATTTCATGGTGAAAAAAAATATGCTGTGTATATTATTAATAATTATGTGCGTCCTGAAAAATACCATGCTGTGTCACAAAGCTGGTATTGTCTGGTGTCTACACTCTTGGCACTGCATCCTACAGTAAGCTGTATACTGAAAACTCTTACTAATGGAAAGGTATACAGGATTCCATTGGTATGTGATTTATAGTGACTTCCTATTATAAACAAGAGGGAACAAATATCCAGCCTAGCTGGTTTCTTTAGGTGGATGTTGAGAGCAGAATGAGACATTCCTGGCCAGGCCAAAGCTGGTTCTCTGGATGTCTGCAACTGGGAGCAGAATGAAGCACCAGAAAGTGAGGCATAAATGACAATCCATACATATAAATTATTGAGGTTCCATTTTCACAGTGTTTAAAACTTTCTGGTTGTAGAGCAAATAACCACTGTTCTAAATGATTTCCAAACTTCCAACAAAAAGGTATTTCTGATGTTTAATATTAAATAGATTTACTATAGGTTCTCAATATATGCTGAAAACATACCAATGTCCTTTGACAAGAAGCGTAATCCCTTCTGAGACAGAACAAAACTCCTTCAACAGCAGCTTATTTTGTGTTTCAATTAATTAATAAATGTGCTATTGAACACAACTGTAGTTTGTTCAGGAAAGTTATTTGTACTGGCCAGTTTTGTGCTGTTGAGATGTATTTATGTTTGTATGTAGTAGGGCAGATGTCATTGTTTATCCTGTCAAATGAGTCTTGGGAACAGTGTGGAGTCATTTGACACATTGATCTAAGCTTGAAAAGTGTATGGGGGCTTAAATTTGCGTGACCGCCTGCCTTGATCTGACTAGTGAGATGGCCACACTTGGTCAGAAGGTGTGGCAGTGAACAAACAATATCAGAAATGGAAAAAGTCTTGTGAGAAATGGGCTGGTGAAGAAGGACAAAAAGCTAACCTAAATACCTTAAAAACTGAAGCTGTTACTATTGTTTAAAATGGAGTTTCTGTGTTTTTTCCCTGAGTCACTGCTGCTTCTTCCCAAAATCCCTTGAGAAAGTCCTTATCTCCTGCCGAGACCAAAAGAATGTGGCCTTAATAAAAGTCTGTTTAAGTTTTCTATTGGCCCTTAGTTAACCCTTTCCCCATTGGCTGTTATCCCTAGCTTCTTATTGGACCCATTAGGATTCTTTGAGAGAGTATAAATACCTCTGCCCATGTAATAAACTCTGTCTCTGCTTCCTCTCTGGTGGTCTCTGCGTGTCTCTCTGTGGGGCTCGGGGCCCACGTGATGGGGGACAATGGAGGGGCAAATCCCTACTGTGTAAAGGAGGGCAGAACTCCCATTATCGGGACGTGATCACCCCCTTTAATTAACTATCGCAAGAAGGGACCAGAGGTGGCTGTGCTTAAGGCATGTGAGATGAAAGGGAACCATGGAACTTGGAGAGGACAGCTGTGGTGCATCCTTGGTGGCTCATAGACAGTGCTGCTTCTCATGAAGTAGTGAGAGAGGCTCCTGAGTGAAATGCCCATCAACACTTGCTCTGAGGTGAGTCCTTAGCAGAGGCTGTTCAGTGAGATTCAGTATGTTGCATCATTTTTCCATTCCTTCTGTCACCGTTTCCAGAGAAGTTATCCAGCCCCAGCGCCATTTCCTCATTGCCTCAGAGAAGAAATCTAGGAACGCTTTGTGTCATGGTCAAGAAACTGAACACTTTCCATTTTGAGAATGCTGTTCTTTGATTATTTTCATGAAACAATCTCACCAAAATGTTGTTTTTACAGTTGAAATATACTTGACAATTCTTGTACAGATATGTCAAAAATCGAAAGCTTTAAATATCCAAAGCTTTTATTAGTAGTTGAGGGTGGAGCAGATAGATTTTGAAATATGGAGAAAAAACAAAATGTTGGGAATGTTGGGCAAGATTCACTTTCTTTTTGTTGTTATAAATTTGATAAAATTTTGTCATCTATGTTCCATCTCTGGTGGGTGAAGAGCCAGACATGACCAGACTGCCTTTCTTCCAGGCTGAGCTACCAGTGTACTAAATAGCTATATATAAATATAGATATGGATTGTGGATATATTACATATCCAAAGGAGAGAAATGGTCATCCCCTCATCCAGCTCACGGCATATCCACATGAATGGTAATGCTGTCCAGAGGGAAAAAATGTGAGGAAGTGGCCACAGAAGAGGGCTTGCTTAGCGATCTGGCTTTGCAGCAGCACTTGGGGATGTTTGACTGTGGTGTTATATAGGTGGACTGAAGCCACTTCTTGGAGGGCATCTCTGTTGTTTAGGGATGGAGTCTGGACAAGTAGCCTGGATAAGGATACATGATGGGCATGTGAGGTGAACCCCCCTTTTGCTTTGAGTTAGGTCAAGTTGGTTTGACTGGCAAGATGTCAAGGAGAGCATAAGGAATGGTCTTTGTCTCTCTCAGTGTGGTTATCCCCAACCAAAAACTGATGGCAATACTTACTTCCTTCACTTAGGGCAGTTCAGACAGATGTGAGTTGCTTGCTTGTTGTAGTGCAAACTGGGGTATGCTGTCAGAGGTTTGGTATAGCAGAAAAGAATTTTTGGCAAGAAAAAGGGGGCCTGTGCTTTGAAATGATGAATTTTCAGACTTCATTGTATTAACATGCTTTTACAGCAATTATTAGTAAGAGTTTTGCAAATTATCAGTGATGCTTTTATTGTAAGCCAGTTTTGAATTTCTTTGACATAAATTATTTGAAAAAATATAAAATCTGAATGGAATAAGAAAAGATTTGTGATTCAGGAAACATCTTCAGCGAAGTTAAAGAATGGGCTGCTCTTTCCTCCTGGATTTTATTCTTTAGTTTTGTTTTTATATACCATGGGCAGGTCACTTTCTTTTAGAGCACCAGTAAAAAATATTTGCAAATACTCCTGCAAATAAATGCTGGAATTGGAGTGTGTGTCACCATTCACACCTACTTTCCTCAGAAGTTTGTACAAGCAATTTTTTTGTTCATAGGAAATATTTTCCAACAGTGAAAGAAACTGACAGATGCTTGAGAGAAGGGTATTTATATCCAGGTTTGCTCTGGCGGTGATGTTCTCTATTACATGCCATTTCCATTTCTATGCCTACTGACCTATTCAGTCCAAACGTTTTCTTGAAAATTGTCTCTAATTAAAAAAACCAATGAAACAGGGTTGAAAAATTCTTCCTAGTCAAGTACAGCGTGAAGTAGGAGACTTTTGGTGTCATTCAGTACCTCTTTCTGGATCAAATGTTTCTTTTTTTCCTTCATTCCTTGTCCTCTGCATAGATTGGACTTCCCGCCTTGGAATCCCATTCAAACATGGATGTAGGGGAGGTTAAGAGATACTGATTTAAGACTGATTTAGAGCAGACTTTGGTCACCTGTGAACAATTTTTTATAAAGCTGTTTTGCTAAAGGATAAAAGCCTGCCAAATCAAACAGCTTGACCTCTGAAATTACAGCTGGTGTCCCTGCATTTCTTCGGTGTGACTGTGATCTCCAGTGTCCACCTCCACAGTGCTGGATTATTGGCTGTATGAGACAATGGGCTGTGGTGGACAAGGCTGCTCATAAGTGAAGGGCTACCAAGGGTTGCCATGTGCTTTGGCACCTATTCCACTGGAAGCTCTGTTCAAATACAAGATCAACTTTTAATTAATAATCTAATGGAAATCCAACAGTAATGTTGATTTGTAGTTGGGAATCTGGTCTCATAAAGATGTGCATTACTTTGTGAAATTTATGCTGCGTATAGAGACTTTTGGGGTCTTGTAGCCATTAGTACCCATACTGTTGCTGTTCCTTTTGTTTGACTTGTTTTCCTAGGTATTGCAGCTGGGCATTGACTTCTTGCTCCTCTATAATACATTTCTGTGTTAGGATAGCAAACCCACTGAATAAAGCTTATACATTTCTGCCTGGTAAATATTTCTGGCTTCTCTGCGATGTGAGGATTTAATGAATGAACAAACATGACTCTTGATGAGAACGTGTAGCTTGTGCCTGTGATGCAATTTCATCTTTGAAGGCTGTTAACCAGGTGTACTTGTTCCTTGTATCCTTCTCAGCCTGCCTCTGGGACTGGAGCACAGCCTGGGCAAGGGGCACATTGAAACCCACACACATCGTGTGTGCACCGGTGAGAGTCCTATTTTTAGTGCATACAAGAAGGCATTCACTGAAGGGCAATGAAACAGATTTTTATTTTTAGGTTTTGCGATTCCTTATGTCCTTGGAATTTATGTTCAAAACTGCTCTATCACCCTGGAAAATGTAGGTGAACCTTCAAGACCGACTTTATTCCCACTGTTGCCTAGGTAACTTTTCCCTTGAAATAGACCGGTGTGGGATATGCTGGGCAGGGTTCAGCACCAGTCCTGCCAGTCCGGTTCTGGTGAGGCTTAGTGAGGTTCTGCTTCACAAAAGCCTGTTTTAGTAAAGTCAGGTTCTTGGGAACCTCTCCACAGCATTTTTGGTTGGCCTGTGCCCTGCTCCAGGCTTAGTGCAGCTTTCTCCAGGCAGATGCTTGCATGAAGCTCATCCTTTATATGTGTCAAAACAAACATTTTATTTTAAATCTGGTATCAATTTATTAATAAATCTTGGGTTATTTTTCAATATGCCTATTCCCTGAACATGCTTGTTTTTAAAACTATTAAAATAAAATAGAGGTTTTTTCTTCCTGTTTTCAGAAAATCTGGAGAGTGGACCAAATAAGTGTGAAAGGTAAGAGACTTCACAGTTTTCCAAAACTATTGCTGTCATTACAGTTTTCCTGATATCGTGTAGTTATGTTAGCTGTATGTGTAAACATCTGTTATTGCTTGAATTTAGTGCAGCTAACAGAAAAGGAACCAGCAAAGATGAAACATACTGGAAGGAGATCAATGCAGCTATGGCCCTAACAAACCTTGCCCAGGGGAAGGACAAACTGCAGGGAACTACCAGCTGCATCATTCAGAAATCATCACATATATCAGAAGTAAAGACTGTTAAAGTGCCATTAGTTCAGCAATTTTAAGAGATGGATCCTTTTTCTTTTTCATGTCAAATGGACATTTTCCTCACAGGATTGGTTTTCAGCAAAATCAGAATCACAGATATGAGGCAAATGTGGAAAATAAGTCCCCTTTTACAGAATGGTCAGTTAAAAAAAATAAGGTCCCTTCTGACTCAGATGGTTCCAATGTATTAAATGAAATGTTTAATTGCTTCTATAAAAGGCATGTAAATTATAAAAAAACTGTTTTTATCAAAACATTAACTTATTTTATGTTAATCAAAGTGCGCATAAGATGTTTGCATTGCTATTACAGTAAGTGCCTTGCTTTGAAAAAATAAGCTATAACGTGGGCATAGTACAACAGTGTTATGCCTCAAAATGACAATGCCATAATGCTTAAACTTTGTATATTATTCCAAGTGGGCTTAAGCAGCTGAGGGCTAAACACATTACTGCTGAAGGCCCTGGAGAGTTGTGCTTATTTGACTTGTACAAATTGATGAGTCTTAATGAAATTGTTACATCATTCTCTCTCTCTTTTTTTAATCAACAGTGTTATAAAAATTGTACAGTATGTTTTGTCAAAGTGACAATGAGGTTGTTATGCATGTTTCTTACCTGTATATGCAGTATAATAAAATACCAAAATCATTCCTTTGAAAAGTGCAATACTCTAGAACACAAAAATTTAGGAAATAAGTTAATTGTTCAGATTCTTTTGAACTTATACATATGCTCCCAGCTGTGTTGCTCATTAAAGATTTCTAGTTGAGAAGGTTTTAGCCAGACTAGCTATAAATTCAAGTCGAGTTTCTTTAATTTTAAAGCTTTACTAGTGACTTACTGAAGTTTTGGTAGAAGTTAAATTGGTTTCTTCTTCTTGTACAAAACTAAGTCTATAGTGCCATCTATTATTTGCAGTGGAACTCCAAAATGTTTCCATGGTGGAACATCCTACTTTAATGTGGTTTAAACATTTTTATTTTGTGTGTACTGCATAAAAGAGGACAGTTGATTGACATTTCATGTTTCAGTGAGAAAAATCTATAATGTAAACTATCAAAGCCCAAGCTAGAATCACAAATGGGAACTGAAACTTTGAAAAAATTTCAGCATTTAAGGCAGAAACATTTTAAGAAGATACTAAACCATGTATTAAATGTCATGTCTCTAAACTTGACTGCTATTGAGCATAGTAACTAGCATAAAACCAGGTTTATTTTTAAATTTTATTTGGAGGTGTACAAGTTATTCTTAAGTCGTATGACAATGGTCTAATGAGGTTTACAGTGCTTGAATAAATGTTGGCAAAGCCAAACCAATCTATCCTGAATCAATTATAGAAAACTGGAAAAGAGCTGATTGTTGCTAGGATTTGGATTTTTTTTTTCCTGTGGGTATCCTGTCAGGTTTTTTCCTACTTATCCCTTTCCTTGTTTCTCCTTTTGGTGAGCCATCAATGAACAAGACAAGACTTCAATTCTGCTCCTGCTGAGTTTAATGGCAGAACTCCCACTTCAAAGGAAGCAGGACTATGCTAATGATGAAACTAACTTCCAAGTAGAGGATGTTTCAGTTGCACTAAAATAGTAAAGATACATTGCAAATATCAGCCTTGGTGTGACTTGTTAGGAAACTTCTTGATGTAACATAACATTGTTGGGTTTATTTAGTGTACAATGAAAATGATTTGATATGAAAATATTTTGTACATATATATTTTTACTTTGTTTTCTAAATTGCTGATTTGCATTGACTTAAAGTGCCAAGCAAGAAATGTATGTTGTGACTGTATGAACAGTTGAAGTATATGTTTTACTGACTTGCATCATTATGTGTCTAAGATTCCATGACTTTAATTTTTGATACTTTACTGGATATTGACATAATAATGTGAGTTTATAACTAATAGCAGAGTTAATACTTCACTTTTGTTCATACTATTGTAAGTTATTCTGGTATTAAATATTTTGTGACAATAAATTCATGGTTTTGACAAATTTTTCAGTTAAAAATATTCAGTGTTTTTGTCTGTATAAATGACAACAAAATTTGTCATGTGAAAAAGGTACTTTTGGGGACTTCTCTGAAGTAAAACTGGAGAAGACAAGCCATTGTATAAATGCCTTGTTAATTGTTCTTTTTTCAAATGATCGAAGCACAAGAATAACTGTAAAACACAAGGAGTGGGTTTTAAATTTAAGAAATACTTGGCCTAATTTCTTGTTACCATTTCCTTTAATTTATTTTTTTTTCTACTGCTGCTTTAGAGGTTTCTGAAAACACAAATTATGTGTGTGTCTTTTTTTAAGGAACAAAAGTCATGATCAGTGCTGAGCCAACAGCTAATGAAAACTCGGTAATTATTTATGATATTGGAAAAACAAACATTATACTATTGCTCTTCTTTGTTTCAACATATGTAACCATTTTATTAAAATAAATAACTGCAAACAACATCTTTCTGGTTTGAATTAAATATTCATTTATGTGTCCTTAGGCATTTACATTTCTGGATTCAGGGTTTCTCTATGCTGGGATACAAGCACATGATAGACAACAATGAAACAGAACCATTAGTCTTCCCATGAACACACCTTATGGCATGCAATTAGGCAAAGTGGTTTAGTGCATCCCTGATGAAAATGACTGCAGCAAGGTTCGGGTAGTGACTGCTAAGGACAATATGGCATGGTGCTCATAAATCCTCCACACTGCAGGAGTGCCAGGGGAAGCCATATCTAATCACTGACCTGAATCACTGGAGGAGGCCCATCAGTTGGAAAAGACTTTGGTCATTTAGTGTTTTTTGGGAGTATAGGCTACATTTGCCTACATTACCCTACATTACCCTGTGTGGATACTCGGCTGTGGAGCCTCTGTGGAGAAGGAGATGCAATCAACCCATCCAAAAGCTCAGTGATCATAATAGAGACCCAGTGCAAGTGGTCTCCTAACTTTTGTGCCCCGGCAAAGTTGCTCCACTGGCATGGGAGGGGTGATAGCTAAGGTTTGATGGGCAGTCAGCACTTTTGGGTTTTATTTCCTGCTGATCTGTTATCTTTGTACACAGCCATAACATCTGTGGCCTTCCAGCATGTCAGTGGAGATCTGGATATTCCATCGATATGTGAGTTCCTGAGGAAGTATATACAGCCTGAGTTTTGCTGTTGGGAACGTGCTGAAACACTCACATAGTAATGACACTGAGCTACTTGGCATCTATTTTGTACCTGAGTCTGACATGAAGAAACCAACTCAATCTGCTCCCAGCTACTCTGTCATACCATTTGAAAAAGCTGAGGTCTCACAACCTCTTATAAATCACTGAGAGTAAGGGAAACTCCGGTTTTCTATTCAGTAGTTAGAATATACATTGACATCAGGATTACAATCTCCCTTTCCAGCACCATACAACAGCTGCAACCACTGAGCTTTAATTCTCACTTTGTAGCCTTATGTCCTCCATTGGTGGCCTAATGTATAAATATGTATGCCAGGTGAAGCAGTTCCAGCAGGGAGGCTGTCCCAGGATGACACACAGTCCATTCTGAGTACATTTGAAAACTTGGTGGCTTAAGTTTTAGCTTGGAGTTTGGCAAAGGATGGTAGCTAGACTTGGATGCTCACATGCAAGTGCATGAAGTAAGCACTGCACTATGGGCTGGAAGGAGAAGGTGGGAAAAGGAAGTTAATAGATTGTAGGGTGCAAGGAAAAATGGATTTAGCTTTGGCTAGGGAGAAGGTTATGTGGGCTTAAATCTGTTTCTTAATTGTCTCTTTACTCAGATTTCAGTTCTGTTCTCTGGCTTTGACGAATTATGTTTTCATCTATCTAAACTATCCTGTCCGTCAGTGGAGATCCACAGCGATCTCAGTGGAGAGTCATCAGTGGAGAACCAAATATGAGACGCTATTAAAGGAGGCAGCTTTGATTATAATAATAATCATAAGCTTCTGTGTCATCCCCAGCAATAGGAGAGAGTGTGGGAATCGTTCTGCATTAGTCAAAAGTGGCCCCACACCAGGAAGAGGCGTTTGTGGCTGCCCTGAGGATCTCTGAAGTACCAGGAAACTGCCTTCCTTCCCTGCTTCACCACAGTGAGTGAATACTGGCATGAGGAATCATTCAGAGCCAGTCAGGGAGCATGCCAGTGGGGCACACCATGTCCTCCCTACCAAAGCACTGCCAAGTAGTGGGACTGCAGCCACCAAGCTCACATCCTCCCTCATGAATCCTTCCAGAGACTTTCAGGATCCATAATGCCTCTGTTTCTTTCAGTCTTGACAAAGTCCTGGGCCATGTTGCCCTGCATGGCATCCAAGGGCTGGACAAGGTGGGTGTGTCTGCTGGTGAATCCCTTGTGTGGGGTTACAGATGAGACTAAATGTGTCCAGTGATCCAGCTTTCCAAAGCTGTAGAAAAGCTTTGATAAATCAAGCCATACCAGGGGTATACAAATCTTATTCATAATTTGAGGACCTCAGAGCAGCCGTGGCAGAGCCATGATCTGCCATGAGAGAAATGCAGAACAACAAAGCTTGTCACTGCTCCTGGGGCTGGGCACTGCCTCCGATGGTCCCGTGCTGTGTGGCAGAGGGAAGGGCGCAGCTGTCTCCTGTCATGGCTGAGTTTCTCACACATCTCTTCTTGTGAAACCCCATGTTCTGCTATGAAAGCTTCACCCAAGCGTGCTTCCACTCAGTTTGAACGTGCTTTCTTGAAACTGGGCCTGTTATTTTCAGGAAAATAGAGCCAAGACTTGGCACAGACTGAGAATACCAGATCCTCTAGTACTCCACAGGCAGATCTGAAGCCCAGTGGGCACCAAATCAGTGGTCACAGTGACAGCTTTAAGCATGATAGGCCTGTTTTCATTCCTGTGTTGCTATGAACAACCTATGGGACTCTAGGAGAATCACCAAGTGCCTCAAAGGGTCCTAACAAATCCAAGTAGTTCTGAAGGTCCAAGGGCCAAGTCATGTTTCCATGGTCAGGTGCATGCCTACTCTGAGGCATCTGGACAGAAACTTGGCTTGGTTCAGAAACTGGGTAACCAAGTTTGCTGCACCGGGGTCCTCAGCAGAGCATGGGCTGGACTCAGCATGGTGTGAATGTCTGTGCAGCTTTTGGGCCATTGCTTGTTCTATGCCTTCACTTCTGCACTGTGTCCACGAATTTCTCTGTGTAGCATTTCGAAGTGGGCTATAATACAGCTTTGTGTGGCTGAGCTGTTGTGTGTAGGAGGACGTTGATAGCTGGGAGCTACTCTGGTGAAACACCCACCCAGCCTAGTTGTCTGGGGCAGGAAAGAGAGATGAAGCATGATACAAAGGGCTGAATTGCGTGAAAGTCCTGTGTTGACACACTGCAGGGGAGGCTACAGGCATCCAGCCTGGATGTGGGTTCATATTTTACGAGCTGCTTTGCCAGTGCCCGGGTGTGCTCGATTCTCATTAGCAGCAGAATTGTGACCCAAAGCCACAGCTTTCATAGTACTGGGTTGCTGGGCCAGTGTTTAGGTTTGGGCCCCATCTTGAAACTCCTCTTGTTTAACAAGAAGGGAGGTGGTTGGCTAAAATACAAGTACCTTGAGGAAAAAAAAGAAAAGAGTGAAAAAAAGAAGTGGAAAAGAGACACGAATGCCTAATGCAACAGAGAAAAAAAAAAACAAACCTCCTTAATGCTGCTGTTATGTCAGCTTGGGTTATTGGCAGTGGAAGTGGTTATTGGCAGCGGAAGTTAGGCCTGGCTCGAGGCTAATATAACTTGTGCACCTGACTTTTTAAATGGAGCTGAGATCTGGTTTCTTTATGGATGGGCTTTTTTTGTTCATAGTGTTGGTCCCTTCTCCAGATTTTCTTAACTTTCCTTTCAGCCTGCTTTGGACTTGACTGTCCTTTTATCTTTCTTCCTGCCTGAAAAGTCTCCTGTTACATGCAGGCAGCAATGGAACCCTTCAGGCCAAAGCTCATTCTTCTGGCTATGCAGTTTCTAGGGCCATACAGGCAAAGGATGTATGACTCAACAAGCTGGTGTTCAGTGACAAAGTCTGGTATCTCCCTTCTCCCAGTCTAGGGCCAGTGAACATATGAAGCCTCAGGAGCATACGGTAGAGGCTCTTCTACCAACAATCTCCACCATCTATCACTTCACTCCTAACTACTACTGCTTTTGGCTATCTTAACTCCCAAAAGGACTGTCAATTTAACCATAACTACCTAAGAACTGCCAAGTCTCATTTTATGAGCTGCTGTTGAGAGTTTAGCTATTTAAGGCTGATTTTAAACAATTTTTATTGGTGCTTTGTGGCATGTGCCTGATTTACAGTGCTGTAAATAACCACAAATTAGGGACATTTCTTTCTTTACAGTAAAGGCACATTATCTTGACCATAAGAAAGATAGTTTGTTGGTGAAGAACTGAAGTGCAGGCCCTTTTTTGCTACAGACTTCCTGTGTGAGCCTAGACAAGCCTCATCCTGAGTTTGGTCTATGCAGAAAAGCTGCCTCTTCACTGTGAATGCTCTAAACCCCAGGGAATGTGGGATGAGGACCCATCTTGAGATGTTCCTCACTGTCTTACCCCGCTGCTATGATAGGAGAGAGCAGTGCTGTTTTGTAAGTGGCACCCTCAGCTTGATGCACTTAAGGAACTGTAGGCATCTGATGCTAAGTGTAATTTAAAATTTCATCTCAGTCACATGTCCCAGACCAGGCATCATCTTCTGCAGCACTTCTGTATTTTCATTGACTGCAGCAGGAGAATGGGCCACTGACACCATATGCCCAAATCTGACACAGCTGAAGGGAAAGAAAAACCATATTCTCAAGAAACAAGCCATTGGGACCCACAACACAAAGAGACCTAATGGGCTCAGGCCACCACTGTCTGCCTTCCTTTGCAACATCAGCTAAGGAGCACACTGAAGAACGTGGAAAACCTCATCCTAGGGAGTATGAAATGTGTCTTCATAAAAGCTTTATTACTCTCCAGGAATTTGTGGATATACAACTTCAGGTGTAAGATAATGTGTTTCATTGCCCTATGACTTAGGAATGTTCAGCAAAGCTGCCTGATCTTCCTCCTATTAGCTGGTGTGAGGATGAGAATCTTCCCTCTATGGGGTTTTAAGCTCCCTTCTTGCGCCTTTTAAAGAATTTTTCTACCAGGCCTGAAAACCGGAGGATGTGCTCGTCACGACCAGAAGAAATCCAGAAGTTATGCAGCACAAGATAACCCCGCCCTCTGCTGTCATGGTGGCAGAGGACAGCAGAGGAGAGGCACCACGCTGGAGCCTTCAGTGCCTTCACTGCTCTGCACAGATGGGCTCCTCTACACTGCTAAATTGCCTATTCATGTTTGCTCTCTTCACCTACAGAGAAAAATCTTGTTCATAGGGAGGTGTGAGAGTGTATAACTGAAGTACATGGCTAAATGCTTTCGGCAGCTCTTAAAATGTTAATCTTAACTTTGGGAATCTTGTGAAATGGCCACAAAATATGTGGCTGGAGTTTAGAATGTTCCAAGTACTCAGTGGCAACCAGGGCAGTCATGGCAAATGGTCAGCAGAATTTCAGCTAGATCTTTGTGAATTAGATGCCAGGTCAGCAAATT
The DNA here is from genome assembly GCA_013396735.1 of Grallaria varia. Lineage (NCBI taxonomy): Eukaryota > Metazoa > Chordata > Aves > Passeriformes > Formicariidae > Grallaria > Grallaria varia. The sequence continues at coordinate 133,516 of VWZG01010825.1, forward strand.
GGATACATTTTGTGGAACAGGACAGATGTGCTTAATTTCTTTGGATTTCTTTTAAGTAAGCTTGGAGATTACCAAATCCCCAATTTTTTTTTTTTTTTTTTTTTTTTTTTTTTTTAAGCAGAAGTCTAGTTTTTCAGATTTACTTTTGTTGTCTTGAAATGAAAGATAATTATAGTAAAAAAGATTGAAATCAACACCAAAATAGAAATCATTGAAACTTACAAAAATGTTTAGGTTTTCAAATTATGTTTACTGACTTTTTAAAAATCTTTTGGCTTTTTGTATTAGTTTTTTATATATTTACAGTTTCTAACCCATCTTAAAACAACAAAAAAAACAGTTTTACCATCTCAAAAATATCTACAGAGTGGGAAAATTCACCTTCCAGGGTTCCATGGAAGAACTTTTAATGCTCAATGTCTTAAACAAAAGCACTTTTGCATGGTGACCTGTGGATAGAAAAGTCAGTATGTCAATATTTCATTTTGAGAGTACTAGCTTTTATGCTGAATCATTTCAGCAAACACAGTGTTGTTTTTGCTGTAGGTCACCTTTGTATCAGCATCCTGTTGCTTAAAAAAAACATGAGGCTTAAGAGAAACTGTGAGACTTTTGCTGCTGTCTGGGATGCTGAAAGGAATTGTCATTCAGTCAGAAAATTAAGATAGTGAGCACAGCATTTGCTAGTACTTCTCAGCCTTGGAGTGCAGACACCCACTGTGGTAATGGCAGAACCTAAGCAGTGTTCTTTCATGCGTGTTGATTACAAATAATAGAGAAAGCAAGAGAAAGAGAGTATCAAACTGAAGAACTCATCCTCATCACTTAAAAAGAGACTGCAACAGGATTAAGAAATGTGCTTCTCAGTGAGCACTGTAATGGCAACCAGAAAACTCAAGGGTGCTCTAAGATTTGTGCCAACCTTTCTCTGGCAGTGAAACCACATGCAAAAAAAAAAAAAAGAGAAAAAACCCCAAAGCCAACAGTGTCTCACCATGCTTCAAGATGTAGACCAAAGAAAATTTTAGTTATTTCCAGTCTTTTAAACTCCTGACTACAGTCTTGAAGCTGACATCTGCTGAGAAAGGTGTCTGTAGGTGGACAGCAGAAAGGTCTTCTCGAGAGGAGCCTGCCCAGACTGGCGTAACCCCATCAGGCCATGCCCAGGGCCAAATTGGAAGAGACTCAGCTGGAAAGCCTGGTGCTTTTGTCACTTTGAAGTATGTGAAGTGTTACCCAGTTACAGGTTATATTTATCCACCCTCTCTCACCTTTTTATTTTAAAGTTTTTCCTGTATGGTCTGAGTTCCTGGAAAACCACCTCTCTTTACTGCTATCTCAAACAAGGCTACTTGCAACAAGTGTTTACTATGGAAACAACTATATAGGCATTGCTGTATAGTGCAGTCAATACCACACATCTTTTAAGAAGTATCAACCAGATTTCACTTCAGGAACAAAAGTACAAGAAAGTTGCAGTCTCTTTGAGATTTCCTAATGGGCAGCTGGGGTGGGAACTCTATACCCAATTTATAATACGAAATATTCCCTATATCTGTTTCACAAGGACCTGTACCAGCATGAGAGTGGGATTTGGTGGAACCTGGGTTTACAACTAGAAATTAAATACAGGCATGTGGAAATATTATTATGTAAACTAATACTGAGCTACTTCTTATTGCATTCCCTCAACAGCAACAAAATAGGAGCATGGAAACCAAAGGCCAAGTGTAATTTTTTTTAGCTTGTTCTATGGGAACAAAAAGAAAACCAGTACCATGTAGAACAAGGAGGAGTCATTATTTTTTCATCTGTGAAGTCTTAAATGTCACAGCCCCTGGGCTAAATTCTCCTTTCATCAAAACCAATGGAGCTTTGATACTGGTTTCTACTTGAGCATGAAAGATCCCAGAAACTCCATTTTTCACTTTTTGCTGAGAATCCTGGCAACGTACTTTGACGTCTCGATTTCAGTAGTTTGTTTTGATGGCTCCTGTTGCTCAGGTAGGAAGTATACTTCAGAGCTGTAGCTCAGAGACACAGTGAGCCCTTGGGTGCTGGTGATTGAGCATCGCTCTAGCCTGAGACACTGGTGCACCAACCCAGACAGGAGGGCAAAGTGTTCTAAGATGCAGCCAAGTCACCTTCCATCTATTTCATCCACTTCTTCAGTTCCTGCAGACCAACCAGGAAACCACCAGAACAAGCACTTCAGGCTCACCTGTGTCCTCATCCTGGCCACACCTTCTTCATAAAAGCAGGGCAGTAAGAGACACAACTACCCTTGATCCCGCAGGGCAGGATAAACAGCCCCATATCTGGCTGTTTGCACTATATAAGGGTGTCCATTGATCCTTCAAAACATGTGCTGCCCATCTATATAAGGGACAAAATAGGGAAGTCCAGACAGTTGGCTGACATCTCAGGGATCTGCAGGAACAGCCAGTCAAACTGTGCATAAGGCAGGAAAGTATGGAAAGTAACAGCCAGCATGGACTTCTTATAAATAAATCGCATAAACCAATTTGGTTTCCTTCTGTGACAGTAGAACAAACTGCGTGTGTAGAAGATTTGCAGTAGATCAGACAGCTACCGGGACTCTAGCTAGGCTTTTGGCAATGTCTCCTATGACACTTATAAATAAGCAAAGGAAATATCATGGAGCTGAAATTACCTCTGAGAGTATATAGAACTCAGAGAAGTTATTAGAGACTCATTGTCAAAATTGAAGTATGCATCAAGGACTTCCACTGACGTGTGTCCTTGACCACTTGTGTTCATTATTTTTGTCAATAACTTGTCTAAAGGAATAGAGGAAAGGTTCTCCAGACAGTTCCTACAGGGCATGCAGCCTGGAAAAGGCCTCTGGCTGCTGCTGCTGGGGCGTGCTCCCCTTGCCTGCACTGTTCTTCATGGTGGTCCTAAGTAGGAAAAAATGGAGCTCTTGCAATGTAGAATCCTGTACATTTTTTGTTGTCAACTTGGTGCTCCTTGAAAGTATATCAGAGGCCAGGAATGGATTTCAAAATTACCTTGATACGTGGCCTGAACAATAACAGAATTCATCAACTGTATTGCAAGAACCTGTGAACAAAAGGTATGGATTGCACAGAGCATAGTGAGGCAGCCAGGAGTTCTGCAGATGAAGACTGATGGCAAGGTGAAGATGATCCAAAATCATTCTGTTACTGTGAAAAAAGAAGTGACACACTGGGTTGGTTATGTAGGTGTTGGACTCTGTGAAATGAAAGTGAATGTCTTCTGTTCTGTTGGGGCTGCACTTAGAAGAGAGGAGGACCAACTTAGTTGGCACCCAGTTATTACATTGGGAGTAACCATGTCCTGTAGGGGAAAACTGGTTGATTTGAGGTTTTTAAGTATAGAAAAGTTAATGATCTTCAGTTATAGGTGGTTGGCAGAGACACAAAGAGAAAAAGCTCTTCTTTGTACCTTAGTACAGTTGAGGAATAATGAATTTTAATTGCAGCAAAGGAAATGGTAGGATAGAACATGCCAACAGAAGAAGGAGGATCAGATAGGGAAGCACTGGAATACATTGTTTGTGTGGGTGGTAGACTTTCCATCATTGAAGCCTTTTTTAAGAACAAGCTAGAGATATATTAATCAGGAATTAAATAGGTGCAATTGATCCTACTTTGAGGCAGGATGGCCTCTTGAGGTCGTCTCTCCACCCTGATTTTCCATTTCAGCAGTCTGCCTTATAAACATGGCATGAAAGTCTGTTGCTCAATAGATGGTTAAAAGAGTGAATAGCAGCTGGTTTATTCCTCTGTTTTTGTGAGGTGTGTTTACATTCCAGTTGTAAGAGTGGAGGGGAAGGACAGTGAGTTCTGATCCCACCAGCCAGCCAGTGGAGGAGACTGGGCAGCCATCCATCAGAAACTGTTTAACTTTCACCGTGTTTTAGAGTCTGACATAAAGGACAAAGGTGGCTCCCAGATGGAAGACAACAGACTTGAAAAACATGGAAGCTGACAGAGAAGGATGTACATTTAACACAAGAGTTTGAATTGCCAGAAGAAAAAAGCAAGGAAATTTCCAGTTAGGTGCAAAGGAACAGCTCCTGAAGGATCTGTAAGTGCTTTTGGCCTCCACAGAAAATACTTGGGCAGAAACCCTCCAGAAGGTATGTTTGTTTTGAGCAGAACCTGGAGTTTCTGCACAGACCTTTCTGAAGGCTGTGTTGCAGGATTAGCCCATATTCCCTCTACTCAGTGTCATGGGATACTGAATGTTTTCACTGTTTTCTGGAGCCTGACACAGGCAGACAGACCACAAAGAAAAACACAGGAACAGATCCTATTAGCTGCTTCAAGTAACACTTGCTCCAGAGCATCTGGTGAATGCTGAGGAATTCTAGTTTCACAAAAGATGCCAAAAGGGGAAGAAATTATTGCACAGTTTGCTCAAGCTTCACGAGGGGTTGCTGAACATGTTAAGCGACACCCTTTTTGACAGGCTGGTTTGTGGTCACTGCCGCTGACTAACAGGGAAACAAATGCCTGTCGTCCGAGCAGGGATTCACACTCTGTGCCACAAAGCCAAGGAAATTGCTGCTGGAGAATCCCCAGAGCTGCTCTGTGAGTGCACGCAGGCTGGCAGGATGTGTGAAAAAACATCAGGAATGTTCCTTATGTGACAAGATGGATCACTCAGGAGGAGGGCTCTGCTGGGAATGTAAAGACTCAGTATATTGACTCAAAGGGATACTTGGAGTACATTCCTAGGTATAAGCAGCTCACTTCAGAAAGAAACTAGGGGACAGGGAAATTGGAAGGCAGGAGTAGGAGGCAAAGCAAAGTCAAGCTATATATAAAGACAGAGACTGAGCCCGAAATAGAAAGGGGGGAAGTAAATCAGAAGTTAAGAGTCTTGTGTACATTCGCTGTGATTAAATTGGGTTTTAGGGGTTTTTTTCTGCAAGCACTGGCAATTCCATTAGCCAAAGAGATACACAGTCACTTTTGATACAAAGGAGACAAGAATTTTTTACCATTGTATCAAATCCAGTCACTATAGCAAATTCAATCCCATTCCTCTGCCAGCTACATGATTCACAAGGTGTTCACTACCAGGACTGACAGTCCGACTGTTTGTGTGTGCCGAATGAGCTATTCTGGAAGCGAAGAACTCGCATAGCTGGACAGAAGTGTTCAGGAGGATGATGAAACCTGAAGTGGATCCAAGTACAGCATGATAGAAATAGGGTTTGGCTCTCAAGGTAGGAAAGAGGAATATCTGCTAATGGGAGCTGGTTACTGAATTAAACTACTGATCACTGGAGGGTTGAAACTAGTCAAATGTCCTAAACTGGAAAGATCTGACCGACATAAAAGATTACCTGTTAGTGACAGAACATGAATTTCCCCCCTACCTCCTCCTGGTGTGAGGGATTAAAGAGCCCCTGATTGTCACCTGCAAATATTTCAGTGAGACTACAAGTCTAGTTCTTTATCTTATTTTATTTTCTTGTATTAAGATTCTGCACCTTTAACAAGAGTTGCAAAAACTGACTTGTGAAAACGTACTTACTTAGGGAAATGGCAGAGAAGTCTCATGAGACCCCTGCAGGAGCAACGCATAATACTGATACTGTTGTCTGTCTCTTGGCGCCAACATTTTTTTGTTTGGGGGGGGNGTTGGTTTTGTTTGGGGTTTTGGTTTTTTTTTCGAGGTCTGCCTGGAGAATGTAATATTAACTCCATAGTCAGAATGAAAGAGCATGAAACATCAAGAATTATAACTGGTTTTTTAAGAAATTACAGTCTCACTGTATGTAAAGACAGGCTTTTTCTCTGTTTCTTGAAATTGCCAGACCATCTATTTTTCAAATTACCAGCACAAGAAAAACAGCAGTGGATGTTCCATTTTCTGACAATAAATATCATTAATTATTTAATTATTTTCTTTGAAATGAATTAAAATACAGACTTCATTCCTCTGTTACTTACAGGTTGGAATTAACTCTGTCCTTTAGACTAAGGGAAAATGTAAAGTCCTAAACCATCACAATACATTTGTCTACAACTTCTCAATACATCCTTACCACCTAGCAGATGAAGTTTTTCCAGGGATGAGTTGACTTTTACAGAGCCTGGCTCAGTAAGGCACAGGACTAAATGATGGCTTCTTTGTGACAATGTTTACTATTAAAGAAGAAGCAGCTACTGTATAAGAATAATCTTATAGGGTTTAAGCACACTTTGATCTTGATTTAAAGGCACTGGTTGTGCCAGACATTTCCATTGAGGTGAATCTGTATTTTATGTTGGGGGAAGAGCCAACACTTCTAAGACAAAAAGCTATGGACTCAAGGATAAGCAGATTTGCTTTTTGAGTGCTGCTACTCAAGTAGGCAAAAAGATGGTGCTTTGGAGAGGACGAGCTGCAGAGAGCGCCTCAAAACACAAAACCCAGTAGTGAATGGAGCCTTGAAACATGAATCCAAACCCACTACCAGCACTCACAATCCTGCTGAGAGAGGCTCTTTATTTTTCTGTGCCATTGAGAGCAACAATTCATTTACTCCTGATATATAAATACATACACACACCACACCAAGTAATATCCTGCTGATCCAAAATGCTCCCCAGGCCTCACACCCTCCCTATGGGCAATCCCCCTCCCAGCCAGTTCTCTAGCACTCTGCAGCGGCGCAACCCTGGGGTATGTAACTGAGAAACCTCTGCTTCGGAGAGGGGAGAAAGCTTCATGAATCACCAAACAACACTTCTCAGGTAGGAAAAGCACATTCTTTGTTTCTCTATGTGGAATTAGAAAAATATGTGTAGAAGTAAAGCCCTGAAAGCCCCAGGAGAGCAATTGCGCTTTCTCTTTCTTGTTTTGGTTTTGTGGAACTTGTGAATTTTGGTGTGGTTTAATTAAAGGTCTTAAAATTCTTTAACTCTAACATTCGAATGCTTCATATTTTTCCCCCAGACTTGCAGAGTTTCCGTCCTCCTCCTCTTTTTCTTTTGTCACTTTTACTCTGCAATAAAACAATTTAATCACACACTGGTACATAAATATTGGCAGATTTTTAGGTTTGCTGTTTTTTTCACTCAGCCTATTGGGCAAACAGCCTAGAAAGGCTAAGTTATTTGCCAGAGTTTGAATTTCTGGCAAACAGGGCAGATCCAGTACAAATCTCAAATCATATTTTAGGAATGCTGTGCTTCTACCGCACCTTTCCAACTCTTCTCTATGTGCACTAATGACTATTATGGGGAAATGCGTTCCAGAAATGTGAAAATCAGTGTGGTGGGAAATGTACCAAAACCACCTTTCCACTTATACAATCTCAGTTGTCCAAGAAACACAATTAATTAGTGTTATTGAGCTGTTTAGCTCCCCAATAAAAGCTTTTTGAGTGATTATATGAAGAACCATTGGTACTGGAGACTTCATACTGAAGTAATTAATGGAAGTTGATTATATTCTGACAAGTTAAACACAGGTTTGTTTGATATTACACACACATGGAAAACACATGCGCTATTGAGCTTAGTACCTAGGAGTTTAGATTAATGGTGTTGATGAATTATGTGGAGATTATATACTTTGCAGACACATAATGGACCTGATTTTGAAAAGCAGGCTCTCATTTTGCTCCTGCAATTTCGAGGGTGTGAATAATTGCAGGTGATTTTCTAGCAGTTAGGCATCTCGCTGCCTGGTGGAATTCCTTCGGGCAGAGGTCATGCCTGGCTTTGTGCAAGGCACAGAAGACACCGGGACAGCGCCGGCAGACAGTGAAGGACAAACCTACACCAGCACTGCACACTGGAACCAGAAAGGACAACTGGTGTCATGCACAGCCGTGGCAGCTGAGTTGGAGATTTCAAGAAACAATGTCTCTTAATTCAGGGGGGTGTGGTGAACTTGAGGTTCAACCCCAAGACAGGAAGGAGGAAGCTGTCACTAGGCTTTCTCTTGCTGCCAGGCAGAGGCTGGCAACAGACCTGACACTTAGCTCTGAGACTAGCTGCCAAAGCTGTGTCTGTGGGACATTACTCAGGTTCAGCCTGATAACCAGACAGCTTTCTCTTGAGACTGTCTAAAGGCAACTGACTGTCACTGGGAGGAGACAGAGGTAGTGATGAATACTGACCTTTAAGGGTTGCAGAAGATAGCCGGGGGGTAGAAGGCAAGGTTCAAATGAGTGGCTTGATTCAGGCAGGGAGTGGACTCAGATTTTGGTCATAGTTGAACCAGAGTGCCATGTAGAAAAGCCTGCATAGAACAGTCAACCCAGATCTGATCCCTTCCCATGTCATTTACCCATAGGAACATATAGAGGTGCCACAGCCAGTATTACAGGGCGTTTACTGGGTGCTTGGAGCACCATCTGAGTATGGTCCACTGGAATTTTCCTAGGAAGGTGCCCAGAAGGAGCTGGGACTAGAGATACCCCAAACCCAGTCTATGAAGGCAGGCTAACCGCAAACTGTGGATAGCAGTCTGGCTTTCACTGTACTCCTGGGACTGGCTTATGGGTCCATGACCCAGTCCAGAGCTGGTTGACCATCTCCTCTTGAGAGCAGATCCTGCTCAGCCCTGCAGATCTGATGCAGTTCAAGACATAAAATCCATGAGTAAGGATGCAGCTTTCCATGTGAACTAGGCAGCTAAACTCAATTGACATGATGGAGATCTCACTGAAATTGTCAGCAGAGCCTGCAGAGAGATTCTACCCACTCTAAACCACAATTTCCTTGCCGAACTGCCTGCACATCCCTCTACCTCAGATAACTGTGGACACCTACCTTCAGAAAGCCCCACTCAGGTGTCTGTCACCTGGTGGAACTTTGCCCTTAGAGATGGCACAGAAGCACCAGGCCATTTCTAGCACCTATATGATCATTGCCATAAGCTGGCTGCTCTACCCAGACCTCTGGTGTTCCTTGGATGGAACATGCCCATCACCCTGTGGCAGCAAATTGTCAGCACTGCCCAGCTCTGTCTGACAAGCAGAAGCAGCTCTCAGAGCACTACTGGGTGCAGAAACAAAGGACAATATTAACATCTAGGGCAGAGCAGGAAGGATCAGTCAGCCTTCCTCCCTGGACTAGCACACCTTCCTCAAAATTTTGGTGTGTTCAAAGCTAAAGTGTGTTCAGAGATAAAGTGTTTTCAGTTTAGTCATTTCAGGTCATCTCGGCTGACAAATAAGTTAAGAAGATGCATCATAATCCATGTTGAGAGGATGCATCATAATCCATATTGAGACTCTTTATGTTACACCTTGAGGTATGTTGCATAGAGAGAGAAGGGGAAAGATGTGCAGACTTGTTTTGGCTTTGATTTTAAAGGCATGTGAGGAACAAAATGCAAGGCACCAGCATGTGCCTACAGAGGTACAGTAAGTGAGAAGTTAAGGAGGCCAGCACAGCTCCTCTCGTCTCATCTGTGCTTGCGGTCTCCAAATCTGATGTTTGTCATTGTCTGTGCATCATTAAATGTTGACCACTGACATGGTCTGTAAACAAATATAGAGCATGCATCAATCCCTACAAAAATGAATCACAAATGTGAACCCCAGAAGTCGCTGTGGCCCCTAGCTAGTCAAGCTCTGAGTCCATCGGAATTGGTTTGTTAGCATGTACCCCAGTCAATGACAAAAATCTATGTGGCTGGCACCCCAGCACTGGTGGCTCTCTGGTTTTCAGTGATTTCAGCACCCTCTCCAGCCTGCCTGATCCTGAGGAATCTGAGGGTATGGACACAGTGGAGTAGATAGGGCACCGAGGAGCATCAAGGGGTGTAGGGGAGTCAATGAGAGGTGACCATTGACAGTGGCCAGAGGTGCCAAAAGATTGTGTGGTGCATGATACCCTATGGATCCCTACAGATATCCTAAGGTCTTGCACTTGAGTCAGGGCAGTCCCAAGCACAAATACAGGCTGGGCAGAGAATGGAGAGGACTTGGGGGTACCTGTGAGTAAGAAGCTGGACTGAGCTGGCAATATGTGATTGCAGTCCAGAAAGTTGTTCATATCCTGGGCTGCATCAAAACAATCACAACCAGCAGGTTGAGGGAGGTGATTCCACCCCTCTACTCCACTCTTGTTAGACTCCACTTGGAGTAATGCATCCAGCTCTGGGGCCCCCAGTGTAAGATGGATGTCGACCTGTTGGAGCAAGTCCAGACGAGGCCATAAAGATGATTTGAGGGACGGAACACCTTTCCTACAAGGAAAGGCTGAGAGAGTTGGATTTGTTCAGCCTGGAGAAGAGAAAGCTCTGGGGAGACTTTATAGCAGCCTTCCCATACCTAAAGGGAGCCCTGCAAGAAAGGTATAGAGGGACTTTTCACAAGGACATGTAGTGATAAGACAAGGGGAAATGTCCTTAAGCTGAATGACAACAGATTTAGATTAGGTATTAAGAGGTTAGGTATGCAAGGGTGGTGAGGCCCTGGAACAGGCTGCCCAGAGAACTTGTGGATGTCCCATCCCTGGACGTGTTCAAGGTCAGGTTGGATGGGGCGCTTGAATAACCTGGTCTAGTGGAATGTGTCCCTGCCCATGGCAGGGGGCTTGGAGCTAGTTAGACTTTAAAGTCCCTTCCAACCCAACCTGTTCTATGATTCTGTGAAACCTGGGCAGTGCTGCTGTGATGCAGGAACTGAGCCACCAGAGAGCCATGGCCAAGGACTGCTCTGTCTTTGTCCCTCCACATGGAAGTAGAAGACCTAACGCAGCAGCACCGGTGTGGGTTCTTATACAGGTAATTTGACTGTATAAATACCTAACCCTTTCCTAATGCTCTGCTGCTTTGATCACTCACTTAGCTGCAACCCTCTAAGAAAAACAGAATTAGGTCTTAATTCTTCAATAATTTGCTGCCTCCAGGAAAGAGCAATCATTGTTGGGAAAGGTCTTTTAAGTCTCCCCCATGCTGACAGTCTGCTGGAGGCAGTAAATAATCACAGAAGCAAACCCCAATTCTTGCCGTGCTGGAGGACAGGAAGCAGTCCTTTCCGATCAAGGGGAAAGACCTGGCTTCAGCCACTGCTTCTTAATTAGCTGCTGCAGGTGGAGAGCTGTGCAAGTCCCTCACATTGCTTGTATAACTATCACATCTTTATGTGGCTGAACTGGTTTTTTCCACTGTAACTTGGACATTTTTGAAAGAGAAATATTTTGGGTCACATTATCAATTTTCCCCCCATGGAAAGCTTATGAAAATTAATCTATAAGCAAATTGATGTGAGGAAAAAGTTAGCAGAAATGTTTTCAAATGGGCAACTTTCAAAAGATTTGAGCTCATTCCATTTGAATTACAAAGTCAGAGTTTTGATCCAGCCACTCTTTGGTTCTCCACCCCTCTTCCCTGCCAGTGCTATTTTGCATCACACTTGAACAGGTCTCCAGTGAATAACTTTTTGCTAATGATTGAATTTGTCATTAGCAGAAGTACCTTGATAGACTGTTCTTGGGGCTGAAGGCTCTATTTGCTGCCCATAGCAGGCACAAGAAGCCTCTGAGCTACCTTTCAGATGGTGATGTGCTAGTCCATCTCAGTCAGGCAGAGGGTACTCCTTCTCCAAGACCTACACATTACTGTGGCTTTTTATTAATGGTCCCAAGGCAGTTCTCAGTTAGGGCAGCAGTTTGTCTGCAGGCGGCAAACTATCTGGGCTAGACTAAGACCACTATGAAAATACCTGACCTTGTAGTAATCTTCTGCCCTTATAGTTGGTGCTAAAGCAAGTTAGTGACACTGAGACTAAATGACTGTTACCTACAAAAAACCCAACTCCACCATTTCTTTAAAGTGAAATGCTAATTGCACAGCCAAGCGAAAACTGAGATTGTCCTCATAGGAGTCAAGGGGGTCTGTAAGAACCAGCATTCCTTTGGGAATTCCTTTTGTTTCTTCTATAAGAAACAAAAGCCTTCAAGATGTTTTGTGTAACCAGAAAAAGCAAGGTGGCCTCCATGCAGAGACATGAATTCCTGCGAAAATAATATGAAGAAGTAACCTCTACTTAGATCCTTGTAGATGGAGGATCATAGTAAAAGAAAACTGATTTTATCATCACTTCCTAACCAACACAGCCCACAGCACTCTGAATTTTGGCAAGTGACCTGGGGTGCAAGGCATTGTTATGCATGTCAGGAGCAAGAGTAAGGCTCCAAGAAGAGAAACTGAGGAGACTTATGTGCACGGGCTCAAGAGCGATAAGGTAATGAAGATACCTTCAAAACCAACCATGGCAGAAGCAAATCTAAAAGGCAGGTGGGAATCATGAGGTCACAGGCTATATCTGGTCTGTACTTGCATTCCACAGAGCCTGTAGGGAACCAAAGTCCTTGCTCTACCTCTGTCCCTCCATCTCATCCTCTATGGTGCTTCTGCCTCTTCCTCTCTCCATTACTCCTCTCTCCCTCCACTTTCATGGTGCCAGGTGGCAGGACAGAGCTGTTGCACATCAGCTATGTGTCTGTCATTGCTACCTGTGTTGCTGACGTGGTGCTGGGAGAGGACTGGGACAGCCCTCAGCATGTGTGAACTCATTCAGCTTCCCCCAGGATAAAGGACTCTGTTGACCTAGAGTCAGCAGCATGTGGCATCGTTAAGGGAGAAATCATGAAATGAAAAAGAAAGAAGCATCCAGAAATCTCTTGATAATGGTGGGGAGATGACTTGTAGGTGGAGATGGAATTGCTTTTGGAGCAACAGCTGCACAGTGTCTAGCCAGAATGGGAAACCCCACAGTTGGAAGCAGAGACCTGTCTGCTCCACACGAGGAGGGTTTCCTTGGAGCCAAGGAGTCTTAAGAGAGCCTTGACAACCCAAAACCTGCTAATAGACATGAGCAGCAGCAAGAAGTGACAGATCTCAGAGACTGTGTTGAGAAAGCAATTAAAGACGCAGAGGTCAGAGCAGACCTCACTCAGCCACCTGGCTGCACAAGTGGGTTAGCCAAATGGCCTCAGTAAAACTATTTTCTACCCCATTTGTAACCCTCAGAGGCCACTCAGAGAGAAGAGAGATTGTCCAGTTCAAATAATGCAAACCTGATTTCTTTGAGAGAAAACTCAACAGGCTTCTTGGCTCTGCTCAGTGTCTCACCCAAGCGAGTGGCCAGTAGGAGGAGTAGGAGAGGTTTCCAGCAGGCAGCCTGCACATGCCAGCTCTGTCCATGCTACAGAGCAGCCCACCAGAGACAACCAAGTGCTCCAAGTTTGCAGGAGCTGTTGAGATGTGGTGCACAGGCAGCCATCAGACAGAAAGAGGCAGATCAGAAAATTAGCAGCAAGGGGAAAGCTGAATCCTCTGGCCTGACTGAGGACCAGACAGGACCTGTTCTTGGCATAATCAGGTACAAACAAGGACTCCCAGGATAAATGGGCAGTGGAACAACTTATACACATTTAGCTGGATTTCAACTTGCAGGGCCAGATCAGCAAAAGGAAATCAGACACCCCAAGGGCTTGGGGAATTTGCCCCATCATTTGAGTTTTTCTATGCAGCAGCCAATCAGAAAAGGAAGCAGTTGCTAGTGAGATGGACATTAATTGCCATGAACCCCACAAGAACAGATATATTAAATGGAAAAGGTGACTCTAGTCTGGTCTGTGACATTTTGGAACAATTAGAAAAAGTGATAATTTGGTTTGTAAAACAAGAGAAGTTGGCAATAATGCAAAAAGTAAAGAAAGCAGTTAAGCTCTGGTACAGTGAAAAAGTTTGCTATAAAATGTCAACTTGTTATAAGAGGAGTCTGGGCCAGAACATCACAAGAGACTAGTAAAAAGCCTCTTTCCCAGTTAATGTTGCAAGGACAACACATTATGTCACTGAAGCCCAGAGGTACACAAATGAGGCCACAAGTTTTTGTTCAGATCCTCACAGATGAACAACAGAAGGAGGAGACTGGTTACAAATCATCTGTTGGTATCTGTGAAATGCATGGAAAAAGTAGACACTGCCTAAAGGATAACCATTAATAGAGCAGACATGCTAGAAATAGTAAGGGCTAGACTGTCCAAATGTGAACCAACTAATTGGTCCCAAATGGAGACAGTGACAGGGAAATGTGCATTTGTCCAACAGTTGGGTAAGTTAGGTTTACAAATTGGACATTTGGAATTTGAGCTATATTTCTGGATAATCAAGATAGTGGATGAGCTAATAAACAGTTTGGATTTCATTATGCCTAATAGCTGAGTAAGTGCCAGGAAACCATGTCTTACAAACCCTGCTTGTGAAAATTCTTTAAAAATATGGGTCACAGGTGAGTAAAATGACATGTAGACAACCGGTTTGCAGAGAGTAGGGAATGGCACCATTATAAGTGACATACCATGGGAGCTTTTCAGACAAAGAAATCACCTCCCAGAGGCTGAAACTGGTTGTGAGACCTAGGGTCTCAAAGGGATTTTAACTGCTCAAGTGTTCATGTATGGGAAGCAGGAATCTGTTCCCCCTTACGTGCTAGACATTTCTGATGAGGAGCAAATAAAACAGAGGAAAGGAGAATGCGGGCCAGAAAGCATGACAAAGTAAACAGATGCAGCAAATATACAGCTGAAAAGCAGCAGGGAAAGGAGAGTGGAGACAAATGCAGGGAGCCTGGTGTTCTGTGCTGAAAATGGCTTGCAAACCTCTGCTGCTGAGGCTTCTGGAGTTGTCCTCCTCCTCATTGCCAAAGCAGCACAGAACTGAAGTACAGAGAGCTGGCCACAGAGCCACTGTTTAACTGAAGTATACAAGAGATATTCTGGGCAGCTGGGAATTTCAGGAAGGTGAGACTGAGTTGTCACATCACCTTGGGCATCACTGGTTGTTTAGAGGAAGGAGGGCAGCCCTACATCCTGTTCAAGGCTGCAAGGACCTCTGCAGCCTAGTTTTCCACTCTGGGTTTAACAAACATCTGTGGACCTCAATAGAAAGATCTGTTTCACAGTGGCAGAATGAAGTTCTCCGTGGCCACTGAATGCAGCTGCTTCCCCATTGTCACGGAGCAAGGGGTTATACCTTGAGCACAGCCCTGCAGAGACACAGTCAAACTGCTTTTAAGCATTCCAACATGACACCGGTACATGGATCTTGTGGTGACGTGTCCTGAGGGAGCTGTCCCCCTGACTCCTTGGCAGGGCAGTTCTGCTGCACACATCAAAAGTCATGGTCTTTACCTGGTGGGCTTACAAATGGCCAGAGACAAGCCTAAGTCTATCAGGCTGCAATAAAACTCCCAATAAAGGGAGTATTTGCTAATGAAAAAGCAGTTTGCTTTGGGCAGATTGCTAGTGAAGGGAGAGTTTCTGCTGACACAATGACAGTGGAGCTGACCTGAAACAGCCACTCCTCCTGGATGTGCAGGATCAGGAAGAATTTTAATTCCTAACAAGAAGTTTACTTCTAAGCTTGCAGCTACTGCACAACGTCAGCTAGATTTGGTGAGATTGTGGCAGAAAACCATGGTTACTGGAATATATTTTAGCATTTGTGGAGTTACAAAGGCTCTTATGACCATTCACAGTTTCCTTTTCTGGATTTTAAAATGCCTTTCATTTAGGAAACACATGATAAGAGATACTGAACTTCTAGTTTAGAGACAGATTGCTACAGCAACATAAGGGATTTGAAAGTGTCCTGATTGCAGCAAAAGTTTCAGGCCTTTGAGATAATTTCTTGTATTACGAAAGCACACATCAGGGCAAAAGTTTTATTTGTATACTTTGAAGACTGCTTGGATGGCAATAAAATAATTGTAGAATAGCAAAATGAAAATATTCTGATGAGAGGGAATTGCATAGTTATGTAATAATTCAGTAACTATAATTAAAATATGATTGCAATAGATGCCATTTCTCTGTTTGTTTAGGACATACTCTTCAGACTTCCACCATTGCAGACTCATGACTTTGGTGAGAACAATGCAAAGGTGCTTTTAATGGATTAAATATGGCTGCTGCCTTGCAACTGGAAGGAATTAAGTCTTTTTGCGGAACTCAACCTCAACAGCCTCAATGGGAACCACAGGCAACACTACACAGGTGTCTGTGGAAAGATAAGCCTCTCTTGTCCTACTTTGTAAAACTTGGATGTCTGAAGTAGGAACAGCATGTAACAAAAGAGCAAGAAATTCAATATCTTGACCCAACAAGCTTGGTGAAAAGCTCAGAAAAAAAGACTAATTCTTTAACCAACTGCCCTGCAAAAAGGAAAAGGAACTATGAGCAGAATGCAGACTCCTTGCTGTTTAATTCCTCCTGTGCTGAAGAGAAAAAACTTTGGATTATCACTATGAATAAAGAAGCTAGCCTAAAACCCATCTTATTTAGTGAGCAATTTCTCTTCCTAACAGGTTGCACCTACAAGACCGTGAATTTGCAACCACTCAGGTTAAAAGGTAATAGTCCTATTTTTTTTCTAAAACTTTTCGAGAGTATCATCAACGTGCATGAACTCAGCATGCAAGTATTCAGCAGACTTATTTATAACATTGCCTTTAAAAGGCCCTCGTCACTTACATAACTCAATGTCAAATTCCCTCAAACCAATTAATCTCCTTTATAAAATAAACTGGTTGCTGATAGAATGTGGTAGTTTAAATTT
>VWZG01010826.1:9902-27025 GCA_013396735.1 Grallaria varia
GATATCTGGATTTATTTGGAAAAAAAACATGGAATAACATATTAGTTTTATTTTAATATACTTTATAACAAGTGATTTTAGAAACTAATAATGACATCTGTTTTGTTTATAAACTTCTTAATTATTTAAAACTTGTCATTATCAGGATGACCTAATCTTTATAAGTCAGTTCAACAATGTTCTTTTTTTTTCCTTTGTTACAGCTCATCCTAAATAAGTAGATATTTGTATAGCCTTACAGTACTGTATTTTTAATGCATAATTAGAAGTATCATAACTTTAACTCCAAAAATTCAGTTTTGCACAAATCAATACAATTCAAAGCTGTGTGTGTTTTACAAATACAGACAGAAACTTTGAACTTGTATTATTCTGGTATTCTGGAATGCTTAGGACTGGAGTACATGTTTTTTCACATTGCTTTAAAATGCCCGTTTTTAAGGCTGCACTGTGTAATTTAGAAACATCACAATTATATTGAGAATAGTGTGATTTACATCATTATCACTTCTCTAGATAGTAAAACCAATTTAACACCTTCATGTCACTATAAATGAGCCTATATTTGACGTTATGGGAACAACAAAATGTAGATGAACATTTAATAGACTTGGAAACAATGTATTTTTGTATGTGATTGGTAAACAAATCCACAGGGTTGCACAGTATTAAGCCAGCTGGTCACAGTTCCCTGAAGAAGTTTATGAAGCCAGAGATTGCTGGGATGTGGGGACTTGGTACGTTTCTCTGTAGTGGAAACAGGTTAAGAAAGGAATGTCGGAGCCATTATACTAACTCTATCATACTGGATGATTGCATTATTTAAGAGGAGAGGTTTTCCTTAAGGATAACTTTATAGCAAGTTTTACCTGTTGTTTCTGTACCTGTAGGAAGAAAATATTATTAGTAGGCCTGAAAAGCTGCTTTAAAAAAAATAAAAAATCTGGATCCTCATCCCTGTTTCTTCTTAAAGGGTAGTGTATATCAGACTTGAAATGTTAATATGGAATTTTAAGGTTTCAATACAGTGTGTCTGCTAGTATGTTATGGATTACTCCATGAATAACTTGAGATAGTTATTAAAAATTAAGTGGTTAAGTGGCCCTTCATTATTGTATCAGTTTAGTTATGTTTTTGGAGAAGTAGTTATTTTCTAGAACATAGTTCACAATTTAACAGTGTTTTCTGGGCATTCTAAAAATAGTAACAAATATTTTTACTACAGTATTCACTGTGCATAACATATATATTACTTGTAACTGGACAGTAAATACATGGACTGGTTGTTGGGGTTTTTTTTCTTCCTTTTTAAAGTCAAAAGTGGAAAAAAAATCCTGGCCTTTTTTACACATTTTGGACTTGGCTTGGAGATTCGGTTTCTGGAAGAATCTCCTTTCTCCCTTTCCTTCTTTGTGCTTCCTCTCTTATTACAGTAAAGAGTGCCTGTTTTTAACAAATAGCTTCCTTTTCAAAGAGACAAAATATATCAATCTTGATATTATGAATTCACCAAATGATAGGCATGTACATTTTAGCACAAACATCCAATAAAAATAAATACATCTGCAGTGAACATGGTAAATTATATGCGAACTTACACTATAATAATAAACAGGAAACAGCAGCATCTGAGTCTGCAACTGGCTTCTCAGGAGGCTCCATGCTTCCAGCTGTGGTAGCAGCTGTGGATCTGGCTCTGGAACTCTTGCTGAAACAAACTGACAAAGGACTGATTACAACATGGAGTTCAGTTTCTGCTTGGATTCATTTTCCTTTTAGCATGCTTTGGTTAAGACACGTTTGCTAATTTACCCTGCCTATAGTTTGATATTCTTCACTTCGCAGACATTGGGCTGGTGTGGTGATGATCATCATGCCTAGTGACCTTGCTTGTGGGGACATTGTACTGTCTACACCATTTGTGGAAAATTGCAATTTGGTTTTGGCTTACCGGAAAAAATTGAAAACTCTCTTTCTCTTCCTTCTCTCTCCCTATCCACAGAGGCTGTTCCTCATTTTTGTGCAAAATATTACCCAGTAAAGTTGTTTGGATATATTTTTATATTTTTATATGCATACGAAACAATTCAGTAGAAGACCAAATGATAGTCTTTGGCTGTGAAATCTGTAGAACAGGCAAGAGACTTGATAAACTCTGCCAGGTGAAACAAATAGGAAACTTCTTTTTATCACTTTTTATTAACAGGAGGAATTCTGATTTCACAAAACCTAAGTAAGCAAAACACATACCCCTGTGTTTCTAAAGCAGCTGAATAGATACCTTCATTTGCAGGTCCCTCTTTCCACCTCTTGTTTCATGGGCTCTTTTCCTGATTGGATGCTGAAGATGTAGTTAAGCTACACCTGGCCTTTATTCGGCAAAGATTCAAGCACATACTAAGAATTAAACACTTCCATTGCAGACTTGCCTTTGTGAACTCCCAGATATTTGCTTCTGCTCTCATAATGTGGAGTGTCTCTGGTGAATATCCTGGGACCAGGACAGTCTTTCTCATTACACTATATCTTTTTCTTTCAGTCCTGCTATCTTTTTAGAAAACAGCTGTATTCTCCAACTTAATTGAATTCCCAAATTAAATTCCAGTTGCCTCTGCAACTTATTGCTCAAGCTGTTCTTTTTTTGCTCTGTAGCTTTTCTTCATGTAGAATCTTTCTTTTTCTCCTAAGAAAAATACTGTCTTCTTCCTTCTGTTACTCTCTTTTCTCTCCCCTCCCCTAATCCTTTCTCCTCCACTCTCAAAGCAGCAGAATTTTCTTGTCTACTTTCTATCTGTACCCCTTCCACTTGCCCCAGTGACCCCATGTTCTGTTCTTCCTCTTATTTCTTCCCTCCCTTATTCTCTTTCTTAACCTCTTGCTGTCCTCTGGCTCTTTTCCACTTGCAATACAAGCAACCATTTGCCTCTTAAAAATTGCACTTTTGACCCTACTTGTTTTTTCATATCATATCTCATCGCCTATCTCTTCTTCATTCCTAAGCTCATTGAAGGTGCTGTTTATAATTACTGTCTGGAGACCCTCTTCTGTGATTCCCTCCTATAACTCCTACACTTTGGCTTCTGTTCCTTGCTTGCAACTGCAACAGCTCTCACCAAACTCCCTGATGACAGGCTCTCGGAAACAGTAGTCTATTCTCATTCTTCTTGACTTGTCAGTAGTGTTTGCCGCAATTGACCAGACTCTTCTCTAAACTTGTGTTGTCTTTTGCACTCCATGGCTCTGTCTTGGTAATTTTCTTCTTTCTGAGCAGTTCTTCAGCATGTTCTTCAAAGTTGTCTCCCATTTTGGAAGCGTGTGGGTAGAGGTCCTGGGGCTTTGCTTTGGCTGTATTCACTTGTGCTTTTTAATGCCTTATGAATTATTTCATACTTAAAAAAAAAAAAAAGTAACAGCCCAACATATCTGTAGATAAAAGATCTACCTTCCTCTTGAAACCTGTTTCCTTGCAGTTTCACTTGGTAATTTGGAACCATGCAAATGCAATTACAAAGCATCCCACTCAACGCTGCCTTAATTGTAGATGTCTTGGCAAATACTCTGACCAGACATGATTATCTTCCCTCTTTCACACAGACATGTATTTTCTCCTTTGCTGTGCTAGGCTCTCTATATCCCAATAGTTTTACTCAGTCTGTGCATGTATATGTTCCAGCTTGCATGAAATTTTCTCAAATGGTATCTCTTATTTCCAATAAGAGTACAGCAAGAGCCTGACAAAAGGAATTGATATTTTATGTCCTCTGTTGAAAATGCTTATCTGTCTGGAGTGCATTTTACTCTTTTATAGCCTCATTTTAATAATTTCTCTGTCTTTGCCATTGCCATCAACTGAGTCCCTTTTCTGTTGCTCCTGTCCATTCTCAATGGGATCTCAATGCTGCTTGTTTTTTTTTGTTTTGTATTGACAGCCAAGAAATGTAATGTTATCACCACATCTCTATTTTTTATTCCAACTCATTAAATGAAAATATTAGGTGAAATTCAGCCAAGCTCATTCTTGATGAACTCTGCTGAGAAACTCTTCTTTCATTGTCCACAGGACTTTGTTGTCTGTCCGGTAAGAAATTCTTTTCCTGTCAAATTCTTTCAGTAATCCCTATTTTCTCCCATTTAGTATTGAATAGCAAATGCCCAGATAGATTATATTTGTCTTATTTTCCTTGTTTAAAATGTCAGCCTAGTCACAATGGTGTAAGTATGCAGAGAGTTCATAATCTCAAACAGATTCGTGTATTGTAGTAGGCAGATTCCTCAGGTCACCACATACTTTCATACCCCAGCAGGCCCAGCTGAACTGTGTGAGCTCAGGCAATCTGCTTGCTGGTGTGAACCACAGGGAGTATTCCCTTGTTCTCTAGATACCTTTTGGCCTGCTTTTACTTTTGTTTGCCCTACTGTATTCCAGATGTCATTCATGCCACATTATCACTACCAAATGCATGTCTTCTCAATCTGACAAATGTAGCTGTTAGGAACCTGTAAAGATACATGTAAGTAAAGGGAACTCATGCACATATGTACTGTATGTTTTGTATTTACTTAGTATTTAGCACTGTTCTTGATCACTTCATAAAAGTGGTGTGGCTAATGTTGAAAATATTTTCAGTAAGTATATGTATTCTCTAGCTCTAGGCACTGTAGTATTATGTAAAAAGTAATCCTTTGGGTCTGAAATTTTTCATGCTTAGTTTAATTTGAATAACTTTGTATGTGTAAAAAAATTAAGGAAATTATCTTGAATTGCTTTGGGGTTATGTGTCACAGAAAATCAGGGCAGTGTTTAACTGTTAACTGCAGCTACTTTTTTATCTTTAGCGTAGATAAGAAAATTCACAATTTTGAAATTTAAACAGACATCTAAATAGGGGCTGATATCTAATGAATTCTGTGGCCAGGTTTCAAAAAACCTGGTTTTCATAATGACATACCCATAATTGAAATCATGCCTAGTAGGCATCTGGACTAAAATTATGAGCAGGATGTAATGGACCCAACCACTTTTGTGGAAACAATATTCATTTCCATTTCTTTGTCAGGGTTAATCACGTTCTTTCTAGATTCAAGGTTTTCTTCATTCTTGCTGCTACTTCTAGTGTGCCAACACCATGCTTTCATATAAGGGATGGAATATATTCCTTGCATTAAAATATGGAGTGCTTTTTTTTCACAATTTGTTTTTGCCTGTTACTGATCCTAGTTTCACATTCTATCAATCACTTTCTCCTTCAACTGCAAAGAAACAATACATCCTTTACCCTACAAACCTTGACTACATACAAACTGGCATTTGTTCAATCCCTTTTGCATTATACAGTGTATAATTTTACATTATATCCTTCAGTGTTGAGCAAAAGGGAATAGCAAGAGATCGATGAAGGCTCTTATTCTTCTATAAAGCAATTGAGCAACGTCCCCCCAGGACTGGGGCTCTGCCTAACTCTGAATCTGTTGTAAATCCTTTTACAGTCACACTTTTGATTGTGACTGGCTGTTTCTGGTTAGTTTAATTCTATTCCTAATCAATTTAAGATAAATAATTAGAAGTTTAATTATAATTTCATGGCTCTTAATTGTCATTAAAAAGAGGAAATTTAAACTAAATTCTATGCTAACAGAACATTAGGACTGAACAATGGAAGCTTGGTTGTGGCTTTCAATTTCTGTGCTTTGTGGAACCCGTAGCTGCTGAGTGAGATGGTTTGGCTTCTGTTTCTTCTTGTCCCAAGGCCTACCTAAATTACAGTTTGCAATGGAGCTATAATTCTCCTGGGTCACTAGGACAGAGAGGCCAGCACATAGATAGAAGGTGAAAACTACCTCATTCAATACAGTTCTGATGACTTATTAGGTGGTGGGGTCGTTAGAAGTTGTGTGCATTTGTTGTCATTGTCACTATGATCTGGGTAGCTAGTACAAGGAAAAAAGTGGTATCTTCCTCTGAATACGTTGTGTGGGCTAGGCAAGGCAAAGCTTGAGCTGGGTCTTGCAGCTTCAGAATGAAATACCAAGAAAAATGAAGTCTCCTGCAGTATCATTAACTTGGCTGCATTGTCAGTCCTTTACAACTTGTAATGTACATTGGGCATAAATAAAGCTATAAATCTCTGTTCTGTGATTTAAAAGGAAAATTGATAAACCTGCTATTTTCGTCTGATGCAATTTTACCTTTTCATTCAAATATTTATTTTACATTGACTGTCTTAAATATTAAAAATTATTTTTAATGCATTTTTAATGTAACATGGGTGAATGCATACATATATATATATATATAAAACAGAATCATTGTGTGTTCTTTCTGTTATAGGTATGTGTCATGTGCTTTGGGATGCCCATATGAAGGAAACATCATACCAGCTAAAGTGGCAGAAGTAAGAATGAACTTCTGGCTTGTCTTTTTAATGAATCAAAAATATATTTTAAAATGCCTATAAGTCATGTTCTCTACTTAATCATAAAAAGATCTTTAACGGATAAAACTTAGGGAAAACAAGCACAAAATGCAGCTAATGTTAAACTGAGTGCATAATCTCACTCAACCATATGCAGTCAAATCTGAGAAAAATAATGTATTTTGATTGTTATCAGTCATGAGAAAAAGTACTATTTCTATTTCCTCCAGCAAGAAAGTAGAAAATGCTTAAGGAAATAGACTGAGGCACATGTCAGTTGACCCTGTTGTACAAGGTGGTTTCTAGCACAGCCTCTTGCTTTTAAAACCATCTTATGCTGGAATAAGCATACCATGCTGTCAGCTGGTAGAACAGCTGCACAACCTTGCGCTTCTGGTGAGTGTCATGCGGTTGACACATGAACTAAAACTTAGCCCCAGTATGATTTCTTAAATTCCTCTACTGCCATGATGAAGTAAGTTGTGCCTTCCCTCCCTGCCCCCTTTTCCCCTTTAGAATAAAGGGTAAAGAAGAAGATATCTCAGCCCAGTCTTTTTTTTCCAGCAGAGAGATGAGTGAAACACAAGTGTAAAATTTTGTAGGAAAGCAAAGAGAACATCAAAGCTGAAATGGACAGTAAAAAAGGAAGTGGAGAGTGAATTCAAGGAGCTTAAGGCAGAACACACTGGTCTTTCACCTAGGGTCAGACTTCTCTTCTCTGTTACACTTAATCACCTATTTTTGTTGGTCTAGCAGAATAGCCAAACAATTATCTTTTAATTTGTAGCCCTAGCAGCTAGTCTACATTTGTCTAATATATTATGTTATGCATGTGTGGTTTTCACGTCCTGTTCTCCTGCATCTTCTTCTAGTATACATTCCAGAGGGAACTTGGGAGTATTCTCCCGCAGCAGCCACACGTACTCACACTCTTTGAAAAAAAAGTACTCAGTGTTTGGAAGGTACTCAGTATTTCTAAATTATTTTGGTTTAATATGAAGGTTAGAATTGACACAGCTTTATTAGAGCAGTGTTGACATAGTGCTTATTATGTTCCTCAACCGGCTTCTTTTCATGTATTGCTTATTTTTTAACTACTCTTCTTACACAGAAGAGCTCCTTCTCAGTTTGCCACTGGGAGTGCTGTTTAATGTTCCAAACCTGCAAACTTTTACTCATGTTTGCTGTCTTCATTGTAGTAAGTGTCTTTTTATATGCCTGTACACTGCTGTGTATGTGTTTATGAATTAAAGCTACCTCATTAAATTAAATTTATTAGTGCCAGCCTTGATTTGTTAAGCACCGATGTATATATATAAGCATCTGATTGATTTTAAGTTAACAGATGCACTTATTCTTTGCTGAATCAGAATGATCAAAATTAATGGCTGAGTTGTTAGACCGTTTCAGAGAGCTGCTGCTCTGGTCATCATCTTTCTTGGGATGGGAACATTTTGTCTCCTTTGGTAGTGTACTCCAGTCAGCACCTATGATTGAAAGGTTTAGATGGTTTCTTCTGCAGTCAGTAACAGTGACCTTTTTATATTTTTTTAAGTAAAAGATTTTTTTAACTGAAACAAAAGCAGTTAGAAGAAGTGGATTATTTCAGATTACATGTATTATTACAGATTATTGCAGACTACATGCAGTCATGGCATACTGGATATATTAATGTTTTACTCGTAGTTATCTAGACAGTGCAAACTTCAGATTCTTTCGAAGTTCTAGAATCTGTCAGTTATATCTGTATGGTTCTTTATTTGACAAAACATCATTTCTTAAACCATATAGCCCTATTTTATCACTCTCCAGTTTCTTGAAATGGAGTCACTGCTTAACAATTTATCATTTTGTGGTTTGTGAATTTCAACTTTAGGCAAAAAAAGCTTGAAAGTTGTTGCAAGCACTGTGTAATGTATGTGTGCTTGGCTGTTTTTATCTTTCTGCCTGCTTCTTTCTCTCCTTAGCTTCCCTTTAACCTAAAGCAGTGAATTCACTTAAATATTACCCAGCACACATGCTGATCAGACTACAGAAGTTTACATACTCTTGTTCGAGTATTGTTGGATCATTAAAATTTCCTTTACAGCACAAGGACTGCAACTCTTTATGTTGGTAGTTGTTTATAATTATCAGTAACTGGATTATGACCTTTTGTATTCCATGAAAGAGTATAGTTTCAAATATTATTTCCAGGAGTAGGACTGTTCACATGTCTAACGGGTTGCAGTGCTGGGTCACCAACTCCCATTTTGATCAATGCTTGGTGTCAGGGCAGTGTTCCCAAGGGGAGTAGCACAAGACTCATGCATAGTAAAACTGCTCAGTGGTGCAGAACACAACACTATTCAATCAACAACGCTGCAAGCTCATAATCACATCCTGATTACACTGACAAAACAGTGTGTTCTCTTCTCCCACACCCTCCTCCCAAAAATGCACATTGAAAATGTAACAAAACTATAACTAATGGGCTGTCTCCTACTATGGTAGAATAAAAAATTCAGTGTAAAAAACTCCCATTCAGCTTCCAAGCATGCACATTCTTCTTGAAAATAAATTTAGATCTCTTTTTAAGGGTCACTTTAAGGTAAGATTGGGACTAGCCAGTGATGATGCTGAGCTTGTTAGCAGAGTTTCATCCTCTCTTCTTTCATCTTTCAGAACTTTGTTTTCAGACAGCTGAAAGACTGAATATGGAAAAGAAATGAATGTAATAAGATTTCTATCAGTTTATATTGTCTCAGGTATCACTAAAATCATCTAGAAAAACTTTGAATCATGAATTAGAAAGAACAGGAGAAAAAAAAAAGCAGTCCTCTTCCTTTACCGTGATCTTAAAGAAAAGCTGAGGTTTGAAGATTAACTGGATTCTATCCACTCCTAGCTGTGGATGATCCTTTTTTTCCCCTACAATGGCAGTCTAGTTAAAATGTGTTGATGTTGTAAAAATATGCCATGAAATAGAATCCCTTTTGCAATCTGGTGAATTTCCCCTTCTTAAAACATATATTGAATTTGTGTTGATATGAACCAGCGAGTCTGACTTTAAAGCACAGTTTTACTACATTTGCAATAGTCATAGCACTTCCAAGCCTTAAACAGGACAATTCAGACTGTTTGAAGTTCATTTTCAGCTGTTCTTTGAATTAAGTGAATAGCAATATGAATCCAGCACTTCCAAGACTGCTGGTGCAGCACTTTGTCAGTTTCCTCAGACATGTTCACAGCAATCCCACTGATGTAGTCCTGGAATTGCTTTAACAGCACAGTGCAGCGTGACTGAAGATGTCTTGGAAAATGGTTGTATTTTTTAATTTCTAAACAGTTAATTTCTACACTGGGACACTGTTCCAATGGAGTGGTCTTTTGGGATCATTAGTGCACAGTGGAGAATCCTAAAGGAGCAAACATTTTCAGCAGCTGAAAACAGAGCGAAATCTCTCCAAATACAGTCAACAAAAATCAGATGGAAAGCTCCTAAATTCAATTTCTGAAACTATTTTTTCAATGAAAACATGATTTTATGCTTTGGAATGTATGTTTCTCTTCATACGAAAATTATGGAGCCTCACCTCAGTTTTCTTACTCATGCAAAGCACTCATTAAAGACATAATTTCAGAAATATTTAGGGCTCTACTTACATAAGTTCTATTTGTATATGGTTTTGTTGGCTTTAAGAAAATTTTTAAAACTTAAGGGCTAGAATGTTAAGTTGAAATTTTGCTTTGTTGGTATTTTAATGTCTGATTTCATGAAAAGCAAAATTAATATTGGAAAACTAATATTGACTGCAACATGTTAAAACTTCAGTTTTCATTGATTTTCTAAGTGTCAAGATTAAAAAAAGTCAAGCTTCTTGTTAATTACTTATTGTCTTAGTTTGTCCATATGCTTGACTCCATGTAAGAAGCAAACAAAAGGTTGGGGCTTTACGCTGCACAACTTATAAACTGAAAAGTACATGGAGAAAACGAAACAGCTGGGAAGTCCCTAGAGAGAAAAAAATGTTGTGAAAGGTCTTGAAAGAAGCTTAATTCAGAGTGTTAAAATTTTGCTTCTTTGGATTCTCTGTGAGTCAGAAAGCAAGTTTTGATGGATTTGGCTTGGTTGGTTATTCCATGTACAGAAGCGGAACTATAAATTTAAAATAAGAGGATCTGTGGGATGTTCTTCTTGGATAACAACTGTCAAGAATGAATAGAGGGTGTGTGATATATAGATTGACCTCAGTAGGTCAAAACCTGAAACCTGTACAGAAGTATGTCTTTTTAAATGTATGTTCTTGACCCTCTTTTATATTCTTTCATCTTGACCTCTTCATGTTTTTCTGTTTCTAATCAGGTATCTAAGCGGCTGTACAGTATAGGCTGTTATGAAATCTCTCTGGGAGATACAATTGGTGTGGGGACTCCTGGAAGTATGAAAAAAATGTTGGAAGCTGTTATGAAAGAAATTCCTCTGAGTGCTCTTGCTGTTCACTGTCATGACACCTACGGCCAGGCATTAGCCAATATCCTCACAGCCATACAGGTAACTCAGTTTCTTGTTTTATATATATACTATATATACTACAGTATATATAAATAATTTAATTCAAGTGTGCAGTTTTTTAAAAATCCCCTTAAACAGATCATTAGAAGAGGAAAAGGCACTCACTGACTTTCAGAAAGTATTGCTCACACATCCGATTGTCTACAGGTATTACTGCAGTTGCTTTTGCCAGAAAATGTCAATCCTTATCTATTTATTACCTTGAATTTCATACAAAATCACTAAGAAACAGTGATGTATACTGTGTTCCATTAATATTAGATGAAAGACGTACATATAATAAATTTTTTTCTGATATCTCAGATTCCACTTTTCTTATAACCAGCTGTATGTTTGTGGTCCACTAAGCTAAAATTCCTATTTTAGACAGGTGTCTAAATATAAAATGGAACAATGCGCAATTACATGTTGGTTTCAGATGGATAAATTAAATTATTGATAATTATGTACATAAAATTGTCTAGATAATTTTATCACTGTTGACATGCCTTTATTATTCTTTTTTCTTTATCAGTTAGATCTCCCAAGTAAGATTAGCAACCATTTTAGATCTTACTCAATCAGCTTTCTAGTCTGTGGCTAAATAATCAGAAGTAGTTAATTTTCATAAGAGATTTTTTCCCTTACGTTGACACGTTTTTCAGAATAGGACATAATGCAAGGAAGAGACTACAAGTTCTAATGTAGTTTTTGTAAAGATATAATCTTGAAAAATATCTTCATGTGCACACGCATTCCGAAGGAGACCTGTTTTCACTAATTGTTACAGAATCAAAAGCTGTTTACAAGTTGTAGGCTTTTATTGTTCTCTTTTTTACTTAATGGCATCTTCTGCTTCCCTGTGATTCTGGCAGCCATGTTTCCTTTGTCCACCTTGTTATTCTGGCAGAGCTCATGTTCTGTTGTTTAGATATAAGAGCAGTTTGTTAACAGTATTAGTGATATAAGTCACAAGAAGGAACTAAGAAAGGTTCAATATGGGAATCCACAGGTATTTGATTAAATAGTGAATGACAAAATCTGCTGAAAAATGTTCTAACTTTTACTCAGAGCATTCACCCTTACTCAATTTTCCTGTTGCAATTGTGTGTGTATGTACCATGGGATAAACAAATTGCTAATTTCACAGTTAGCTTCAGTTGCAGATGCAGTGGCTGAAGCATGAAAACCCCTGAGCATGGAGGAGTTGACCATAAAAATACTTGAAGCATTGTTTTTCAAATCCTTCCTTAAAATAATTGCTGTCATGGTGCCTACTAAATACTAAAATATGGCTATGCTTTGTTAACCTCAATATTTGTTGTGATTCTTGTCTAATGTTTACCTCTTGCTCCTTTTTATTTACTGTTTAAATCAACTGTGTAAGAGTTAAAGGGGGAAAAAGCTCTTAGTAACCTAATGTCCAGCTTAGGATAATTAACATGTAAATTCAAGAGAACAAAAGACCTAAAATAAAATCCCTATGCAACTTTCTCAGTTTTCTGGGAAACCAGGGGTGCCTGAGACCCACCAGAAAACTTCCCTCTGTGCTCAAGTTCTCCTCCAGTGCATGTCTAAAGGTGCAGTGGTTTTGGCTGAGCTGAACTTGTCATAGATTTTGCCAAAAGTCCTTGATGAAGCAGGCATTACACAGTCTTTCTGACTGCCTTTGTGTAAGCAGCTCCTTGGCTCACTCTAAAGGTAGGTCTCCAGGCTCTTGGATCCTCAAACAGAACCTGCACCTCGCAACATCCACTCTTGTCTGCTCAAAGAAACAAGGCAGTACTCAGGGAATTATAGTTAAGCAATACGCCTTCTGAAATAGGACGACTTTGCAGGTCAGTCATGTGGTGAAGTGCCAAAGCCAGTGGATCTGAGTGCCCAGGTCAAATCTAGCCCTTGTTGTCAGGCTTGCCTTTGCTTTCCTTTCTACCAAAGTTACAGGAATAGCAAAGCATTGGAGTAAAACCACTTCTCTTCTTCTCAGCTGCTCTTTCATAGACCAAACTCTCCACAGACACAATCCTTTACCCTTCTCCCTTTATGTGTCTGTGTGACCAACACAATATTTCATCAGGAGTGAAATGTGTTTGGGGGGTTATAGAAATAATAGGCTACAGTTATTGTGTGAAAATAAGTTTAAAGACCATTCAGCAGACAAATTGCATTCTTCCTAAGACATTGCAGAATATGACCTCAGGCTGAGTGCTATTGTGTTGTATATTGTATTTCCTAAGAATTAATGAATGATGGAAAGCCACAAATCACTCTACACTAATTCAGGCACTGCTTCGATGGGAAATCTCTTAGGAGTGGAAGGAGGTGCTGGTGATTCAGTAAGTGATTTTTTTGTACAGATCACATTGTTCCATGAAGAATTATACTACCCAGAATATTTTATTTTGTTTGGGGTTGATCCAAAGTCATCTAGAACTGACAGGCCATATCTGTATAAGAAATTAGCAGGGCAATAGTCTTGCAAATTTAGTATTCAGTTTTATGTGTGTTGTTTTAGCAAAAGGATAGGTAGTGAAAGATGGGAGAGAGATTAGCCAACTTTTAAAACATAAGTAATTTTTAAAGTTGCTAAAGTGAATAATATGGATAGAAAGCATTGCCTAGAAAAGGAAAGTTCACTTTCTTTCATGAAGCGAATCTGTGTAAAAATGTGAGGAACATGAAGTGATGCTTCAGAACAAACCAGTAAACATTTAAAGTAGAAACATGGTTGGCTCATGGTTAAATGGTTTAATATAAAAATACCAGAGTATATAATTTAAAGAGATAAATTCTGAAGATGGGAAGCGATGGAGATCCAGTTAGAGGTTATGGTATTTTGAGTAAAATTACATATGTGGGCTAGCTGATGTGACAAACACAAAGTGTAGCTAAAACAAGTAGTAAAACATTTATAGGAAATTGTTACAGACCTCCAAGGAAGGGTAAAAAGATGGGTCAGGAAACTTCTGTTCTGGAGAGGACCTGGTAAGGTAGACCACTGATCTAAGGAGACTTGAGTTTCCATGACAATTGACTCCTGTTGTGTGTACAGAATGGGTAAGAAAGGGAAAGTTTTTAATGGAAGTGTTTCAGAACTCTTTTCCTGTAAAGCTTGTGTAGTTGCCAGAAGTAGGTTTGACTGTCTTCGTGCCACAAATCCAAACCTGACAAAGAATATACTAAGAGGCAAAGAGGAGTTTTGGCTGGCTGTGATACCTCAATAAATGAAAGTCACATGGTGTTCCCATAGAATTTGATCAAATTCAAATTGCTACATATCATAATTCATTAATATGAACTGACCCCTACGCTACTGGGATCAAATACTAACTTAAAGAAAACAAGCATAAAACTCTAATGACTTACAAGGACCAAGGATTTTTACCACCTTCTGTAATCATTTCCACCTTATTGGATACAATTAGATTGATTACATTAGAAATGAAACCACTTCTTATTAGCTCTTTCTTTTTCCAGAAAACAGGAATTTTGAAATAAAATCCCCACTTTAGTACCAGAAACAGAGTTTTGCAAGCCTCTAATTAAACTTTTAAGGTTCAGACTGCAAAATCCAAATTTGTGAGTACTGGTTTTCATTACAAAAATTACAATATATCCCCCTGTAGAGAGCTTAAATTATTAAATAATATTTTATTACTGTCTTTAAGACCCTTGGATTTTAAAGATGAAACAAGCTTTAAAAAAAACCAAATCCAAATAAGAATGCCTGACTGCTGACCTCTTCTGTGCATCACTTAACCAAATTGATTCTAGCCTCTTGGTGGATGCTGGAAAGACTAACCAACCTGCTGGCTTGACTTACCCTCAGACCTGGCTGATCTGTGACTGACCCTGGGTACTTTCTCCAGACCTGGATCTGATCTTGAATCTCTGACTCAACTTCCTGGCTTTTTTTTTTTCTTTTTTTTTTTTTTTTGTGGTTTCCACCACTGCCTGCCTGACTCTGAACCTTGGCTCCTTGCTTGCCTTCTTTTATGGAGTAGTCTGTCCTTACTGCTGCTTAAGACAGTTGAGTCTTTAGAGGAGGGACTAGCAAGCATCTTGAGCTTTAAGGATGGCTCTTAATGGCAGGTGGTGGAGCGGGTGCTGAGAGTCGGTGGGTTTCATGTGCTTTGATCTTGGAGCTCAGCTGGAGGATTTGTCTTGCAGAAGCAACATATTCCTACTCAGTTAAATGCAGAAAGCATTTCCTGCTGTCTGGGTGTACACAAAGTGCTAACAGTTCTGCATTGGCAACTCTGTTCAGTCGAAAGCTCAAGAAATCAGCCTACATAATTGGTGTCAGTATCTGACAGCACTTACACATCTCTGTCCAGTGCCAGACTGTTTCCGCTGCCATTCTCCTCTTAAGTTTTAGACCTGTGTTTCTGTGACTCACATAAAAGAATATATCCATAATGGTAAATTTCCAAATAAATACAGAATCCATAAGAATACTTCTGGACTAGAAAATTCTCTTAGCATTTGTACGCTGCAGTCAGTTCTTTCACCTTTGATTTGTCTGGCATATTTTAGTAGATATCTACAAGGATGAGGGCTCATGCTAGCTTATCGCAGTGAATGGCTGGTAGTTACATCTGGAAGCCATGCAAATTAAAATAGCTGAATAGACTAGAGAAGGGATGAAGTAGAATAATGGTAGAATGGCATGAAGGTATGGATAGCAATGGTGGAAGGTTGAATGGGAAAATGGCAAATGCATGTGTATAGTAGTTACATATAAATTGTTCATATATATATAGTTACATGTAAATTGTTGATGATTTACTGCCTTTTTACTGAATTTTACATAAAAACATATATATGGTCACAGTTTAATCTCTTGATTTAAAATGAAGCAAGATAATTCATGATAATATTCTGAAGTACAATTTTATAAGCACAATTCCTTTAGTTTAGTTTTCATGCTTTATGTCCCAATTTCTTCTTTGGACTTAGTTTCCATAGAGATAAAAATCTAAACCCAGCATTTTACTTTTGGATTTATGTTGAAATTCCCTCTTTTTCGTAATTTTACTGCAAAACCTTGGCACTGCTGTGATCTTTTGGATGGTTGCTTAGGCAGGGTCACAAAATTAAGAGATATATTAAACTCTATGAGCTTTGTTGCAAAATGCTGTATTAGAAGAAAGCAATGAGGACTTGATATACATAAAATTAAACAATAAAGCTAAATTCTCTTGGTTCTCTGATTTTCTGAGTCTGAAGCAGCACTCCAAAAATCCACAGCATGATGGGTAACAAAACCAAGACTTTAAAACAAAACAAAAAAAGCAGGATTAACTCAAAGCATCATTATTTCAATTATGTGCATTTATTTATGTGCTGAGATAAAGCTGGTCACCATTTTAGGGGATCAAAAATTGGGACTATTTTTTTCTATCTACAGTCTATGTTTAACCATCATCTGATTTCCTTCACTTTCTCCCTGTTAAACAGAGAATAAAATGTATGCACAGACCTTGAATAAAGATTTAAAATCTTCTCTCCTGTCTCCCAGCTTTATCTTCCATTGACTCCTGTGCATTATGTTCATCATTGGTCGTTCAGCAACTTCTTCCTCATGACCATTAATAAAATTTGCTTATATATCTACATATTTCAACTCCTGTCTAACTCATTAGTCACTTAAAATTGAATGTTCAGGATGGTATCAGGGAAGAAAAAAAAAAAGACATCATTCCTTATTTGTAAGCAATGTTCTCTTTTTAATTCCCTGCAAAGCACAGTCATCCAGAGCTATGGTGTAGTACAATGAATTGGCACTTCTGTATTAAGGCAGAGAAGATAAATAAGCAACCATGAAAAAGTGTGAAGCCTTGCATGTACTCATTTTGCTAGAGTTGACCTAGGAATTTCTCATATAACAGTGAATTTGAACTTTCTGTCTGAGGAAGGCAGTCCAGTTGTATTTGTCTGTTGGTACAAAATTAAAAAAATACTAGGTTTGGGGAGTTATATAGTAATTGACAGAATGAACTTGGAGGTAATGAGCTGCCAAAGTTCTTGCTTCCGTAATACATTAAATGCCACTAGTATTTTGTTTTATTTTCAGTAGTGTGTTCGGATACCTGTTGCCTGTCAATTAAATTATTTACACCTGAACTGAATTTTAACAGATCAAAAAATAGTCATGATAGTTCATTTAAAATTTC
>VWZG01010826.1:27036-98255 GCA_013396735.1 Grallaria varia
ATTGTCTTACAGACAAGATTGCTTTTACCCTAATAGGAAGGTATCTTATTTATTTTTGAAATTGAAATTAAAAGCTGAATAGATTTTAAGTTTTGTGTAGAATGTAATTTTGAGATTAAAAAAAGCTAAGGTATATGAGTGGGCAAATGATCAAAATACATACATTCCAAATCAAATTATATGAGCCCTGTAACCCTCCATTTCTTTTGCCCTACACAGCCTGGAATTCAGAATATGTTATGTAGCACAATGTGGAGGTAGGAAAGACTTGCCATATGAAACATGCACATATTTTGGGATATTGAAAAAATGTTACTATTTTTGCATTCCTATTTTGAGGAAAACATAGAAATTGAGAGGTAGGTTTCAGCAAACCTCACAAATTTGCTTTCCTCTGCTGTTTACAAATATATGCCAGGAAGCTGGAGAAGACTTTACAGAGATCTCCAGAAATGAATTTCAGGGTTCAGATATGGAAACGTTAGTTAACACAGCTTGACTGAGAATAGCTGTACAGAATTCAGAAAGGACTGGTCATGCTTCAGTATTTTACTGGAATTCTTTGAGGCAGTCACTGCCAAAGAAGACAAAGGATATACAGTGGCCATCAAATGCTTTGATTTTTCAGGAAACTATTTACAGTGTCCTGCACTGGAAGTTAATATTAAGGCGTGGAGGCATGTAATAAGTGGAAAGTTGGCTAAATGGCAGGAAACAAATGGAATTATGAAACAGAATTTCTTCAAGCTGGAAAGCACCCATCGGCTGGGTTGTGGTTATATTGGCCTGTGAGCCTATGTTTTCCTGCTTAAATGAATAATTTGCAATATCATAACTCCTGTGTTAAGGGCTGTTGTTCTAATGTGTAGAAATTAAATGCTTAAAATTTTAGATTTCTATTGTGAAAAACAGGATAGCTAGCATAATTTGTAAATGGAAATCTGTGTAATTGTGTAAAACATGGAAAAGAAAAAGATTGGAGTAAAAGTATGAGAATACTCATATTTTTAGGTAAAGCAGGAGACTATTTATTACAACGTGCCTGTCCTTTTAAATAGGATCTTCCTAGAGCTTTCTGTTTTCGGATTTCTGTAGGAACTAATTTATCCTAGGCACGCACTTGGTATTTTCTGGGTTTGAAAGTGTAAACAGTATTTTTGAATTACTTGTCAACAAAGTAAAAGAGCTGTTGGCAGTAACACAAAATTCTTTAGACAACATCAGCTTGCTTTTTTGTTTCTGTTTCCTTTTATTCCTCCTTCCCCATGGAAATGACATAACACTTAGCTAAAGCTAACAATTAAAAAAGATGTTTGAGATGAAGAAGTGCATGATATTAGGAAAGACAGTGAGTAGAATTGTTTAAGATTGAAAGCTAACAAGACAGGTGAACAAGACTATTTGAAAGCAGATGAGTTAGGGGGAAGAAGGCAGGTGAATTGTGAAAAGGTACCACGCTGCAAGGTACATGTTTTCCTTCTGTGAAAAAAACTTAAAGAGAAGTGCGTCTGCTTTGGGAAAGTATCAACACACTTGAATTTTATCAAATAATATTGCTACTATGAGCAATCAGCTAGTTACTTTTGTAAGTGAAAAAACTTCACAAATTAATAATTCAGACCTATGTATGGGAAAAAAATAAAAACATAGACATACATGCTCAAAATCTGACAGAGGCTTTCCAGTGTTTTCTTTCTTCTTTATTTTATTTCATTTTTTGTACTAGTTTTACATTGTTTCCTGTAGTATCAGCAAAATAAGACAGCAAGCAAATGAACTGGCAACACCGCTCCTGCTCTTAGATCAGTGCAGAGGAAGCAGCAACTATATTTTTATTACTTTCTGCTGCTTTTAGCAGAGTGTGTGTAGTATGCAATTTCTGAGGAACTGAAAATTTTTGACCTCTATCCCCATACTTCAGAAAACCTTGATAGCCTGATAGTTCACAAATTAATCATTGTTATTATTACAACTGTTACACTATTATTAGGTGAAAAAAAATTTAAATGGTAGACTTTGTTTCAAGATTCTTATTGTTTGAACATTTTAGAATAGGAAGGGGAATATATTTGTTATTGTGTACTGAAATAGCAGTGAGAGTTCCCAAGGCAAAAATTTGTTTACATGCGTTTACCAACAGGTAGCCTGTATGTATGGTTTTGTGGGTTTTGGTTTTCCTTTTAATTGAAACTTTGTATATTATAAAGGATTAACAAATAATAGAAATCTACATTGATATAGCTGCCTCTAATATGATGATTGAATTTCAGAAGCTTTCAGCCCTAGTTACTGAACCGACAAACCTCAAGTCTAACTCTGTTTCAGGATACTAATCAGACAAAGAGATCCTTCATCAGGTATAGATTATTCTCAACTTCAAATTACTTCACTAGAGCTGACTTGGAACAGTAGACACAACTTCCCTTTGGCTTACAATCAGACCTCAACTGTCCTTTAAAACATTTTTAAACATTGATTTTCACATGCAAATCTACACATCTTTCTTTGTATCTCTTCAAATTCATGCATATTTATCACTGTAGGTCTAAACGGAATACAAAGGGAGAAATCATTACAACAACTGCAGAAAGGGAATCTGAAGTGGTTTTGAAACCTAAATGGCTTTTAAAAACCAAAGATTTCTGTGCAAATAGTATTGATCCATATATTCTTTGGTCTTTTTCTGTGCTTGTGTCTTCCTTGCATTCTTCTGCTTTTTTCTTGAAATGCTGTTTTATTGTAGCTTTCCTAATCACATCTTAAATGTTTTAATTTCTGAGTTCCCCATCCTAGAAGTGGCGTTCATTTGCACATTTCATTCTTCAGTGTCAGTGGTACATTTCAATTTAAGCTTCATGGATCATTTTCTGATTCATTAAATCTAGCACCTTTAAGGCCGTACTGATTTGGTTGATCAGTACCTAAAATGTATTCTGGTGTTGCTTTCATTTCTGTGCATCTTTCTCCTCTTGTGGATGCACTTCTTCCCATGCAAAAATAAACAAATTCAGACAATTTACTTTAAATGATTCTCTGGTCTTCATCAGATTCTGTTCTGCTGCATCTTTAGTTGTCATATCAGGAACTATAGTTTGTAAAAGGTAAAGGAATTAGTATTAGGAGAATATCAGAAGACAATTCTGTCTTACTTCACCTTTTTCCAGCTACTAAGAGGCTTGCAACTTGGTGCTTGCAAACAAGGCTCACACAAAATAGCATAGAATATAATTTAGATACAAAATCAGCAGATTGTGGATGCTTTTTGGGGTAATACTCCATGCAGACTGTTGGTGTCTACCTCCCTTCCACTTTGTTCTCCTTTGTAATGCCATTCTGCCATTCTTTGCCTCTGTCAGTGCTCAAGCAGAGTAAATATCCTGCTGGCAGCTCACTGGCAAGAAGAGAGAATGATGTGAACAGATACTGCGCTCCTGCATTCATTTAATCCTAATGTTTTCCCTGGCACTTATATTAATTTTTTTTCTCTCTTTCACTGTTTTCCTAGGCATTGTTTGATAGTTGTAAGTCCACATGGCCGGAGCAATAGTCTTTTTACAGACCTCCTTTTATCATCCCAACTGTGTTGTGTTTAACTTGACTATTTAAATGGCTAAGAGTCAGCATCATCCAGTTCTGAAGTGGACTGGGCAGTAATCCAGCTCTTTCTGTTAGAGACAGACATTCATTTTTTTGGACTAGAAACAAATTACTTCCAAATGCTGGAAATGTAAGAAGGGTTTTCAAAAAAAAGGGTTTCAGGTGTTTATAGACAAATTAGTATAAAATAGTTTTCAAAATGCTAAGCCAAATTTAAAATAAATATTTAGTACTTTTAGAAGCTGTGGAAATACAGCCCTAGAAAACCGAAGTCACTGATCTGTTGCATGCATAAAAAATATGGTGAGGGGACACCAGTGTCAAATTCCCCATGCATATTTCTATTGTGCCTCAGCTGGATTGCACTTATAAAAAAGGTAGTATTTTGGGTTGTGTTTTTTTTACATGATCAGTAGTGACTGGCTGTAAGTTTAAGGAGATGACTGTCTGTAGCAATCAGAAATTGAACAGATAGATGTTATTCTACAACAGTTTTTGATTCAAATCTTAAAAATCAAAGTCTAGATTATCAAGATGACCAGAAAATTAAGAATTTTCATTAGTCTGAAGATTGTTTCTTGTGCCGTATGCAGCACCACATAAGCAGTCTCTCATTCACAGAAAGACAAGCTAGTTCTCCACTGTTGTTCCCTGTCTCTTTTAGTTTGATGGTGTTTTGCTTGTCTCTCCCATACCTTCCAAATTGCACAACAAATGAAATGGGATTTCCCCAATTAAGTGTCCTTCACACGTGGCTCCTCTCAGAACTGCTCCATCCTTGCAAGCCCATCCCATTCTCCCTTCTCAGCACCCCTCCCACATCAGCTGTCATGGTAATTTTAGACATGAGGCCATATGTCTGAATAGGATTGGCACTCCTACAGTTGCCGTGTCTCTCCTTTAAAGGGTTGCCAGTCTCAGGACCTCCTGGCCTCTCTGGAACTATGGCCAATTGCTGTGAAAAGATTGCATCCTGAAAATCAAAGTCTTACCCTCCAAAAAAAAAAAAAAAAGTCAGCACTTCCAGACTGCTAATTACGGATGATTCCTAAATGGTGCTAGTTCCCAGACCGTGCCAGAAATTGCTTGGTGGAGCACTGCCTGCCCCAGACCAAAGCTGTGCCAGGGACTGTCAAGAGTTACACCAAATGGACAATTGAATTCCAATCCTGATGTCATTTAGTTTCTTGTCTCATATATAGCCACAAAAGAGGACAACTTCCTGTGCATTAACAGCACAAAAGAGAGACTTCTGGTGTCATTCCTAGAGGCATTTGTAGCATTTCACAAGTGGCATTCTTTAGTGACATTTGAAGATGTCTCTGGAACTGAGATTTCAGAGGTTCTGGTCAGCTCTAACTGTGCTGCCGGTGTCTCTGGGGATTTGAGCTTACATGCTGCACACTAAAAAGGTATGTGGAGCAGTGACAAATAATACAGAGTATTTCAACATAAATTTAAGAAGAATTGTGAAAAAAATTTCTAAAGTTTGGTGAGAATACCTTTAAAAATGGGTCTTTATTTGGAATTTAATTCCTCGTTCAATTTACGTGGTATTTTGAAAATAAATTATTTCTATAATTGTTGATTGACTTGTTTTTTTAGAAATTCTCCCTATAGTAATGTTGCACTTTAATCAGGCTGTGACTGTATACATCAGCTAAAAGAAGATAAATGGCTTTTAGACTTGTTTATTTTTCTACTTGATGGGAATGACTCTCTCTTCCTTTTTACCCTAACGTAGTTCTTCTTTAATAGCAAGTGTAAAATAAGGACAGAATCACTATGGTGCTTCCCACTTGGAAATTACTGTTTCATTTTGTGACTTTTCATTATTTGTGAATGTGTCTATTCTAGTTTTTGCCTGAAAAAAAGAATATTGCATGGAACCTGAATTTCAGACCTAAGTAAGGGTCAGAGGAGTTTGCCGTGGCAGGAACAGACTTGGGAAATCACAAATCCCAGGGCCTCCAATAGGGAAGTGCAATGTTTACAGGATGATGCTTCCTTCCTTTTTGGGCAGCTCTACAGACAGCTGTGCTGAGGGGGTGGAACTAAGCCTCTGGCCATTCTTGCATATTTACAGCTCCTGGAAGGAATTTTGTTACCATCCAGCAAACAATGAAGGAGGGAGAGTTACTTCCTATTGCTGAGATACATCAGGTGGCTTTAAACAAGCTCTTAGGGTGTTTCTTACTGTAAATTAAACGGCAGAAAATCCAGAGGTACTATGATCAGACAGACTGAATTCTGAACTCACTCCAAATGAGTGTGTTGGGTGGACTTTTGTAGCTGCATGAGAACAAGTGAGCATTTGCATAAGTGGAATAAGTTGAAGATGACTCTTCAGCTAAGATAGAAACCAAGGCTGATGTAGTAGTTAAAGTATGACAATCATTTTTATTTTCTGTGCTGTGCAGAAGCAACAATGAACCAGTCTCCTGAGTCAAATCAGGTCATTTATCTTTTTTTTTCCCCTTTTGAAATATTGCACTACAGACTGAAAGAGCCAGGCATTCAGAAATAAAAACATTTTTACAATTTTAAACTTAAGTGAATGATAGTTTTATATACCTCAAAATTTTGCCAGATTGCATGTTTGCCTGTTTATTTTTTCCTTTGCTGCTTAGTGCAAGTGCTATATGGTAACAGATTGCCAGAGACAAATGATGTGATATACTTTCCAATGCGTAAACACTTAGAGAAAGAAAGATTTTTGTCTTTGATCAGTGTTCAAAACGGTTAAGTTTTGCTTGCACTAAGAGTTGCAACAGTAAGTAAAAATTTTTAATTTGAAGTGCTA
Organism: Grallaria varia; assembly: GCA_013396735.1. Lineage (NCBI taxonomy): Eukaryota > Metazoa > Chordata > Aves > Passeriformes > Formicariidae > Grallaria > Grallaria varia. The sequence goes on from VWZG01010826.1 coordinate 33,437, forward strand.
TCTTTTCCTCTAAAGAACAAAACAAGTGAACATAATAATAGTAGATTTGGCAAGGCAGTATAATATCCATCTATAGCAAAAGATAAGGTGCTAAGTTGAATGCCTTTTTAAGCAAAAAAAGTGTGCTGGCTTTACTATTGGCAGACACATTGGACAAGCAATTGCATTTTTAAATTTTTTTTTTTTAAAAAAGGAACTTCGATCAGAATAAGGAAACAATATTTGCAAGATAATTTACATTCTGTGGCTTCCCACCTTAATGCTTCCACTTAATTAGTCAATATGTTGGAAGGGACAATTCTTTTGGGGCCAATGTAATGTGATGAACATTACAAAATTGATCCAGTTGTAATGCAACAGAAGAAGATGAGAAACTATTACACTTTTTAAAAAGTTTCTTGCATTGTAATGAAAATTGTGATGAAAATTTTATTTGAAATAAACATTCACTCTGCCTAGGATGTCCAAAAAGATACCCTATTTCATTGCATCTGCTTTGCTCACATTACTCTAATTATTAGCTGTTGAGTCCCATCCTGGAATTCTACTTAAGACATTATATTTTTGCACAAATGTAAAGTTGTACTTCCTTGAAATTATACAGATGAATGACTAAAACATATATTCCATAGCTTTAAGGGGAAGTTGTTCCTTGGTGCTGAATCTTTGCAGTAGCTGCTAAATTTTCCAACAAGACCTTAGTGGTTCCATTTGCTAAATGCATTTGTCTGAGTCTTGACTCAAATAAGGATGTGCATAGCCATTTGCAAGTTCACGGGCTATTTAGAGTGAATGAATTTTAAGCAAAAAAAGTACCAGAAGTACCACTTTTTTCCTTCTTAACAAAAAAAAAAAAAAAAAAAAAAGAAAAAGGAAAAAAAAAAAAAAAAAAAAAGAAAAAGGAAAAAAAAAGAAAAAAAAAGATGTAAAGGGAATAATCAAATTGCAAGCAAACAGAAATACCTAGTACTTTATTCTACCATCATGTTTACTGCAATATTGCCATGATTTTTGCTTAACTCATTGGGAAATTAGTTTTTAGTTCCCCTAGAGAATGAGGTGTACAAGAATGAATACATTTGGGTTTGGTTTGGGGTTTCGTTGCAATGGCATTTGATGGTGGTGTATTTTTGTCCCTTGCAAAGATTTTCAAAACACAAATACCAGTGAAGAAAAAAAAAAAAAAAGAAGCAGTATAGGTGCTGTAAATATTTTGTAAAATGTCCATCTGAAGCCCCTCAATCTCTGGTAATTAGAGGCCATACTGTGGAGATTGACAGGGTAAATTACCAGTTAATGTTTACACAACAAAACATATGCCCAGTACAATATCCTACACTGATGTTACTGAAACCAGAGTCCGGAAATGTACAGTGGAAACAAGACGTGGTACTTTTCTTGTGCCAACATAAACAGCAATTACAGCACAGTGTGAGAGAAGTCATAAGAAATACTACTGCATATCAGTAGTTCAACAAAGTCAGCACTTTTGTGTAATTGCAGGGGAAAAGGGCTGAAAAACATTACAGATCTCAGCAAGAAATGGCCCTTTATACTTTTAAACTGATCCTTGATAAAACAATGCCGGGGTCATGAGAAGGCTACTTTGCCAATTTTGCTTCACTGTGGGATCCATTGACATCTGGCTGAGCTGCGGAAGCTGGAAAACGTCTTTAATATTCTCTTGACAGTAAAGTGGACATGTGGAAAACATTCTAATCTGTTAATCTTTGGTGCTCCTGAAGAAAAAGGACATTTGGCTTTATACTTTGTGATGATAAATATTAAGTCTCCAGGTCTAGCTGTAAATAAGTTAAAAGCATTTGAATGGAGGATGCAGTTCTTATTTTCCGTTTATGGGAGAAGATGGATGTGCACCTGTGTAATCGAGATGATGTAATAAATGCCAGGAGGTTTTTTTAAGGGTAGTTTACCATGCGTCCTGGAAATCTAATTTTCTTTATGCTGAGTATATTTTGTCAGTGCATGTTGGGGAGCAGAATCTCTGAACCTGCTTATATCCTATGCACTAAAGTAGAATAAAGTATTGTTTCAGTCAGGGGATTCTGAAAACAGAATTAAAAGAGATTTGAAATAGTAGTTATGTCTGAATAAAAAGTGCAGGCTTTATTTAACAGCATTAACTGTACAAATTATTTTTGGTTAACTTTAAATCTAATAAGGAGTCATAGTGAATGTAGAAGCTAACCAAGACAGAAAAACAGGATTGAAAGAATTTGTAGTTTCTTTCTAAGGTGTAGATACCAAATAAAGGTGGTACATAAAATAGTTTAACTAGGTTATGTGGATGGAGGAAAAAAGTGCCTTTTCAAATACTGTGATGCTTGGGTCAGGTTTGCCATTTTCAATGATAAATTCATGTTTCACATTTGTCACGTACACTTCAAACAATAGACCAGTATCTTTCCCTGATTGTTCATAGCAGGACTCTCTCCTTTTCAGTATTGTAGCTCACAGTGAAGTGCTCTCTGCAGCCTGCATTTCAAAAAATGACTTTCACCTCTTTTGTCCTTTATTCAACCTGTTCTCAGCTGATGTCCCTTAATTCAGCCAATGAGGTAATTCAGCCATTTATTTTAGTGACTGTGTGTCTACTCAGCTTATCCTCTGTGAGCCTTCCATGTTAGTGAGTAGATTTTTTTTCTTTCTTCATTGGACCTTCGCTGTCAGCAGTTCCAAACATAATTGCTCCAATCCCAGCAAAATTTTCTGCTCCCAAAGCTACCCTCAGTAACTTTACCATCAAGTTAAGTAATAATTTTGCCTTCTCTGTCCATTCAAAGCCCTCTGTTTATTTCCTGGTTTATTTTATTCATTTATATTGGCATGTAACATGTGAGAAAAGCCTGGCTGTCTCCTGGCTACATGTAGGGCACAAGCTACCTGACACAGCTGTTGCTCCTCTGGACTAGATGGTTCTCTCTCAGCCTACCCCAAAGCTGCCCTTTGCCTTTTCTCTCTAGTTCCCCCTTTCCCTCCAGATTCCAGGATTATTGTCTCTGCTCTATGTATTTCATTGGTCCTCTGACTGTGTCCAAACTTATATCTATAGAACAAATATCCCACGTTTATAGATCGGGTTATTTCACAACATAGCAAGCAGCCAAACTGTTAAATCGTCAGAGGTTTGCATGAGAGCAGCAACTTCTGCTGAAGAGCATCGGGGTAGTAACATCTGCCTGGGGAGGGAAGGATAAGAGGCTGTACAGTCACTCGGTGTTCTGATGATCATTGCATCTTCATGGGTTTCGACAAGGCCTTGGTATGGGCCTCCTGCTCCCCCTGCAGCTTTGATTCCCTAGCAAAGGAGAGCTCAAGCTGTGCACAGCCCTGCATCAGCAAACCCCAGTGTTTTGTGAATAAAAGAGCGCATATATTCCTAAAAGGAGCAGAATAAACCTGCATAGGCAATGACAATAGTGGTTTGTGAACATCTGCTTCACAATATTGATTGTGTTATGGCATAGGATTTTTATTAGCTTTCCAGGATCTCAAAACCAGTCTTGTGTTGAATAGGATTGATTCCCCCTAAGCTTCCATGAATGTTCTCTGAAGAACTGGGTCCGCAACACAGATCTCACTGTTCAAGTCCACCAATGAGATGTTTTTTGTGCAGGCGATGCACTGTCAGTCAGAGATACAGATTTTCCAACTCAATTTCAGAGAAATTGCTTCACAGTTCTTTGTTGAAGGAAGGAGCATGGTCAGCTGCTGCTCTCTTGACCCTCGGGCATTTTAACCCCCAGATTGACCAGTTCCAGACAACGAAGTGGAACTTCCCTAAGCTCATAAGTAAGTCTGGACTGTGTGATCTCTTAAGATAAGTATCCCTCTTATGCCAAATTTGAGAGTGCAAAGCTACAAGAATATCTCCAAAAAACTCATATTAAAATTATTGAATATTAGCATAAAAAGTTATTTATTCCACCCCAAAACTAGTTCTTGGAAGTGGCCAAGCCCATTTTTTCACTAAAACGTTCAAAATAATCCAGCCAGAAGCAGAGACGAGGTTTGGAAAATACAAGTTTCAGCATTTAAAGGCTGACAAAGTAATAAACAATTGAAAGTAGGGTCTTATGATGGAAAGTCCTAGGGAACTTTAATTCTAGATATCAGTGCTAGCTTTGCTTATGATAAATGTGTCAGTAGCAATATGAAAAGATGCGTGCAATAAGTTAAAGGAATGCTGTATTAACCTATTGTGTGTGGCACGTCTGCCCACAAATTGCTTGCATCTCAATATATTTTGGTAGAAAAGGATTGTTTTCTACCCCTCCCACTGAATGTATTAATTTTCAAACGAAATTAACTGGCAAATTAGATATTTTAATGTAACAGTGACACCCTGTGGTCAGTAGGGATGGTGTTAACTCTGAAAAGCAGTGTTTTGTGATGCATTACTTTAGCAAGAGTGAAAAGAAAAAGAAGTGGGAAGGAAATGCAAATAACTTTCAGGGCTTTCCATAGAGAGATGTTATTCCATTTTATTGTCTTATATGTTGAAATTTATGTTTCTAATTGCTCAAATACCAAAATAGTGTTTATTTACATACATTTGTTTTGTTGAAATATAGGGGAATGTCAAGCTTTGATTTTAGACAACTTGATAATGTAAATCAGGGGGGAGTCTTTTTGGGCACTTATGAACCTTATGAAGCATTGCTGGCATAGTTATTTATGTTTCTGTAGTTACCCTTGTCTCTACAGGAGAAGGTATGTTTCTTGATGGCGTACTAAGTAGTGGTGGGCAGCAGACTGATGCCAGGGAAACAAAGTCATAGGACAGAACCACAGTATGTCAAGAGTGCCAGGTAGGCACTGGCTGGGCTTCAGGATTAAATAACATCAGTCTTGTGCTGCCTTTTGTTTGGACAACCTTTGACCTGACATGTGTGGGTCCTTCTTTTACTTCCTCCCTCCCTTCTCCCTTCCTTGAACGAATGCTGAACTAATACAGTGATTTTTTTGGCCATATTTACATGCATCTATCTTTAAAACATTGAACTTTACAATGCTGTGGCCCCTAGAATTTGTTACACAACAAATCTTTTCCTGTTTAATGCTTACCTGGGATCCTTGATATTATGGTTTCAGAATCTCACAGTTTAGAAGAAGCCTAATTTATGAGAGACCTGGTTTATAGCTTCTGATTTATACCTTTTACATTCCTGGAGTTACTGATGCTGGCCTTGCCATTTTTAAGAGAGGGACAAAGTTAAACTTCTGCCAGACAAAGCCAGGCTTAAAGATCAGTAAGGAAGGAGACTGACTGTCCCAACAAGAAGTTATGGGGAGGCAGTAAAGCAAACTGAGAAACATGAAGCATTTATTATTCACTGGCAATAATGGTTTCCTGTTAAAATTGGCTGCTTGACAAAGGTGATAAATTGAATTCCCCACTCTCCCATTGGGGAATTAGAAAGTTAGTATGGGACAGAAGCAAGAAGTCCTCTGCCTTCTCTAGAGAGTAAGCTAAAGCTAGCCAAAGCTAAAGTTAGGAAGGTGTTCAGGAACCACTGTCAGGAATTTAGTGATTATCAAAAGGCTGCAAAGTGTCAAAAAAAATTGGAGTGCTGTAGTTGTCCTGGAAGCCAAGCCATTGTTCATCCTCACATATGTCCATACGTAAGCAGCTCAGTGAGTGCTCATCTAGGACATATCCTATGAAATAGCTGCAATGCAACTCCTCATGAATCTCAGCACAATTTAGTGCCTGTCAGAAAGTGACAATGAGACTGTGGGGTTTTTACAGATAGTGAATGTTTTGCAAGCTCAGATTGCTAAAAGTCTTGAAACTCGTTGTGTCCTCTAAAGGCCTGACGAATATTGGAGATGTGGTGAAGGAAAAGACCTTGTTTTACATATTTAGTCAATTTTTAGATTTTATTTTAGAGTCCCTTATGCTTTTAATGGCTGCAAAAGCAAAGCAGCCTCATAGCTGCTTAAACTTGCAGAGAAGTTATTTATTGGGTGCTATTTCAGACTCTGTGCTTGAACAGGCTCGGCTGTAATATCAACATCCAAATTAGTTAGTAGCACTGCTGAAGGATGTTTTCAAACATCTGTTTTTAGCACTGTTAGATTGGATCTTGGATTATGGATTGTTTAAAGTCTTTTTTTTAATAGGGCTGCACTGAAGATGAACTGCAGTGATTCTGCACATGAATCAGCAAGCACATTATATTTGTACAACATGCAAGAGCAGACAGATGCAGCTGATTCTGCTGCTGAAATAGTAGTGTGTTGCAGTAGACATCTTATCAGAAGCATTGTGAAGAGAACTTTAAAAGATGTTACCCTAAAGGCAGTGACACCTGTTCATTGCATATTAAGAACATTGATTTGAAGCACTGCCAAATCTGGAGGTCAGTCAGAGCTGCTGTATTATATACACCATGTCAAGACCTTGTCTACAACTGACTTAATGTTCAAATAGCAAATCCATCCTGATGGAGATGCAGTGTTAGAGACTCCATGTTTATACACTACTTCTGGGAGGTAATGGTTTAAGAGTCCTGTACTAGGATGAAAGCTACCACACCAAGGATGTTACCAATGTAAAGCTGTAGCTAGACTTTCTCCTTTTTCTTTTTAGCCTTAATAGTCAATGGTTTAAAAGACAAAGCACCACTGTTGGTCATGTGGAACTTACTGCTCCCACTGCTTAGCCAGCAGAATGCATTGAAGTTTTTATGCTCTTGCATCTACATTAGGCTAAATTGACTGAGCTTACTCCAGCTTTGAGGGGAGGTAGTTTGAATCAAACTCAGCAAGACTACCTTAGAATAAAAGGATGTGGTTAGACAAAGATGTGTGTTTCATGCTACATTCAAGTTGCTGTGGTATCCCGTACCCTTCCATGTATTCACAGTCACTTTCAACAATTACAAACAACCTGTACCCCAGAGTTACAAGACTTGCACTGCAAATGCAGAATTACAGTGGCATCACAGATGTTTATACAAGGTTATCAAGAAATTAATATGTATATTTATTCAATGCCTTTAGAAAATATGCCCTTTTAATGCTGACAGGGTATTGTTTCTTGGTTTTGCTTACAGTGAGAACCCCATGAAAAACTGGAAGAGGCTACTGCTAGTAATATACACAGCACAGGGAAAGGTTCTCCTCAGCTTTGACCGGGCAGACCTTTTTCATGGTTTTTCACAAAGCACAATTTACTTGATATTTCTTCTAATTTTTGCACAAGGATAACCATTTAATAAAAAATTCACTGGGATTAGAAAACGACTCTTCTTATGCTACTGAAGCTGTTTTTGAGTCAGCTGATCTTCCTTGGGAGTTTAACAGCCATGATTTACCTCAGCACATTATTTGCTTGTGGCTTTTACCCCAGGGACAAATATTACTGAAAATAAATACCTCAAGAAGAATGTTCTAGAGGTTATGACATAACCTTACAGTTTGGGGAAAACTTCATGAAAGACACTTCCTTCACAGAATCACAGAATATGCTGAGTTAAAGGGGCCCACAGGGACCATTGAGTTCAACTCCTGGCCCTGCACAGGACCATCCCCACAAGTCATACCATGTACCAGAGAGTATTGTCCCCTTCTTCAACTAACTGTCAGGCTGGGTGCTGCCGCCACTTCCCTGGGGAGCCTGTTCCAGAGCCCAACCACCCGCTGGGTGAAGAACCTTTTTGTAATATCCAGCCTAAACCTCTCCTGACACAGCTTCATGCCATTCCTTTGGGTCCTCTCTCCGGTCACCACAGAGAAGACCTTCTACCTTTTTATCTCTGAAACAGTAATTTCTGATGGAAGTATTAAAATTAGACTGAGAAAGCAGGCAAGGCAGTGGCATGCATGCTTGTATCAACCTGCACATCCACATGTCAGGCACCCTTTTCCACAGGCCCTCACCATACCCTAAATCCTTCCACTAAGAAGCCTTATGTGTGTCTCTGTGGAGACACTTGCAAGTCTAAAAGTTGCCACTGTGGAGCTTGTAGCTATGACTTCCAGTGTAAATGTGTGAATCTTAGTAGCAGTGCAAAAGGGATGGAATTTCCAGTTGAAAGCTATCATAAATGCATATCCTTTGTCTGTTGGACACAGATGTCTCATATAACACATATTCTGACCAGTGGGTTACGCAAAGTGTGTGACAACTGACTGAAATGTGAAACGTACTTTGGTGATTCACTCCATAAGTTACAGATTAGTGTATTTTAAAATACAATATCCCTTCTTAGAGACTCTCATTGTGTGAGCAATATTAAACAATACTGTCTTGCCTGTCACAGTTACACAGCTCCTTTGAGGTCTTCGTTACAGGCTTTGAGCAGCTACCCAGCTCAAGATAATATTCCCTGTCCAAGAATAGGACCTGGAAGAACACTTCACTGGATTACTCTTTATTATTACCCTCCAGAAATGCTGGAACTTCAAAGAGCCTGTAAGCATTGTTAAAACTAGAAGCAAATGCAACAAAACATTAGGGAAGTTTATTTCAGCACTAAAAATAAACAACAAACCAACTGATGGGCATACTTGAAAAGGAGTCTTAGCAACTGCAAAGTGCAGGACATATCATTTGCCTACCTTGCCACATATGCATGGCTGTGAAGGATAAGCTCAGGCTCCCAAACTAGACTGCAGGGGCAGGTAGATCCCTCAGAAGGGAAATCAGCTCTCTGTGCTGCCGGGCCTCAAAGCAGATCTTACTGACTTGCAAATGCAAGTAGCAGGCATGGTTTAACATCTGAATTTCTCAAGACCCAAAGTCAAAACTGGAGTTCTCAGAACTCATCTTTACACAGGAACTCCTTTCCTGAATTTGAGCTGTGATTGCACTCTGATTCACTCGGCATGACTTCTTGCACGCTTTTGGTGTGTGTCTGCCTAAATCAGCCCTGTGGGGAGGACTCTCAAGTGTGCTTAAGATAGAGAGAAGCTGGTGTCTTTGAAGAGCTGATGACTGTTCTGCCTAATACCCTTGTCTGCTTCTGATTATCTTTAGAGCCTGAATGCCTCCAGAGGCATCTGATCTTCTTCAAGGGGAAGACTGAAAAGCTTTGTCTGACAAGGGAGACCCAGTGTCCTGTATCACATACATAACATGTTGTAACAGAAAAGGAGTTCTTCCCAATTTCAGCTTTATTAAAATCTAATTACAGAAAGAAGAGGGTGCAAGAACTCACTCAAATCAGTGGAAATCACTGAGAAGTCTCCCAGGGAAGGCTTTATCTCATAGGAAATGTAGTATTATCTGCCGGGCAGAGTTGGTAACTGGTTTACTATTTTTTATCATAAATATGCTGAGAAGATCAGAAGAGAGAAGGCACTTGAATGCAGCAGGAAAAAAATAAAAATCAGAGAATTATGAATTTATGACAGCTGGGTGTTTTTTTAAGTCTTAATTTAAGACTAGATTAAATGGGAAATCTTAACACTGTGCACCAAGTATTCCCTTAAAGATATTCAAAGTAAAGCTCAGAACATATTTCTAAGGATATCGACCATTGATTGTGTTTGGTTCAATAAAAGCCTTTGCAGGAATGGATGCAGGCTATTTAAAACCAACATGTTGAAAGATAAAGGGAGAAAAAGCATAAATCTCTGTTTGACTCTAAAGCAGCAGTCATCTTATCTGCTAAAATCATATGTAATGAACTGTTAGTTCTTTGTTCCATATACTTTGTTTGAAGAGTCTTACCTTATAAAGATGTCAGGACTAAGGCTGTTATAAGGAGCGTCCTCTGAGGAACACATCCATTTGTGGAGAGGTGCATATTTTATGCATGGTAACTAATACATATACCCTGCCATTTATGAATAAATATAAATTATACTCTGTGCTGATGTTACATTTTTGTGTTGTTATTTTCCAGATGGGAATTTCTGTAGTGGATTCATCTGTTTCAGGACTTGGTGGTTGTCCCTATGCAAAAGGTGCTACTGGAAATGTAGCCACAGAAGATGTGATATACATGCTTAATGGTCTGGGGATCAATACAGTAAGATATTTTTACATTCTACTTAAGACTCTAAGGAAAACAAAAATATTTTTCTGGCAAACATGCAGTACATACCTGGCAATTCCTTATGCCGTACAATAAAATTTTGTGAATAAATAGTAACTTATGCTACTCTGTGCTTTAACGTGGTTTGACACATAGCATGAATGATGTTGTCTTCAGTAGCAATTTTGAGTAGAACTGGTTTGCTTATTTAACATAATTGGAATAATCTCCCTCTCCCTACCTGGAGCTATGGTAGCATAGCAGAGCTTAGTAGCAGCTGCATTGAGTTATTGCTCTGCCTCAGTAACCACAAAAAATCCATACTGTAGATATAGCTCTAGAAGGCTTATCAGCTCTACTGTGGAAAGACTGAGTGGACCTTAGTTTTTGTCACAGTTTTGGATTGGATTCATAGTGCTTATTAATTTGTTTTCAGTTTTTCTGGTTTCAAAGTTGAAAAAAATTTATGGTGTTTGGAGCCCAAGCACAGCGCATTCTTATTTCTCAGGTATGCACTTAATATATTTAAAAATTGTGCAAGACCTATTACTGCCTAGCAGGCTTCACAGTCATTTTTATTTCCACCCCTATTCCTGGAGGAGTGGGTAGAGCAGCTTAGTTGCACTGAGCTGCTCTTTAATGAACCTTACCAGTGAGCTTCTACACTTCAAGAGCACACATTTAGTATCCCTGGCATGGTTAGCAAGTTAATAGCAAGTTCATTATTCTGTATTCACAGGAACCTATTAATGTTACCTTCTCTTTTGGTCTTCCTGTTGGCCACTGTTGTTCTGGAAATGTGACATAAAAAGTTTGTGCTAACTCAGGCTTTACAGTGACTTTAATTGATAGACTCTGAGAGTCAAGTTCAAAGGCAAATGTATAAGGAGCTGCTGGAACTGCAAAGTGTGTGATTTGTATTTGCAGAAAGAAATTGAAATGCCTGTTGTCTGAAATATGAAGATTTGAGTTATTGAGGAGGTTGTTGTTTGTAGGCTGCAGTTCAGTGTGGTACACATGCTGCTGGAGTTCCTTGATGTAAAAGGATTATGGAACTTGTTTCTGAATTGTGCATTCCCTGAGCAGTTATAGGATATCCAGTGCCTTACAGAGTTCACTGTAAGAGTTTGTCTGCTCTTATTTGCTTTTTAGGGAATTCTAGGTAGATGTCAGACACCTGTTTAGACAAGGTTCAATCACAAGTGTCCATAGCACAAGTGGACCCTGTTTTTAACTGCTTGTACACAGTTTGGGATAGCTTTTCTTCATGAAGAAGATGTTTATTCTTATGAAACAACACAGTTCTTTGAAATAAGGAGTAGAAATCATGCATTTCACTTTACACTGCTGTGTACCTTAGGCTTAGACTTTCAGTATAGTCTTTCCTTGGTCAAAATACCCATTGACCTTTCCAACTGACTCATAGCAAAATGAAGCAATTAAATACAAGTAGTCTGAATATATGAAATATACCTTGTCCCAGGCTTCTTGATAAGATTGATTAATCTGTAAATGGTCGGGTGTCCAAGTAGGAATCTAGCTTGTCCTAATCCATCGAGAGAATCTCACCATCAAACACTTAGTTGTCCTTTTGTTTTGTTTTGTTGTTGGTTGTGGTTTTGTTTTGGTTTTGTTTAATTTTAGATTATGCAATAGAAAAACACAAGGCTTTTGTTCTTGAATCCTTTCTGGCCCATTAAATAAAGAGTGTTCTACTGGATGAAGGACTTGGAGCCTCAAAGTATTACTTTAATATATGAGCTTTGGTCTTTGTAGTGTTGGTTGGTTTTGGTACCATTGCCAATTCTGTAAAATCATTATTGCAGAAAGCTATTAATACATTGCTTTTTGTGTAATGGCACAAAATGGAATTATAATTGCTAATGCTGTCCATTTGGAAGGAGCACTTTCTCATATTCATCTCGGCTATGCACTAAAGCTTTCAGTTTGTTGACTGAAGTCACTCAAAGTGTCAAGCAAAAGATGGACAGTATTTAACCATATATTGAGTTCAGATTGACTAGATACATCAAAATAATAAGTGATTCTTCTTCTATACTGGTCTTCAGAATACATAATCAAGAAGTGACCCATGAAATTAATCTTTGGCAAGATAATTGTGAAATAATTTTCAAGTCTGTGGGAATTAAGGGATTTTGCCTTCTGGCAGAAGCTTTTCTGTCATAAGGCACTTGTTCAAGTACATAAATACTATTGGAGGCACTTTTCTTTGTGCTTTTTGGTTTCATGCCTTGCTGTCAAGGAATAATTCTGGATATATGGAGTGGTTACTACATATACTTGGTATGTTCTGAGTATCTATCTGAAGACACATTATTTTGGCTCAACACCCTTAACAACACCTGTCACTACTCTTGTCCCACTCCCATCTGTGAGTCGGGCTCATCAGTGCCAAGTATTGTGCCCTCATGGTAATCCTCTTTGATTTACAACACTTGCATCAGAAATACAATTTAAAAAGCAGAGGTGCGTATATTCCCTTTAATGAATGTGAACTGTGAACGTATGTTTTGTATCAACACGTATCACGTTATGCAGTGCTACAGTGATGAAAACATGAATATTGGATGGTTGGGAGAGTTTATTTTGGCATCTTCAATAATCTAACTACCAAATATATCTGTGGTGCTATGTTGCTCATTTCTTCCTTGTTGAAAAGCACAGATGCCTGAATTTTTTTAAAAATTATGTTATGTACAATAGGACTTTACAAACTCAACCTAAGTAGTGACCAATAAAGAGTAAACAGAATTGGCTGAAATTACCCTTGTTATAACTGTATTAAAATGAGATAGTTATAAAAGGATGTCTTTCAACTATATGTTTTACATGGTGCTAAATACTACAGCTGATTGGAAACTTTGGAGCATTTTTTTAGTCAATTCCAAGAATGAAAGAGGCAAAGTTTACCATAGAACATGAAAGTAAGTGCTAGAACCAGTTAAAGGATTAAGTATTTAAATCAGGTCTTGGTCTGAACTTTAGTACATCAGTCTGGAAGTGCAATGAAAGTTATTTCTGCTGCAATACAGCTTGTACTCTTTAATGTTGAGTGACACCCTTCTCCCACTTATGTGTGACTGGTAAGTGTATTGGTAGTTCTAAGTCCCCTTTTGCATCCCTGCTACAGGAACTGTACTGGCTTCTAAATTCCAACCATTGGAGCAAGTACTTTTACATCTATATGATCTAACTCTAAAAATTTTACTCTACCTGAGTAATCCAGGAGACTGATAATGAATGCACTTTAATCAGTGCTCTGATTTCATCTTCACAGGCAACCAGTACTGTCATGTACCTTGGGTTAGTTAAAAGGTGGTTGCTCAAGGGACATGTTTTTTAGCATGGACAGATCAAGCAGCTGTGATTTTTTGCTCAGTTGTGCTAGTAATGTAAAGTGTAATTTCGCATTAAAAGGAACATCTTCTAAAAAGAGGTTATATTTATTCAGGAAATTACAGGAGCTTCCTTCTCCCTGAACTCAGTTGCCAATACAAGTGTCTTTCCTCCATTTTCCTGAGCTGCTATTGGGGTACTTACAAACACCAAGTTTCTTAGCATTGGGTGATAACGAACTACAGCACATATGTAGACACTATATTTTTCTTCCACCTTCTTCTAGTTGTAGTTCCAGTTCTTTATTCCAGATTCTTTTTAGCTTGAAAGATATTACTCCAGCATTTGGTCTACTGCTGTTAAGAGAAGAAATCACACTCAAAGTGGTAGAACCTTCCAAAGAATGGGAAGCTGTAGCTATTCTGTAAATCACTGTAACTCTGCTGCTTTCTGTTAGTGACCTACAATATGAATCAGGCCAATTGTTTGCAAAAATTAGACCCTGGACCAAAAACCTTGGAGTCTAAGCATTTGCAACATGTGCGTTTATTATTCTTAACATTTTTCACCTCTTTTTTAGGGGGTAAATCTTTATGCAGTGATGGAAGCTGGAAACTTCATCTGCACAGCTTTGAACAAGAGAACCAACTCAAAGGTTGCACAAGCTTCCTTCAATACTGGGACTATCAATTAAATGGATTTTTTTTTTGCAGCTTGATTACATTTCTCATCTACCTTGAACAAGGACATTTGTATCAGGAAAAGGAACAAAAGAAAATCACTTCAGCAAAGGAGCAAAGTAGAACTCATATATAATTTTTTATTATGGGAAGAGTTAATGTACTGCACTGCACTGTCTTGTCAAGAATTGTCTGATTTATAAGTAAGAAATAAATGACTGTAGTACAGAACCCCATGCTTTGTGCTTCTGCAGATGAGAAAAAACGAATTTTTAGTTCTTTTCAGGAAAACTGGATAGAAGCGGACAATACATAGTTAATTTTTAATCAGGATGACTTTCAGAACAGTACAAATATTTGCAGTAGTTTATGAGATCCCACACTGTGTGTGGCCATTCTAGTATGTTTTATTTATCTGAATCTTTACTTTTCATTTGTCAAGTTACATTTGTTATGAACATGGAGCCACATCTGAATTCACCATAAGAATTTTTTTTGTTTTGTTTTGTTTTGTTTTATTTAACATCTGTTAAATTATGGATGACTTTATCTTGTTCCAAGACATTGTGGTGAATGGCAGTCTGCCAGATTCTTCAGATATAATGCAAATTTCCTTATTTGTTACATATGTTAAATTTGTTGTAGTTGCCTTTTTTCATCAGCTTATTAAAACATAATTATATGAAGCAAATAAAAATTGGCAAGGTTTTCAACATCATTCAGGTTCATAGTAGTGTAGAAGGGGCTAAATTTTCATCCGAGATCTCATCAAACAGTTCATTTTTTCGTTCTATAGGCTATGAATTGATGTTCTCACTCATAAGTCACGAGCTTTTTAGGGTAGTAGTATTCTGCTGGACTAGCTTACCTGAAGGGAACAACTTACAATTTTTTTCTGTGCTCTACTGATAGTGCTACTGTGGGAACACCCTGATTTGCTTGAACTGCCCTGGATTAGTATTTGAATCACAAAAAAAAAAGCTCTGTCCTCTTTCTCCCATGTTTCACCTGGGGCATTGTTATTTATCAGCCACTATGGCTCATATGAACTTAAACAAACATGAACTTAAATAAAAACAGGTCTTGAACCATTCAAAGATTTAAAAATTCTGTAATGGATTAGATCCAATGAAGAAGTCAGGAATCTGCAGCAGTATTTAGGCTGTACTTATTCTAATAATTAGTAGTTAAGCCTAAACATGATGCCAGAATTGATGTCCTAAATAATCCCTAATTCAAGTGCCATTTACCACTGAAGGTGATTAACCCCACTGTAATACTTTCCCATTTAACAATAAATTTTCCTTTTTAGTTTTCTCTGTGCAGGCACAGAATTGGCTCCTTTTGAGCTCATGTATGCAGTTCTCGTGTAGAGCCTGATGGAATTTTCTTCCATCCAAAACCCTGTGAGCGTGTTTAATCCACATAAACAAGGTTTAGCTTCTCAAAGAATGAAAATTGTCAGCCCTTGGGGAAAAAAAAAAAAAAAAGTGATTGTGATGCAAAGCACCTTTTAAGTATTAGCCTGAATGTCAGGCTAGGCAACTGATCTGAGATTGAGCTTGCTGCTCTGCCTGGGGAGATTGAAATGCCCATTTTTGGGCATCCTAATCAATGGATCTAACCACCCCTCTATATATAGAACTGAAAAAGAACATGCTTTTTAGTAAATCTGCATGAAGTTGTGCCACCAGGTAGGATGGAATTGGAATTAAAAATTCTGAAGACCAGAAAGATTGCAAGGAAGAAATATCTCTGCAAGAGATTGCGGAGTTCTTTTCCTTGAAGGTAGTGGTGAGGGCTTCAGTTGTCAGCCAATGTAGGAGCTGAACAGATACTGTCCATTTTTTTTTGGTAAATATAGTAACTACAGCATATTAGATAAAAGTGAATGGTTTCACTACTATCACAATTTTCCTGTTCAATAAAATACGTATGTAGAACACAGACTATAGAATAAAGGACTGCTCACTCAGTTCCTTGGGAGTTCTAGAAGTCTATGTTCCTGACTACCATGAAACCTCGCTAGCTCTGGCACTAGGAGAGCCTTGCAGTGTGGAGGAGTTTTCCGATGTGTCTCTGTGTACAGTGCATCCCAGGCTACTCAGCATCTGGGTTGTCTGGTTTGCAGTTCTAAGGCTCTTAACTCTCCCTCTGCAGTGAAATAGGGTACCTATTAAATCATGGGGATGAACAACCTAAAAAGTCTCAGTTCTTTATTGGATCTGTTTTAGAAACTGCTTGGAAGCTTGTGGAGAGCCTTAAATGCAGGTCTGTTATTCTATAATGATGTGAGCACTGGAAAAGATGAGCGGTCACATCTGGAGTCTGTTTTTTACCACACGTTCAGCTTCAACGACACAGTGAGTTATAGTAATCTGGGGTGGAGGTCACCAATAGATTGTTTGTCAGAATTGTTACAGGAAACACAGACCCAGAATAAAAAATTAAAAAAAACCCAAACAAAACAAATACAACTAAAACCAACCCAGTGTTTATGTGCCAAAAATGCCACATGGAATGAATTTAGGTCTGTGGGTCCAGGTGAGCAATCTCCATACAATCCTTGTTAACTTGTCGTGTGACTGAAAATCCTGAGACATCCCATGTTCTCCCTACTGAAATTTTTTAGGTGTGTAAAGTGCTGCTGCTCTGTTTTCCTAGGTTGGCATAATATTGACTCTTCAGAACATTTTGATACCTAATCTTTGGCTTCACACAATGTGTAGAGATTGCTCTTAAGATCACGGGCTAATCCAGTAGCTATGCTACATCCCTTCAAAACATGGATTATGCTCTCCAGTGCTTCTGACTTCATAAATATTTATGCTTATATTCAGAGTGACCCATCACTAGTGGTGTCTGCTCTGTTAGTTCCTGTCAGTGTCCCCCACTGAGTACTTTGCTGTCACTTCACCCTGAAGTAACCCCTGGCTGTGGAAGGCTTGCATCCAGGTGTTTGGCTTCCATGAGCAGGTGTTATTATCACCATGTTATTATAAAAATTATATATATTTGTGGAAAAGTATCAGGAAAAAGCAACAGAGTTCTGATCACACTATTGGAATGTGGGGACATGCAGTTTCCCTGTGTTTTGCTGTAAATAGTGATAAGGCATAAACTATGAGAGCATGTGGGAGGGAAGAACTCAGTTACTGACTGCCCTCACCAAGTCTTATCACAGACACATTAGATGTACCAAGATATTTACTTCTATGCTTTGAAGACTTTCTTCTGTAGCTCACTAGATCAAAGCCACCAGACAGATCTCACAGAACAACATGAAGATCATCTTACTGTGCCAAGGCCATGGAGTGTGTAAGCTGGAGTTCCCAGGGCAGTCTTTGCTCTGTGCTCTGATCTGAACCTGTGGAGGTTCAACAGCTAACCAGTGTCATATTGTTGGAATTTTCTTCAGTACTTTCACAGTAGTTTATCCCATATTGTTGGCAATAGCTAGAAATGCAAATACTGGCTTCTTTGGCTAGTCAAGGTATTACATTGTTCTAAAGGCATGGTTGGTGTGTTTTTTTGGAGGAGAAGTTGGTCAGTTCCATTAGTATGGGCATAATTATTTTTCAGTGCCTTTCAGAAGACAGCAATGAAATGGATCCTGTACATGGATGGTGTTGATGTCCTCCAGCAGCACTTGCTTGGTAGTTTAAACTTTTATGTATTAGAGCAACTTGGCTCTGGACCAGCACTTTAATGTTTTATTTTCATGTATAACCGGAGTTTATTGAAAGAAGAACTAAATACTCTGGTCTTGAGAATAAATTCAGAGGCTTGGCTAATTTTCCTCTCTTAATAGCATCATTTGAGTTCATAAAACTTTTATTATTGTATTAAAGAGTCACAAAATGAAGACTGCAAGTCTGTGAGGTAAAATTCTTAAGTTTGGGATCTGTGCTGTTGAAATGAAATACTACTTGCCCAAAGAGTTAGTGTGAATGTATAAGATCTATGTATTTTTTCACTGAGTTATTTTTCAGGGGTAAAAATATTGTTTGGTTACTGTGATACCTGAAAATCAGTATTCTCTGCCACGGCCTTAGGTTCTCTTTGTTGATTGTGAAGTATCTAGAAAAGTGACTAAGAAAATGAATCAGTCTGGAGAAGTAAATGAAAGATACTTGTTTTGCGGTTCCTGGCTTGCTGATCAATGCTTTTCTTTTGTTATGTTATATTTTTGAAGACTGTTTTTCTCTACAGTCCTGATGTAATGCAGTGTTGATCTTCATTGCTGCAATAACACAGCAGGTAGAAGGCTTACAGCCAAAGTCAACTTAGTCCTTTGAAACTAATGTCAAAGAGATGATGTTTGTTAAGGAATTGTCATGTATCCTCATATTAAATGCATTTGTGACTTCGCAATATGTGGTGTTAAAACTGAAATAAAATCTGTCTCAGTGTTTATTGAAACTGATATGTTCATGTATTATGCCAGATTCAGCAGCTCTGACTAACCAGCTCATGCATACAGCATTAGCAAATATACCACTGACATGTATGCCTGTGTTGACTTTGTTACCTCGTAATCCATTTTGAGTGCTTTTTCTTAGGAGTACCTTTTTATCTGCTGTTCCTGTGTGCTTTTATAGCAGACAAATCTCTTTTAAGTTACTAGGGACACATTTCTTTCCTGCCTTAACTAAACATTAAAAGCTACAGCCACGAACGGAGGCAGGAGTTGAAAAAACTCAATGAGGCATTATCTAACTTCACATGTTCCCAAGCAGAGTAGAAATCTGTGCCCGCTAAGTGGTGCCTAAGACTCCCTACACACTTCATGGGAGACTGAATGACCTCAGTATGTGGTCTGAAACATCAAGAAATTGATCAGGGAGATTTCTTGGCAAAGTTAACAGCAAAATTTGCCATCCCGTGCTACTGTTGGAGTGCCTCAACATGAGCTGCAGTTAGTCTTCACTAGCTTGAATGCTGCAACGGTGAGTATTTTCCCTGGTGGAAAGACACCAACAGTTTTTTTTAAAAGAATGGAATGGTTTTCCCTGTTATATGGCACCATCTGGGGGATGGTGTTGGTGCTACCTCCATTCATCTACTGTGTTACTAACTTGATCTGACATCTAGTTGAGTACCTGGATGTGATTCCCGCACCAGCTTGAAAAGGCTGAGCTCACACCTCTCTGTCCAAGCAGCTTGTTCTGTCACCACACAAAATGGTGAGAATGGTCAAGGAAAAATCTTCCTTTTGAAGAATTCAAGACTCACTGTGGCAAGACAGAAGAAGTGGAGACATGGACTTTACAGCCTTGTAGCTTCAATACTGCATAAGGAAGAGCTATCCCTGTGTATTTGTCTGAAAAACTCGTTACACATTTAATTCGAAACAGTCTTTAGATAAAACGCATAAACAATCTTAAAGAAAATACCGGACCCCAGTATTCCCCCTTTCGAATGAGGCTGCCGTAAGGCAAAAATGTATGCTCACCCCCTCTGTCCCAGTCAGTCATCATTTCCTCACTTTGCGAAGTCCTAGCTTCAACGGAAAGGGGATGAATGCCATGTCCTTACCCAAAATGACCCGTGTCCTGGGAATCCCACGTCATGAGTGACTTAATTTTCTTCATCTGGGAAGATGTCATATTTCAGGGGAAAAAAATTAAAGACAAAGCTCTTACAAAAATACTGCCTTTTCTTCTATCATGATTGGACTCAAAAATCTTAAAGGTCTTTTCCAAACAAAATGATCCTATGATCACAAAACTGTTCAGAAAGCAGTTAATCATGATCACTTGAATAGAGAACATCCCAGCAGAAATTACTTTATTTAATAACTAACACATAGATACAATTGATAGAACACAGTATCACTAGGAGATACAAACCAAAATAATACTTTTTACATGTATAATGGAGGAAATGTACTTTTTCCATTAAGCATTTAAGTAATCTGTAATGAAGAGCCTGTAAAATTACAGAAGCAACACAATAGCCACTAAATATCTTGCTGTCTTTCAGAGTAACTCACATACTTACCCTCAGTTTCAAATACATTTTGCATACTTGTTTGTCAGTGTGTGTCTAAGCATATATGTGGGTTGGGTTTCTAGTGTCTAAACATAAGATACCTAGAAAACAAAAAGTTTCTAAGACAGGATTTTGTTGTTCATTGAGGTTTAGTTAATTCTGAATTTAAACGGCTCTCTTCAAATTTTGTGACAAGGAGGCTTCAGCATTGCATCATTCTTTTTGAAGACAGACTGAAAACCAACACAGGGTTCACATTGTAAGTACATTTCCTATATAAAGAAATGTTTTTACCCAGCACCGATGAGAAAAAATATTCTCAACAGTATTTTTAGTTTGAACTTTTTCTATTTCACAGTTTTTAGATGAAGACTATGAATATACTACTTTAAAATATCCACATGGTGGGAAGTAAGTTAAAGCTGGACTGCTAAATGAGATATTTTTGATTAACAAACTATCTGCACTTTTCTGATTCTGTATTTTTGTGCAAATGCTGATTTCATAATGACAAAACATCAGATTGCAAAACAAAGAAGAAGTTTTTTTTTGGTTCATGCAGATGATAAGGGCAGAGAAAATACATATTGGAATAATTTTTAGAAATTTTTAAACCTCTCCCCAACAGAACTGCATAACTAAGATTCTGCTCTCACACTAATCATTTCACAAGCTGCCAAAGTGAGAGGCAAATGTCACAATGGAGAGTAGAGATCTCTGCTTTTCTGATCACATAAATTTCTAGCCCTAGGTCAGTCATCTGTCATGGTCAAAACTGCGCTGAATTACATTTAGTGAAAATTCAAACAAAATTCAATCACATTCAAAATAAAACTAATTAATCAGATGCTATTATAAGAAGACAATACTTGTGCTACTCATGGTTACAGTTGAATAAGAAATGCCAGTGCATTATCCTGTGCTCACCAGAACCAGATTGTTACAAAGATTTGACAAAGAACACTCATTGGTAATAAATAGAAGCTTAAATCTAGCCAACCAACTCAGTTACAGAGAGAAATCCAGAGCTCATAGCCAGAAAGTGGGATCCAGAATGGTGTGTTAGGGACCATGACTCCCAGTACAGTGCAAGGGGAGAATAAGGCACTTCAGGTCTTGCCTAGAGACAATGAATAGGAAACACAGATGGTGAGATGGGTCATAGCTTCTCTCTTGAGAAGCAGGCACTTCAGCCCCAAGCAAGTGGCTCTCTCCACTGGGCATTCACACCACAAAATGCTTTCTAAACTCATTGTATTCACAGTGGCAAACCTCACTCATTTCTTTTAGAAGCATATTGGAGCAGAAAGTAAAAACAGTCTCAGCAACAGCATTCTGGGGTCAAAGCAGTAGTCCAGATAGCCATTTCAGTTCTGAAAAGGGTTGTAATCCTGATCGCCTCCTAGCCCACAAGTGCTCCACCATCAAACTACAGGCAGCCTACCTGTGACTGCTGCCTTACAAATACCACATCAGGTACTTGGTACCTGGGAACCTAGTGTACAAAATGATCACATATGTACTCTTTTTCAGCTCTCTAAAATGTTTCTGAGTGGAGTTTTTTTTCTTTCTTCCAGATGAGTTGAGATCAGAAGGGTGGAGTTCAAAGATTGCTGCTGCTGATGCAGCATTTATACCACTGTCATGTACATCTAAAACGTGTAGGAAATGTGCATCTCAGGCCAGATCTGTGAATCTACACAAATAAGAGAGAGCACACGTCTACCTTTTTTTTTTTTTTTTTAAACTTGTGAAAGGTTTAATATGAGCTAGTGAATATAAAAATATTTTTATGCTTAACTACAAAATTCCATAATTTATAGTAGTTTTTCTAATAGATATTTTATTATCGCATATGTACAACAGGCTGACTTTCAAGAATAGCCTTAAAAAGCATAAGCAACAGAGTAGTTCATCTGTGACTTTTATAATGGGCCATAAATGTTTCAGAAGAATGGTCTGGCGAGGGACTTCTTGACTCATGTTTTGTTCTGCAGGCTCTGAAAACAAAGAATGTGCATGTATTTATCAATAAACTATACAGCTTTTTGTTTGAACTTTGGCTTAATTGAAATCAGTGGCAAAAATCCCCTTCTTTTATGATGAACACTGTGGTATAAAATAATTCCCTTCATTGTTATTAATGCACTGTTCTTTCTTCCATCCTCAGTATTCTTTAAATCTGAATTTTATTTATATGCTGATATTCCTGTAGCTGCAAACCTAAAGAGAAAGCCTCTGTCCCCATATATTCTTGATTTGCCTTTTGCATTTTTTGACATAATTCCTCTTTGATCTGCCTCTGAATTTAATAATGAAATTTGACTCAATATCCTTCCCACTATATATAGCTCCTGCAACGTCGTGTTCTGTTACCTATCATCTGACAGCGTAATTCTTGAAATCTGGCCATTTAATTTGGTCCAAGAAAATGTATCATTTAAGAAAAGGCTATGTTCATTTAACTAAGTGAATGCACATTTCTGTTTTCTTACCAAGCGTTGGTGTGTGGGCAGTTTCTCACATGCAGCGGGGTGGGGGGGAAGGATGGTGGGGTTGATGTGTGTTGTTTACAGAATTCTATCAGCAAAACCAGCATTCGGCAAGAATATTAACTACAATAGCAGCATTCACAGTTTGGTTTCTAAATGTTATAATGCTGAATATTCTCATTTCCTTTTTGCATTACCGCTGCCTGCTATGGGGCTAGAAAGGTAGCCTCACAGAATTTTCGAATTCAGATTTCACCTTCCCCTGCCATGGGACAGGAAATGAAACCTCCTTAAGCCTGGGATCTCTGCATGAATGGAGGGCATTGTAGGTACGCATCGTATTTCACTCCTCCCTGCTGACACCCACAATGTCAGTTCTTTCCATCACTGGGGCATGCTGGACTGTTTTTAAAGACAAACGCAGTGTCCACCTCTTAACTAAGTCAAAACATTTTATTTTCTGCTTTTCCAGTTTCCTAGAACCAGTGATTAATATTCCTATCAAATTACCTGATCTTTAGGAGAGTCAACAGGACTATTCCTAGGATGAGAGCTAGGCAGGAGGAGCAGGCAATAATGTAGACTGTTTCACCTATAAGCAAAAAGCAGAAAACAGACATGAAACATTTACTTTTTCAGTAATAAGAATCAGATTTGAGATCTGAATTGGAATGCATACATATGTAAGCTTAATTAGCTATCGATTTTGATGTAAGTAATTAGAAAACAGAAAAACACCTAAATGATATATCAGTGGTAGGAATAACTCTCCCTTTGCCTGTTGGTACCAAGTAATTTTCAGACCTCTTTTAGTAAATACCTGCTCCAATAGCACTTCATATGCGTAGCACCACCTTTTACTCTACTCCAGGGCAACAGCTTGTTACTCTGATTGGTGTTTTGGAGTATTCTCCCTATTGATTTTAAAATGGTGATTTTATTCTGTGTATCAGAGCAGACCTGGCTGCTACTTACCTACTAGGCTTCTTTTCCTTTTTCACATATTACAATAATTACAGTGTGCAGTAATACTTGATCTAGAATCAAATTAATGTAAAATGGGATCTAACACTGTGTTTCTGAGTCCCATTCCCATGGAGTTTCGTCTTCCTCTTAGGCTCCTCACCAAAAAGTCTCTTAGGTGGCTTATGCATTAAAAATTCCAACTATTGAAAAACTGGGAGCTGTTTCAACTTTTTTTTTTTTTTTTCCAAATGAGGAGAAACTTATTTTTTCTGAAGGAATGAATCTAAGTTTTGATCAAATATTCTAAATTAAATGTTTCAGTTGAGAGTGTAATGTGAGTGCTGGACATGGGATGGAGAGGTGTGGAGATGAGATGAGATGACTTGAGAAGAGGGCAAAAATGCAGTGCTGCAAGCATAAAACATGAGATCTTTCTGTGACTTTCCTGTTGCACTGGTTCTGTTGTGTTTATACAATCAAATAAATTCTGTTTACATAGAAACGCAAATGCAGAGAGCCTTAGCTGCTCCTGAGCTGCTCCACCTTTCATAGCTGCTGAAACATGCACTGAGGAAGACATGGATTCCCAGCCTCATCACTGGGCTGCTTTTCTGGGCTGTGAGAAGACCGGATTCAGCTCTCTGAATAAGATATCATGTTCTGCGTGTTGTTTGTGCACGTGCATATGCACACACAAACCCTACACGAGACATTTCTGTAGACACGACACATACAGATGTGGTGCACAGTGTAATACAACGCAGGCTGTATGGATGCTGGAGCAGCTCCAGTAGGAGAGAGTATGTATTCTAAAGCAAGGAGTTGGACAGGGGTGGACCTGCCTGGCTTTTATTGCACAATGGCACACACTTTTTCTCAAAAAACTATCCCAAAGTCAAGTCTTTCAATGTAAGAAAAATGAAAGCAATGATTGAACCATCACAAGTTGCACAGAATGAACACACCATTTAATCCAGAAACCCACTGGAAGATATTTAATATGGTGAATTTTTGAAAAAGGAGGGGTGAGCTGTATCCCTGTCTCAGAGCGGGACTGCTAAAAACATATATTAAAAACCAGATCAGCAGCTGGCCCACCTCTCAAGTAACAACATATC
Source organism: Grallaria varia (assembly GCA_013396735.1). Lineage (NCBI taxonomy): Eukaryota > Metazoa > Chordata > Aves > Passeriformes > Formicariidae > Grallaria > Grallaria varia. The sequence goes on from VWZG01010826.1 coordinate 58,054, forward strand.
TTTAAGACAATGGGTTTTTGCAAAAGGGTAATTTGTAAGTATTTTTTTCAGTTTCCGAATCTTAATTGTACACACAGCGATTTTTAAAAACTTTACACAGAGCAGTTGTAGGAGCAAAGTTTCCTACTTTTTTGAAGTGGAAGTGAATTTCACACATATATTAGGCAGAAAGACATCACTTACCACAATGCTAGGAAAATTATTATATCTTACAAAGTATCAGAAATAAGAGTCATGGATGGTTAAAAATGGGCTAATAATTTTTCACCAAAATATTTTAATGTTTTCCTTATAAAATTTGTAAAAGGTGTTTCATGTTGATAAAACAAGACTCTGAAATGCTCAAATAAAATTTTTTTTTCTAGTTTTTGGTCAAAATTTTTAAAAATGCTGTGTTTTTGGTGAATTGCTGGTAAAAGAGATTTTGACTCAGTTCTACTGGGAACAAAAGAGGGATGTTAGTGCTGAGATCATGCTAGAAATCATATATTTTCTCACACTTGCAAAGAAGTGAGGAAATTTGTAAAGCTAGAAGGGGGCAAAATTTTATGGCTGAAAAGTTAATTTTGCATTTTATGTATTATTTGTGGTTTAACTACTTGAATGTGTAGAGTGTGCAGGGAGTGAGTGAATGGACACGAGTAAGTGGAGAGCTGGCCTTTCTGTGGGGCTCTGAGGTGCTGGCGAGGTGGCCTGTAGTCAGGAGAACCTCATGGGCCTTCTCACCTCAGGGCAGGTCTGTAGCAGGGCCACCACATGACGCATGTCTGGCCCTGGGTAGGATGAGCTGCAGCTTCAGGGACACGGCGACTGGGGCTGTGGGTACCACGGAAGCACTAGCTGGAGCTGTCTGCTCACACATACAGACATTTCCCGTCATGAGGCTCAGTAGAGGGTAACTGGGGGCTCAACAGCTCACAACAATTAGTGGGATTACACCCGATTGTAAATCTGCCTGCTTCTGTTTATGTAGTGCATATTCGTCAAACAGATTAATGCCAGCTTGTGCTCAGAGGTTTCTTGGCTACCCACAGCTTGTCACAGGCTTTTTTCTACATTTATAAAACAGTCAGATGGACACTGTTCCATACCTTACAAATTAAAGTCACTGGAGCTGAACTAATCTCAGTTCCCACAGCAGCTGGTATAATTATAGATAAACCCTGCCAATTACTTGTTTATCTAGATACTCTACACGGCAAAATTCCTCAGTAGGAAATACATGATAACACTACAATTTAAAATGAAATGAGATTAATTTCAACAGTCTCGGGTCAAACCCAATTTTATTGTATCTCACAAGAACAGGATAAGTGTTCCGTATTTCTCACTTTCTCTTCCATAAAAAAAAGCCCCAGCTTAGCTCCAACGCTCTGTGCTGATGAACGTAAATGCTTATCTTCACACATGAATCATTTTTCAAATTAAAGTTTGGAAAGCAATCTTTTAAATTATGTGGATCTGTAAAATCATGGAGATAATTTGCATAGGATGAAGTCAAAACCAAGCTGAAAACACTCAACTAGGTAGGTAGTAACAACATATTTGAAGTTTGGAGAAATTTTGTTTGATTTATCACATTTTGATGTTGTGTCCAAAATGACATAAAATTCTGGCCGCATCCAAGCTTACAGCAAAAGCCTCATTAACTTTTATATAGTCATGACTCTGCCCACATTCCGTCTTGTTAACAGAGTTGTAGCAGCCCAGAGATGACTGTGTTGGCTTGTTTCCTCCTGAGAGTGTGAATGTGTTTAAATCCAGTCAAAACTGTTACACAGTTATCACCAAAAGCTGAATTAATATTTTTGCAACTTCCATGGTTCTATTTATTTGCAAATATATTTGAATATATGTATATATATTTAGAGTTCTTGTTTATTGTGAAAGACTCCTTTCATTACATCTTATCCAAAGGGGTGTTTTGCAATGCTTCTGAGTAGAGTGGAAAAATCTTACAGGTTTTTTGAACAGTAAGCTACTTTTTTAACAATAAAATTAAGAAGAAGCTGAAAAAACATTGAGTTTCATCTGAGCGTGGTCATCTGTAGATGGTCATTCCTTTCAGCTGGTGAAAGAGTTCCTTGTACCTTTCAATGATAAACTAAGTAAAGACTTCTTCTGAGATTTTAATGTAGTGACATCATCAGATTGCATGTCCTGCTTTCCAAGCAGAAAATAGCCAAAAAGCAAATATCTTCAAAAGTCTTTGTACATGCAAAAGGCCATATTTGACAACTTAGCAGTTTTGCCTTTGCACCCTGAGATTCTTCTTGGGATTTGATTTCATTAAAGATAAATATTTTGTGAAGATGATAACTCCCTTTGCAGCCTGAGTAATGCACATTTACTAGCATATGAATCTAGGATACTGGGTTAGATTTTTGGCAGTGGGATTTATGAAACAATTTGCAATATGGTTTTTATCATCAGGTAGATATCCTGAATCAAATTCTTCTCCTTGACCTGACTTCCTATGAGACTTCTATGGCTTAAAAAGTTCCCATCTAGTACATGACAGCTTCAATAGAAGGAACATTTTATTGTATGGTTTAGGCTGGTCAGCGTTCTTTTTATTTTTCTAAGGCCATCCAAAGTTCTGTTAAGACTTCAAGGAAAGGTTTTTGGAAAGTATTCAAACTTCAGTGGGAACAAAATTAACCGGGTACAGACTGCTTTTTGCAAATATTTATCTGAATCTCTGAGGGAAATGTATAATACATTTTACCCACTGAAAAGATCTGCAGTTAGAACTAGTCACAGGGGTGAAATATCTCATATTTTGCATTTTCTCACTTAGGGCAGGATTTCTTGCATTATGACTTTCATTATTTAACCACTAGAGTCTTGTTCCAGCTAGAGATTCAGGCTCCCTCTGTACTTGGCAAAGAGAAATCAATACTTCCAGAAAATGCAGTCCAAAAAGATTAGATTAATCTTTTGAGGGTCCCTGACTTTCCTCTCTGACTACATAGAGCACTTGGATGACATGCATGGTTCTTAAGTAATTTTAATGCTAACACTACAGCCAAATACTTAATTATTCACATACAGGCCTTAGTAATACCATTGCCTTACTCTGTTTTTATACTTCCCAGGTTGCCCACTTCAGCAGTAGTTGAAGGATGGAGAGGATAGAAGTCCCTTCATTTTGTACTGCATGCAGAGACAGAATTATTTTTTTACTGTTAAAAGTGTTCTGTATGAACAGTTCTGGAAACTAATTTTTAGTAATGTCTGGAGTATTGTAATCTCTTCTACGCAAGGTAGAACAGGTCATTCTCATTAGAGCTGATATTTGTGCATTAAGCTCTGCAGTGCTCTCACTCTGTAACTGGGTCCCTCAAAGGAAATATAAAATAATATTATTTCAGCAATGAGAACATTTGTATATTAATTCAATATCCTTTAGCTTTATGTTGCTTAATTGTTTACTGTAAATGCATAGAAATAAAAGCAGATACAACTCTTCAACCCATGGGATATCATGAATCACAATTGCTTGTCCTTCCGTTATATGAGAAGGCAAAATCTGGTGGACTGTAACACAAGCCCCCTATCAGACCACTTACTGTGGCTTACTAATTTTGTTGTTGTAACTACTTCAAAAAGTCAAGAGAGATAGAAGCAGGTGTGAAATCAAAGCAAATAATTTGTATTAAACATTATGCCTACTACTCTCTAATGACTGTACAGAGACTCAGGCTCTGGCAGGCTTAATAGCTTAATTTTCCCTAATTATAATATAGTGATTGTGAGACATCTATTTCAAAACCACTTATCAGAGAAATTGGTTCAGTCTTATTAACTTTATTTTGTGGTTATGTAAAATAAGACAAACAGGTAGGGAGCTACTCAGGTTGAATAGGGGAACAAAGGGTCGAGCTCACTTGCCTGAACCCACCCAAGAGACCCAATCTTTAGTCTTTTCTGTCCTACATGAGAGATATTTCAAGAGTACTTCTATGGAAATCATGGAATGACTTGCCCAAACTCACCATTAATTGCAGAAGAATGGAGCTGTGTTCCAGAAAGCTTTTCCCCTGGTGTTTCTGTATTTACCCAGAGAAAACTGTTCTTCTGAATGGAAATTTGACCTGAATATTGGAAAGAAATTACCCATTCAAAATATTACTTTGAAACAATAATTTAGGTGAATATTGCTATTTGATATTTTGACAAAAGTCACAGAATTAAAGGAAGTTTTTAAAGTATTGTTTACTAATACTTGATGAACAAATTGAATGAGTGCATAACAGTTCTTCCTTTCCCATCTGAGTTAAACCTCCCACATAGTTTGTCTTATGGGGGACAAGCATGTTTTGAAAATATTCTTTGCCACAAAAAAGTCCTCTTTTCACATAAACTATTTTAAAAACAGGCCCACCAGAAGAATTAGGCCATCAAACCAATATAGAAGTGATGATTAATGGGTTGTAGTTAGAAGTAATTTCCAAAATGCAGAGCTTATTCTCCAACTGAGTCACTAGACTTCAATAAATACATTTTTTCACAAAGGCCTATTCTGGATATAATTTCATGCATATATCTGAAAATACGTATCTTCTGTTGAAATGAAAAATAGAGGGTTTACTTGAGTAGAACAGTTTACAGAGCAGAAGGCTAAAGCATACAAGACTATGCATGGTCACTCACATGAACTCTAAACTTAGAAATTTTTATTCCCTTTAGGAACAAAAACAATATAAGAAAGGTTCCCATTTGCAGCCTGGAACATTGTCCAAATCACAGTGGATAAACTTACCTGTATTTTTTTTTTTCCTGTGAGATCCAAAAGTACAACTCAGAGTTAAAATATTTTTGAAACAATTTTTTTCTTTGTCTCACTGACATTTTTGCTTATGCCTGTTGTGACACCAGTCCTACACTGGCAGTGATCCACACTGTGCTTCTGCCTTGTACTGCAGACACAGTTAGTAACAATTCTTTTCCTGTACTGACTCTGCAGCAAATGTAATCCTGTAAGCACAGCCCCAAGAGCACCCACTTGTAGCAAAGGCAGTGCCATGCAAGAGTAGGGAGATGGTGTAAACACCACTTGTGGTCCATTCATACCAGTTCTGGAGACAAAGAGCCCTTTTTCTTGCCCTGGGTATTTGCCTATTCTGAAAGACTTCAATATTAAAAATCATTGCCACTGTAAGAGTGAAAGTCATCTGAAGTTCATCCCCTGGCCAGATGAGTGAGTTAGCAGAAGGGCATGGGTGGGGTCTGCAGCAGAATAGTCACTCCATGTCTCTGAGCTGCCATGCAGGTAGTGGCATTAAAACTACGCCTTATAGTAAAACCCACAGTCATCACCATTTATCACGTTAGCTGCATTACAACTAGACAGCTGGAAAAAAAAAAAAAAAAAGGCAAAAAAAAAAAAAAAGCAGCAGCAAGGTTCACAATAACCTGCAAGTGTTCTGTAGAGCAGGTACTGATCCTTTACTCGGCCAAAGGCCCTGGATGCTTAAACTGGTTTTGTTTAACTACCAGGAATTTGTTACACCACATGAGCACTTAAACTTCTGTTCTTCAATCTCATTTAGGTTAGGGAAGTTTCAATCACAAAGAAACCCAAACCACTTTATCCTGAGACTGCTTCAGGGAACGACAAAAGCTCATGAGCAATTATTTGATTATTCTGACATGAGGATCATCTTTTTGCTTTGTAGGTAAAGAAATAACTAACACAACAATGTCTTCACTCATTTGGACTATTAAATTCTGTAAAGCTGTAAAGCAAACAATAAATAATATTCATCAGCAAAATCACTGCCAGTGGTCTCAAATCTAAGTAAGTTATCACTTTTCCAGGGGAGTTGTTATGTAATTTTTTACTATTTTCTCAGAGTCTGAATTTGAATAATCATTAACTAAATTAAGGGCAGTGTTTCAGCAATATTTTTTTTAATTTCTGGGTAGACTTTGAGTGACAAGAAAAAAAATTACACCCTTATCAGTTATAACATTTTGGTTGCTGGAACTAAAAAAAGCGTCTAATTCCTTCAATTAAATGAATGCACGCAATTCATACGTTTTCAAAAAGAAATCCATCAGATAGAACTGTGAAAGAGCCATTGCTTTTCATTGTAATCTTGAGATATAGTTACATCTCCCAAGCTAGTTTGAGAATATATATAATTACATGTAGAAGGTAACAGGCACAGGGTATGATCCAGTAGCAAGTAATATATCCTAAGAGGATTTATATAGCAAAATACATAGCGTGATAGATCAGAGATTTGAGAAGAGGATACTTTGGTCTTTAATCTGGTCAATGGACCAAATGTCTGGATGTAGCTGTAGAACTGCAGAGGTGGCAGATGAACCTTCAGGTTCAGTTTTAGGCTGCAGGAGTCCAGGAACCACCCTGTGACGTAGAACCACACTGTGGTGTGACCCATAGCACAATAAGTGGGGACAAACAGGAGCTTTGCTTTGAAGGCACACTCCTGATTCAGACTAAACCAGTAATATTTGCTCCCATATTGCCATTTATTGAATAAACAATTCCCTCTTAACCAAAGCCTTGGCAAGGACCTTTATATTTAACAAAAATAAGTAGCTGATCTAGCACATAAAAGGCCTAACTGATTCTGAAGAAGTGCATTCATTTCACCTGAGTTAAGCCCAGTGTTTTTACTGAAGACCAAATCATAAAACCTCCATTCCTACTTAAGGTCCTATTTAAATAACTGAAGACATTTTCTGTGGAATGAGGTCTACCACTAAGTGTAAGTTATACTAATATTTAGACTACAAGAAGAAAATAAAGGCAACATACTACCTCATATTATTTGTAAAAACAGTGTACCAAAGTACAAGATTAAGCCAATGGCAGGAAGGCTTTGGGTTTTTCTAATCTGCATATTACTATAGACCCCAGAAATTATTCTTTTACTGTTGTTCCAGAAAATTCATGTCGTGAGACATGTAGTCAATTTCACTGGTTTACTACTAACATAATTTTTTTCCCAAAATCATGGGAAAAAACTATGTGCAATTTATATTTTGCTTTGGATTTTAAGAAAACCCCACAGCTATGAATCTTGCTGGAATCAGTGGTAGCAAAGATGTAGTAAAGATCTGGTGTAAGCCGGTGTCTTAATACTTTCTAAAACTAATTATTCTGCAAAGTTTTATGTGTTACTCACGTAACTCACTGAAGCAGGATTTGCTGTGAAGCATGTGATGGAAGAGCTTGCACAAAGACTGCTCCTCAGGAGGCAGATTGTGGCAAGTACACTCCATGTGCAGCATCGTGCCCCAGTTGCTAACGTAGGCTGCTTTGCAGTCAGCATTTGCAGAGCAGGGCATGTCATCCTTGATTAAAGTTTCAAGACAAGCTTCATTATCGTAGCATTTTTTTGTCACATGTCTCCAACACTTTGACTGAAAAGTTGTATATTTTTTCCTGGTGAAAAGAAACCACAAAGTATACAATGACACTTTAAAAATTGTGATTTCAAGAAAAGACATTTAAGTATCACCACTATAAGAGAGTGTATTTCCAAGTTATCACCTAAACCTTAAAAATGCCAACATTCAGTGATAGCTGGACTAAATTCTGCTCTGATTTTGAGAAAAAAGCAACTGTCTTCTAATCAGCACCTGTGGAGATTTTCCCAGCAAAAACCAGTGTGAATTCCAAGTCTCTGACACTCAGAGAAGAAATGCGGACAGAAAAATTAGACCGGTCATCACAATGAAACCGCACTAGGTGTTGTTCTAGTAGACCAGTTTGTTGGGCAGCGTGAAGGAAGAATGAACCTCCACTTATTTTACATTAAATAATCTATATCCAATGTCAACCCCTTGTCCCCCCTGAATGACAACAAAATACAAAATGTCTGAGGCTCAGGAAAGTGTAAAGTAATTCAATTGAACTTAAATATTAATTGATAGCAGAGATAAATTACATGAAGAAATAACTTGCTTTCCAGATCAGTAATCTCAAATAATTTCAGTTTATTTGCTCTTAGGATGGAATAAAATTGGCTTTTAATGCACAACATGACAACATGCCTTAAATGACAATAGAAAACATCTATTATAAATTAACTAAATCTGTAAAAATTAATTAGAAACAAATTTAGCACTTACATTAAATATTATGGTGCAATAAATGTAAACTCTGGTATATTGTACATTAAGATATTAAAACATTTTTCCTTAGTCATCAAATCAAGTTATTAATTTGCTGTTGATATTGTGTCATGGCTACAAACAAGTCACATGGAAAATCATGGACTGTTACAGTACTGGCTAGGAAATTTCTGTAAATATTTTCATTATGCAAGCAAAGGTTTCAAAGCAAATGCCACCTCTGTTCAAATGAATTATTTTTATTCACTTCCTGATTTATACATGCGGCTAGCCATAATTCACAGACTAATTTGCTAATTATATGCACTTATTTTCAGTGCCAGGCAACAACATTCCCAAAATTATGGGGAATTGAGCAATTTTCAATTACATTAGGTGTCTACACATGTACAGACATACATTCATAGCCTAATTCTTCTGACATAAAAAGCGACAATTCCCACTGACATCAGTTTGGACAATCTGCACAAACCTAAAATCATCTTTTGGCTTCCTGGTTTGTTGACTGAATTTAAGCACAGTTTTGAGGTGAAATTCATGTCTAATTCACAAGGGAACTGGTAGCTACACTGAAAATCAAAGCAGGCTAATTGAACAACCACAAACGGTGGCAATTAAGTAGAAATAAACATATGGGCTAATCCTGTTGTGTGTTTTAAGAATATAAAATAGAATCTCGAAAGGGCATTATTCTTCATAAGTCTAGTGGTCTGTGCTTGTTTGAGGCCAGCTTTTTGCAAGTATCAGTAGCTTGAGATGAATAGAGTAAGACAAAAGTTTTCTGAGCAGGTCAAGTTGGTGGTATGGCTGTTGGGTACAAAGGGTCAGACTCTGAACTCAACGAGGTCATTACTTTAACCAAATAAACTTCATCTGGTCTGCTGCACAACTTGGGCAAATTGCTAGAGGGCAAAGGTGGAGATGAGCAGGTGTTATCTGAAGAAAGTGGTAATGAAAATATGCGACAGTGTAGTTTGCCCAGCAGAAATGGTGTTAAGTGTCATGATATAGGCAGAAGAAAAGCCCCCACTAGATTCCAGACCTTTCTGAAAATTAATCTTTCAGTTTACTCGTGGAATTACCTCTGAAATTATTACAGATGATGCAAACGTCTGTGAAGATGTCAAACACAGCAGATACAGTGCAGAAAATAATTTTGTTATAGATGACATATACAGCATAGATATTAAAATGGTTTGACCTAATCATTACTCAAAAGCACCTTGCTGTGCAATACTACTTCTACTCACCTGCACAATTCACTCTCTTCACACATGTGGACTACAGTCAGGCATGATGGGGGTGGAACTGCAGTAACTGCACAGGGCTTGCCATGGAGAAGTTCTTTGGCTCTGTGGCAGGATTCATCATGTTGGATACAATCACAAAATATCATCATTTGGGCAACTTCGAAAGGCATGTTTTCATACAAGAACTTTATGGCTGCTTGACATTCTTCCATGTTGCACTTCTTTACTGAGCAAACTTTAAGGTACAGAGACAACTGTTTGTTACATACTTCATCTTCAACACACTCCTTGTTCACATCCAAACAGGTTCTGTTTCTTGCGTATGCTAAAAAGAATAACAGTTTTTAAAGTGAAATCACAAGAAAAATTTTCTCAAGTGATGATCAGTAGTCATCCTGTCTGCAACACTCCTAGTTAAAACAAGCTTGACTCCCAGGAATTCTGATCCAACTCTTCCAGCAATGCTTCTTCTAAGCCTATTGTGTAATCTTCATACTTCTCTCTTCCACTGCCTGGCCCTCATAAGCAACCCTCCTGAAACTGCTGAAATCTCCAGTGTAGGCTATGTAATAAGTAATGAAGAAGAGAATATAAATGGCAATTTTGTGCTTTCAAAGTTAGTTTAGATATTTCTAGACTGTACCATAAACCTACCAAAAATATCTAAAAACTTCTGTCCCCAAAATATTTATGTGATGAGATTTTCCTCTGTAAATTTAACAGAACTGAAATGATTTATTAAGATTCATAAACAAATTCAGACTTACCTTGTTTGGAGAGGGCAGATAAACCCCATTGTAATTTTGTTTCCATACTAATACTGTCTAGAAGAAAAAGATACAGGAATAAGTGATAAATCACTTCTCAGCTTGGTTTTTTAACTTTAAAGAATTGTCTGTCTTGCTTGCACAGTGCCAGTAGTAAAAATAAACAAGAATAAAACAAATTAGCTTCACCAAACAGAACCCGTTAATAAATTCTAAACCCTCTATTACATATATCCGTAAGTTTTGGGATCAAAGCACAGTTTATCTTTACATAATTACAGATCCTGTGAACTTGAGAAGAGTTTTTTAGGGCATTGTAAAGTTGGATTTCTTGTGAATAGATAAAAGCCAGAAGCCTTAATGTGTTCATCAGTGGACCAGTTCTCACACTCAACCAACCGATTGTTGACCTAAAGTCAAGGCTGGTAGACAATTCTTGCTATTAGAAAATTATTGTTAATGGTCTTATCCTGTTTCTAGTCATAGTGAAAAACTAAAAAGGACTGATTTGAATCAGGTTGTATCAAATTAACACATTGAAGGACAGCAGTATTTGCACTCAGGGTATCAATTTTCATTCATACTGTGAACTAATTTATAAACAGGCCTTTTAAAATTAACTAATTTTCAATATTAAACTGCAATGATTAAGGAAACCTTTTTCACACACTGTATACACTACTGTTAGGTATGAAAACATTCAGACTGCTGGAATAACACTAACCTATGTCAGTGACCAGATTCTTTTCATCATCAACATTATAGTCATCATCATCACTGTCGTCATCATTTTCACGAGCTGCTGGAGCTTGGCTCTCTTGAGAGTATTGCAAACAATGGTTGTTAAATATTCCCTGCCATATTTTAATGCATCTCATCTGAAGTGGCTCTGAGCACTTGCACTGCCCCAGCGCTGTTTTCATCAGTTCTTTCCATGCTGACAAACACTCCTGGTTGACCATTGGAAACCTGCACTGTGCTGCATCCTCCTGGCACGCTCGCTGGAAGCTCCTGTACACGGCAAAGCAGTGAGGGTCCTCTTGGCAGCGTTGTTTTGCAATACTGCACTCATTCTCAAATTCTTCTGAGTGCCTTTGGTCTTTGGGGTTTCTGTGCTGCCTAAAACTCAGTTCAGTGTCTGATCTTGGGTAAGATTCCAAATATTCTGTACAAATAGATACAGAGATGTAAATCAAAGGGAAGATGGAGCGTCATCATGGATCAGCACAAAAGAAACTCAGGAAAAGGATAATTGTCCTAAAGTAATACAGTGAATGAAACAGTCCTACTTTCATTCTGAGCTGTATGTAAACACATAACAATTTCAGAGTCTTGCAGACTAATGAATCTTCCTCATGCCTACTGTGTGCTGTTAGCTGTATAGTACAGCCCTCTTTAACAATTCAGTTGCAAAACAGTAGAAAAAGAAATCCCCACTAAAATTACTGCAAAAAGGCATTAATTTCACATCATTTTAACCATCTACAGATTGGACATATCAAGGATTATAACCTTAATCCAATGGATAACTTCTAAAGAGAGAATGACAGTTCCAGAAGATGGTTCATTCATTACCTGAAACAGTAATTTAAGTTAGACAGGGAAAAGTATTCATGAAAGTACCTACCAACGCCAGAGGATACCATTTGTAGGTAAACCCAGTGCTAGTGTAACTCCATTCAATCTTTTTTTCTATACCACGAAGAAATGTAATCTCAAACAGCAAAAAGATATAAAATTACTTCATTTTGCTAGAAGCAAAAGCAGCTGCTCTGATGACATCAATGTCAGGTTTTAGACACCAATATTTCTTGTTTGGGGCAAGGAGTAAGAGATCAAGGTGTTATTATTTCCTCTGCAATAAAGCCATATATTTTACTGCTATGTGGTGTATGTTGTTTGATGCCAGAGGGAGTGATGGATTAGGGCCAGGAATCAACTCTGGAGCTCACTTTCCAGACTCCCGTTCACTGACTGATTTTTCCTCTCTTGAGTCATCTTTGCTAATCATTATGCCAGGAGACATTGGATCAGAAACTGCAATTTCTTCGTATACCAAGTAATTCTCAGTTACAGAGATAGGCTTTCTGAAGAGGTAAGAGTTTTCAGAATAATAAAAAATGTGTTGAGAGGAGCTGGGCACATTGATTACAACAGAATTTCTAAAATATGCATTTTTTTTTATTATGTACAGCCTTATGAAGATGTTGACTATGTTTCCTGCATCCAGTAACATCTCTCAGATGTAGTGAAGGTGCTCCTGCAACACAATGTGACACAACTGTTGTGCATCCCCATTCACTCCCACTCCTGTTCATAAGGTAGCTGAATGTGTCTCTCTATACATAACCTAGATCCAGTGGTGCTCAAACTTCCTTGGGCAATGAGTAGCCCTCAACAGACATCATATTTTCAGTCTTGGTTTCCAGTGGACTGAGCAAGACTTTAAGAAACTATTGGAATTTATCACATGCATTTTATTTTAAAGCAGATAGACATTTTGTTCATAAGGAGCGTGAATATCATAGAAAAGGCAAACCTGATTTTGTGGAGAAATTACTAGATTTGAGAAATATGTAAAAAATCTTGAATCCGGTTAAAATGGAGGTTACAAAATTACTGGATTTTGGTCTTCATAATTAAAACTTTATGTTTAGTTACCTTTATTAATGCTGCACTGTTTCCCAAGCAAAGTTGTGATGTTAATGTCTTTAATGCAGACACAGTTTTTAAATTCTGAGTATTCATTAGCCAGGACCTGGATGATTCTATTATATCCAACAGTGTCTTCTGCCTTGCACTTATTACCTAGAACTTCTCATTAAAATTATAGTATTGTTAATGTTTATGAGATGTTAAGGGATATGATTACATAAAACAATTCAATTAAAGCACAGAAATAATATGCTTTGCCAAGAGAAGATGGCTTGCATTTAATTTTGTTTGAAAATCTGTCACAATTTACAAATTTTAAATAATATTCAGAGTAATATAATGAAGTTGTGGGTACAATATTACCTTCTGTTATTGGATCTAACCCATTGCCAGAATATCTGCTTTCATTTATAAAGTACGTAAAACCTTAAACTCATGCCTTTTATTCTAAGTAGATGAGGCACAGAGACCAAACTATAAAGGTGCAAATGAGTGAAGGGGCACATCCTGAACTGAGGCCCTGAGAGACTCATCTTGGTCCTGCGTAGAAATGAGGTGTCTGGTGTGGGTACAGGAATTCACAGAGCAGGCTAAGGCACTGCCATATAACGGAGTGTGAGAGTGTGGACACAGATGGCAGATGCAGTCCCATGATAATGGTGATGCCAATCCCATACTGAGGAGATGTCAGCACTGGGTCAGATTCTGTCACTCATGTGAGGATGGCTCTTGGACATGCCCTTGGACTGCTGATCTACAGAACAACTTCACTGCCTAAATTTGAGAATGACAACAAATTTAAATTAGTTCAAGAATATTTTTATTTTTAGGGGTTTTAAAATAATAATAAGGGAGAAGTTAACATAAAAATATACAGAAGCCCTAGCTTGCCACCCTAGTTTTAAGCCCACTGCTTGTGTGTGCACTTGGACTCAATGACAAACACACACAGGCTGGCAGGTCATATTTTCCTTGTATGCATGGTAAAAATAAAGAGCATGTTTGTGGCACAATGGTAAATCAATCAACCCTTTATTTTGTGAGCTAAAAGTTTTTCAAAGTATTTTATTATTTATTATTGCTTTAGAAAGGTACATTTTACTTTGGAAAGTTACATAAAAAACAGTTTAATACCATTTTAAAAAGTTTTATTTTGCTAAAGTCAAAACAGGTCTACAGGCCCCCAAACCAGCACGTTTGCTCTCTCATAGACATTCAGTGCCTTACAATACATAAGATAAGGAGTATGTGGCTCCTGAGATCCAGGCAGATCACAGGGCAGCGTGAGGATTGGTTTTAATCTCCTGGGCACATAGGCTATTTGTTCTGCCCTGTGAACAGTGCTGTCTGGCTTCCTGCCTTGCTCCTTCCCCACTAGCCTGGAGCAGCAGAGACTGGGCACTCCTGTAAAACTGCAGCGAGAAGTTTCCCCATCGCCATGGGCAAGCTTCAGTGTGATTAGAGCTGTAACATTATGTGTTGTTGATGCAAATAGCAGTGGAAAGCAATCTAGGCCAAGTTCTGCAAGAGGAAAGAGTGTGTTTTGGCTATGCCTGAGGGAATGACAATCAGGTCTTCCGGAATGCACATCCACATCCTACCACTCCTTTTTCAAACAGTGTCTGCATTGCCTTTTCTCCAGTTGCTCTTGCTAAGGAGGGTTTGGGGGTGTATCAAAAAATGCACTGCTATAGGGGGATGTCACAAGCCAGGAAGAGCTACAGTTCCCAGCCTCTGGTCCTGCTTCACCCCCTGTATCAGCAAAGGAGGAGGTGATGGGCCCTGGGCTTACCTGTATCTCTCCACCCCCATCTTCAACTTGCCTTCCACATTTTCAGAAGCAAAGCATGACCCTGATCTTTAGCCCTTACAATTCTAGTAAACAAGTATCTCAGGAGGTCTGCTGAAGTTCATGGACATAGGATACTCCCTGACCAGGAAAACAGGGTGGAAATAGCGTGTTAACTGGGAGCTATGGAGACCCATGAAGGTGGGTGAGTATTCTCTTCCCTGTTTCAACAAGGGAGTAAGGGATAATGAAAGAAATTCAGGAGAACAAATTCCAATGGTGAAAAAAGAACAACAAAGATCAGGAGAGGCTTGCATAAAAATTAGCTTATTCACAAAATTTATGACTGTCTTCATCAGAGTCCTGAGGACATTTCAAGGGTAGAGGTGAGCAGAAGAGTAAAAAGCACAAATCCCAGTATATCTTGTGCAGCACCCCAGCCTCACTTAGTTCACCTGTCTTCATGACACCGACAAGTTGTGGGCAGCAGTCAGGCCCAGGGCTGTGTTCAGAATGGTGCCATGTGTTGTGAGCTGAGTCACAGCAGCTGACAACCAGGGGTGAGAGGTAGGTTGTGGGGCTACGAACATGCAAAGGGCTTAGACAGAATCAGGAAGCACATCAGGTTTATGGGGTTCCCTTGCCTGACTTCTTGAAAACTGTGTAGAAATAACCCACTATCAGGATTGGTCTGTTTGTACACTGTATTTATTCAGCTGTAATGAACAGCAGAATATATTTTATTACTGGTTTCCAATTATTGTTTCTTTACCAGTGATTAGGTCTAGGTAATATATTTTATCTTACCCATATGCTTCCAAGGCATTTCCAAAAAAATGCTCTCTTAACCTAATGTTTGGCAGCCATTATTCATAATTAGATTTTTTTATAGGTACATAATTCAGGTACACAGGACCAGAGGTTGAAGCACAACAGAGTAGAAGCTGACACTTCCAGAGTGATAATCTCTGTTCTTGCATAGTCAGCTCTTCAGGACCCTCAGTGAGAGTTGCATTTGAAGACTGCAGAGGAAAGTCGTAGGGTTTCCTCTCTAGCACTGGTAAGACTACAATCTGGACCTCCAGAGATCCCTTCCAACCTGAAGGATTCTGGTTTTGTAAGAAAATTAAACATTTGAAATGGGATTCCTTAAAATTTAAGTGATTGGAGTATTTTTAAATTTTGAACACAGATGTTTACAGTTCAGAAAAATGAAGAAAATTTATAATCATGGTTAAATCAAAGGTCAGAAATGTCTGGGTTTTTTTTGGTTTTTGGTTGGGTTTGGTTGGTTTTTTTTTTGTTTGTTTGTTTTTTTGTGTGAAATAACAGAAAGGGAAAACAAAAAACAAACAAGAAAATCCTGAACACTAAAATCTTCGTTCTGCAGTGCTGAAACACTTTTGATATTTTCAAAGTGAAAAATTTTATTCAATCAAAATTCAATATTTCCATCTTTTCTATCCTGACCTGGAAGCTGATTCATGGAGATTTTCATACCCCTTAATTTCCACCATACTTTGGCCACAAAGGTGGAAGAAGGATTGGACTCAGAGGACTATAAACTGAGACTTTGGAAATGCTGTTGTAGTAGTAGGGAAGCACTGATGGAAAGTTTGACAGGAAAAGGAGTGATTTTGGGAGTCATCAGGAGAGTATTCCCAGATCTGCTCTGAAGAGCAAAAGATAGAGGTCTTGATAGTGCACGCAATTAACTTTGAGGTTACAGTCTGAAGGACTGAGTTACTCATACCACAGAGTAGGAAATGTAATTTAAATTTGTAGTTAGGTTTTGCATAAAGAAACTAACCAAATGTTTTCCCCATTGCCTATTACTTTCAGGTAACACCTTTGTGCTCAGAACTGAAGGGCCTTTTCCATTTCTACAGCTCATCCATGAAGTTTTTAGACTTGCACATGACAGACAGTATGTCATCCTTACTAATAATGCTGCTGGTAGATTTTTTTTATCACTGCTTCTGTGGACTCTCTAAGAGGTACCATCAGATGTCTGACTGGATTTACATGCTTTGGGATCTAATAAGTACATTTAGTATAATTTGTCCTAGACCGAACACAATATCTGAGTGCTCTGCAGTGCCTCGCCAAAAACTATTATCCTAAGGAAACATACAGATGCAAAACCAAGCAAGCAACCACAAGAAGAATTTATTTCTAGAAGG
Source organism: Grallaria varia (assembly GCA_013396735.1). NCBI lineage: Eukaryota > Metazoa > Chordata > Aves > Passeriformes > Formicariidae > Grallaria > Grallaria varia. The sequence goes on from VWZG01010826.1 coordinate 74,813, forward strand.
TTTCTCTGGTCCAGTTAAAAATACCTATAACATCACTGAATAAGTATACAGGACAATAAGTAAGAGAAATGGCATATTGTGGGACAATGCTGTACATCTGAAAGGGAGACCACAGAAGTAGCCATGCTGGTCCACTTCATCTGGTCACAGGGTATAACGATTAACAGGTTACAGCCCAAATCCTGATCTTTATGTCAAGTATTTGTGGTGCTAATGGCTCTGTAAATAACGTGAGAGAAGAAAATCCAACCCGTTCCGATTTGGGGAAAAGGCTAGGTTCTAGAGAACTCATATGTATCTCACTTGAGCCTGAAAGTACTGCATGTTGCAATACCTTTTTTTCCCCAAGCAGCAACCATATCTTTTGAAACTGTTTCACTTCACATCAAATATTTAAAATCTCAATAGAACATGGGCTGAAACTCTGTTGCTTTGGGGACTATTGTAACTGTTATGTTATCATGTAATTTTCATTTACTCCATCTGTTCTTAAAAGTATTCAGATATTCTGTGCAAAGCAGATAAGTACCTGGAAAAGGACACACTAAGAAGGACCTCTCAGAGAGTTTTTTGCTCTAATTGTTTAAAATATTGCCTTGTGACTTGGGACATCAAGCCTATGTGACAAATCAGACAGATAGAGACATTCATCCAGGAATGCTTGGAATGTTTTAGCAATGGTTTACTGACCATGAAGGTAAGCAATTTCCACTGCCTGAATTCCCCCACAGATCAAATGTGACACTGGGTCCTCACAACAAGAAAGACAGAGGGGCATTCCCTTTGTCAACTCTGCTGCAGGTGAGGCTCAGAACAGATATTGGCATCAGGACATGTCTGATTCTGTTCAAATAATGTCATTATAAGAAGAAGAGAAGTTTCCACGGAGATATATATACCTCTGATTTACTACGTACTACCCCATGACAGGGGAACTCAGTCAGAAAAGAGTCTCTGGCCCTTCTCATTTGCTAGTGCTGATGTAGCAGCGGATCAAGGCCTTTGACATTTATCAATCAACAAAGGTGTCATCACCAGCTTGGTCTAATGACACTACCTATAGCATCACTCTTCTTCTCCCTACCACATTCACAGCACCTGGAAGGTGAACACTCAACATTTAACAGCAAGGTCTTGGAGGGATTTAAAGGAAAAGAGAGGTGGTAAATGATAGCCAAGACTTGCTCAAGAAGATAATAGGTCTTCAGAGAAAGGAGCATTTTCATCTGAGCAACCACAGAGATTAGGATGGGTTTCAGTGCCAACTTATAATACCTAGTCTTTCCCTACTTAAAACAGAGCTTATTTGGAAATAAAGCATCAGATATTGGAAGTGCAATAAACAGAGACAGAGAATGATTTTCAGCCTTCATTTATGTGAGAATCTGCTTAATAATTCAAGGAGGTTTAGCCATGTTGTAAGCTACACTTCGTCATACAATGTACTATTCACTGAAAAAAATAGTGTGCCTCCCTACAACACAATTTCCTTTGAGGCATTCTTTATTTGATTTGTTTCTTTTTCTAGTACAAACATTTAAAAATTACTCTAAGTAACTACTACAGTGTTTCAGGTATTGTGTGAGATTACAGAATCATAGAAGGATTTAGTTTGGAAGGGACTTAAAGATCATCTAGTTCCAACCTGCCTGCCATGGGCAGGGACATCTTCCACTAGACCAGGTTACTCAGAGCCCCATCCGCTCCGGCCTTGAACACCTCCAGGGAGGGGGCAGATCAACTCTTACAAATTATGTAAAACCAAGTTGGAACTTTTTCCCAGCTGCATTCTGGCTTTGTTTGACAGGATCCCATAAGAGCATAATTTCTGCTAAATTCAGACTTCTTGAGTTGGTTCAGACTCTGACTTTGTTCATAGTGCAGAAATTTCGTTTATCACCTTAATGAAGAGTCAATGTGACTGTTACTAAAAATAGCATTGGCCATTGTTGACAATTTCAGAAGTGGACTGTCTTTTGCCATAATTTTCTCTTTAAAATCTCACTGCCTTCATTCGGTTACCACAGGAATGTTGCAATAAACTATGAATATGCAGCCATACAGCAATTCAAAATAAAGCTGTGTATGCCATAAAGAATTACCTGAACTATTGCAGGCATCCTCAACTGCATTCCAGACACTCTCACATCCACTTGCAGCATGTATACATTGCTCCCTCAAGTGCAGACAGTCAGTAGTCCGGGCAGTAGATATACATGTGAAGGACGTGAAAAACACTGTAAAAACACAACGTAATGACTATTTAAAACAGTAGATATTGTACTGACCATTTTCCTTCACGTGTAGATTATAAAAATATAATTTGCTGTAGCTTATCTATAGATTAAAGTTTTCTCTCAAGTTACTTTTTAATGGAACAAAACTCTTCCTCAATTTTGCAACTGGAAAATTAAATTTAAATTTTCAAAGTTGCAGTGCAGCATATTTTGCATTGGTTTTAGCCCATATTATAACATCAACCATATGTCGTCAGGGCATAGAGTTATAGAAATCACTGCAGTTCTGAAATGTGTAACAAATTACAGAAAGGAAGATGGAATAAAATTCAGAGGAAACAGCAGTTTATTTGCATGAAATCTCACCAAGGTAGACTATACCAGCATTCCTATGAATAAACTATATGAAAGAGATTTGACAAGTACACAACTGTTAGATAATAACTGTGACTTTATAATACTGTACTCTTTATCCACTTTACTTCACGGATTCATTATTTCTTAAAAGCAACCCCCACATTTATGTCTCTAACTTCTTTCCTGAGTGCACTAAGCCTGTTATTTGCATAAAAAAGTTCCTAAACTGAAGACTGATGAAGAAGCTTCAAAGTAAAGAATTTTAAAGCAGCACCACCTGTGACTTATCAGTAGAAAATTAAATTGCCTTGCTAAGAAAAGACGAATCATCTGGGGTTTACCTCTTTCATCGACATTCCCATGGTAACACAGCCTCTAATTTGTAGCCATGTGTCTTTATTGTCTATAAAATTATGTTTCAGACACTGATTTCAGGCCTTCTCGAGCTAGCTGCTGAACACCTGGTGCGAGTGTTTTCCTTAGTTGTTGCAGGACACAGCATCTCCCAGGCCAAGTGTCCTTTTTTTCCCCTCACAGGTTAAGGTAAAATCATATGGAATCTGAGTAGTTTCCAGCATTGTTTAATCCCTTAAACATCATGTACAAGAGGCATTAAATATTCCTTCAGGGTTTGTCCAGGCCATACCCAGAGACTTTAAATTTTTCCAATTATACATTTTAGAATAAGAAATTATATATCAAATATCCATCTTAATAATCTTAAAGAGCCACTACTCTTTGGAGGTGATGACATCCTTTCTGGAAATGATGTTTACCAGTGATATAATAGAGCTGCTGTAGGGAACACTTTCTGGATGCATGTCAATAAATATGAAGCAACATTTAATACTTTCTAATTGACAGGTACAACAGCATCTAGTGTGCCTATGACAAAAAGAAGAGGCCACATGTGCTTATTATAGCTGGTGCCAATCCTTCCTCAGTTGAGGATATTCCTGCTGGTTCTCAGATCTATCCAAGCCTGGTGATGATTTCAGTGACTTCCAGCCTGAAAATCTTTTAGGCTGCATCTGTATGTCAGCCTTGAAGACTGACTGATAGAAACAGCTCCTGCCGCTTGGCAGTGAGGAATGTGCAGCTGACCCATCCACAGGAACAATTTTGGCTCCTTGGGACAATATTTTAGTCCTGGGACTGTCTCCAAAAGGTCTGTCTAATTGTGAAATTACTCATGATTTATTCAGATGACAGAAGAAAAAAAGTTGTCAAATACTTTATGGGTGAAAATGACTGTATATATAAGACAACACAAAATTACAATCCCAGAAACTTATTAAACAAATGTATTTTGCTGGATGACCATCTGCCTATTTTGTAGGTACTAACACAAAAGAAGATTTACATATCTGATTAGGATTCACAGCACTAAGACTTGGTACCATCTCCCTCCTGTTCAGACAGCTTTCGAGGACCCATGGCTGAAAATGGATAGTCAAAGTAGGATTCAGTGAGCAGCCAACTTGCAGACCCTGCTCCTTTTTAAGGATTATTTCAGTCTGTTGCTTATTTTGAACCCACTGGGAAATTGCCCACAAAAATGAGGAGATGGTGTTGCAAAATAAAGAGCTGAGTAGCATAATCTATGATTGAAGGCAATTCAGTCTAAGAAAGGGCTTCTCTAGGTCTAATGACGAGTTATGGATGGGGCTTTTGTTTCCTTAGCATTACAGAGAGGGTACACTGCCAGAAGTGTACATGAAACAAATTGTCCTATATAATTTTAGAATCCAGTGTACTATAGCTCTCACAGTTGCTTAAATTGACAGTTAATAATTTACTCATTCACTTTAGTTATTTACTCTAGTGTTTGGAATACTGACTGTTTTCTGATTAAAAGCATCTTAGATTGTAGGTAAAACTTTTAGAGGGACCACTTTTGTCAAGAAGACACATATATTTAAATTTCTACAGATGTCTGTATTTTTATGCAAATGTCTATTGACTCACTAGGTAGCTGTAAAACTCCTGTTCTGTAGAATTTGGTGTCTAAAATGAAAATGGGAGGAAAAAGAACATTTTTGCACCTTCATTTTGTAGATTGAGAGCCGAGGAATGGAGGAATTACGTTTCCCAATTTTGCAGTCCTAAGATTGCAGAATTATTCTCTGAGAGGTAATAATTAATAATGTCCAACCAAGCTGTGGTTTCTATCCAATGGCAAGACCAGCTAGCTCTGAAGGAGAATGGCAAACCATAGCTGAATATACTTTGAATAGTTGAAAAGTAATAAAGGACAATTTTATTCTAACAAGAGCTTGGGCAGAATTACCTACAAACTATTTTAAACAGTGGAATACAAGTTTACAGTAGCAGGGTTTTGAAGTGGGAAGCAGCACGTATACAATGTGTAGCAAGTGGAAGGAGAGAACAAGAGAAATAGAAATATACTTGTCTCATTGTATTCCCTTGTACCAAATCCTTCTGTACCAGCTTTGTTGATTCCCCTTTTCCTCCTCTCAAACCCAAAGGAAGCATCAGCAGCCCTCTGTGCGGCACTGCCAGCACCCGGCGCTCTCCAGCGAGCAAACAAGTGGCTGTTTACTCAGACAAGGCGTCCCACCTGTGGGTCTCCTGGCCGCGCCCTGCCTTACCTTACCCCGCTGCGGACGCGCTCCCCGGGGCCGGGCTGGCGGAGCCTGCGAAGCGCCGCTGCGGACCCCGGAGCGGGAGCGGGGATGGAGCCCTGGGGGGCACCCGTGCAGAGGAGCGGCGGGGCCCCGGCGGGGTCCCGGCGGGGTCCCGGCGGGGCTGGCGTCCCTGCCTTCCCCCACCCCCGGCACTTACCGATGCGGAGCAGCGCGGCCATGGCCAGGGGCCGAGAGCTCCGCGCCGCGCGGGTGTGCCGGCGGCAGGTGCGGCCGCGGTGCCGCCCCTTCAGCACCCGCGCCGGGGACAGCGACACGCCCGCCCCCCGGGCCCCCCCGCCCCGCACACCCGCCCGCCCCCCGGGCACACCCGCCCGCCCCCCGGGCACCACCGCGCCTCGCACTCCTCCTCCTCCTCCGTCCGCCGCCACAGAGCCGGGATCCGTCCAGAGCAGAAGTGGCTCTTTGGCATTTTCCACAGGATCTGGCGCTCCCTCCGCATTCAATCCTCACTTGATTTCCAGAGAAACAAACAGAGCGAGTCCTTGGCCGCTGCCTGTAAGCTCTTTGGGAAATGCCTGTTGCGATGTCCAGTCGTTCTCTGTAAGCACTTTTTTTAGAAGTGAGTTTGTTTGTTTTCATCTCGGGTGTGGAATAGGACCGTGATCTGTAAAGGAGAGCCAAGACCTACGGAACATGTTGGACATCAGACCTGGGGAACAAATAACTAGTCTATAGTCTAGGTCCAGACCGGAGCATGAAACTTCAGGAGTTTCACTAAAATACATAAAAACCCAGTTTGCCATACAAAAGTCAGCAGATGACTTGGTACTTAATAAAGAATAAATTGACCATAAGACACTCAACAATATACCTGCAATCACACTTCAGTGTGTGTTCTTTGTTTTTGCACTGGAAGGAGGAGGAAACAAGAGATCCCTACTGATTTCTGGATGTTATCCATGAATCTTGTTTCCACTACAGAACATTTTTAACTGGATTTGGTCCTTGAATACTTAAAACAAAAAGATATCGAAGAAATTCCAGGTTAGCTATTGAAGAAATACAGTGGATGAAATCTTGTCTCTATTGAGAACGCAAAATTTGACGCAAGTCCTGATCTTGCTGAATTTTTTGTTTAGGTCAGGAAAATTCAGTCTTGCATATAATCTTCTTATTTTTAACAGAGATTTTTAGCTTATTAATTTTATTCCATTATTTATTTAAATTCCTAGCGGCAGAATTGCTAAATATTTGGTTGGTTTTTAAATTGTATTCAATAAATAATATATTACTTCTCCTAATATATCCAACAACCACAGAAAAACCTTATTGTCAAGTAGAAGGAACAGTCTGAGAGATGAATATAACTTTCACTGTGAGACAAATTTGAGGTTGCAAAGCTGAATTTGCCTTGACCTTAAACCATTGTAACATGCAGCTGTAGGTTATGATACATCATACAGTGAGGGCTGAGTTAAGCTAATGTTTAGTGTACTTTCCCTCCTATAAAGCACTCTCCAGGTTAATAACACGTATCAATGTTGATAATATCAGAGGATGAGATGGTGCCCTCCCTGCAGTCCAGAAGAAAAGGGGAAAAAATGCCTTTTTGAAGGTGGAGAGGGAGAGAGATTATCTTGCACTCACTGTGTCTGCAGGGCACAAGCTTACCACTACAGTGACAACACGAAAGGAGAAACAGGTCAGCGTATCAGACCTCCAGGACTGTGAAATATGTTGAGTGATAAAGTACCAAAATGATGGTGGCACAGCAATTTGCATTGGCAGAAACAAATATGCTGTGATTTAAACTCCATGTTTAATGCTGCTGTGGCCAAGCAGCAACAATGGCATGAGAACTTCATTTCTATGCTTCTGAGCTGCTAGTGAAAATATTAGAATATTTAAGCATCCAGAGGAAACAAAACCCAAATAAGGCTCAGCTTTCAGATAATTTTCATTAATACTTATTAATCATCTCTCTCTTTTTTTTTTTTTTTACCCAAAGTCTTAAAGTCTTAAGTTCCTTTAAGACGCTCTAATTTATTTTACATGCAAAAGGCATTAAATTCCATATTGCTCTTAAAATCTTATCCTCTCTTCTCACCGCCATTTGTGTCTCCATTAATAGCTACTGCTCACTATTGGGTTTATTTCTCCCAGTGATTATATTAATTTAAAAAGAAATAAATCTGGTTAATATTTTGAATGTAGCCAAATATTTTGATCTTTCTGGAGTAAAATGCCCTGAAACTGGCAACCCCTCTTCCCCCCCACTATTTTAGTCATGTAGTTAACAGATTTTCAAATGCCTAGGAAGCCTGTCCAATGAAATAATACCTGAAAACATATCTGAGCCAAAGAAAAAATATGACTAGGTACCTCTGAAATTTTGTAAAACTAAAGAAATGAAAACATTAATATCTCCATCAAAAATATTTATTTCATAGAATCAGGAAATTTTTGAACGAAAATATTTTCATTAAAATAACCAAATCTTTAGCTTGATAACCATATTCTCTGGCAAGAATTAGTTAACACTCTCTAGCGATCCTTAAAATTTCAAATCTAAGGTAATCTCTGATTGTATCATTTGTGTCTGAAAGAGATGCTGTTTACTGAACAAAAACTGTCCAGAGAAAAACCAGAATAATTTGTTAGTGTCTCATCTTTCATTTATATTCTTCATTTAAAAAGTAGTGTCAAGTTAAAGTTATGGATAAAAGAAACTCCTATAAGTGTTGGAATGTTTTAATCTTGAAGATCTAAGTGAAAATAAGAAAAGAGAAAAACAAGGACAAAAGAGAGATTTTCTCTTACAAAAGAGAACCTCCATTTCTAGCGTGGCATAGAAGATCTGCAGGAGCCCAAAATTGCCATGGACCTTTAGTAATGTTCTTGCCTTAAAACCAACTCAACTAACACTATGTATCCTACTGGCATTAAGGTAGCCACAAAAAGAAGACAACTTATGTTGGTAGGTGGTATTCACCCCCCCTTTAGAAAGATGCTATGTCGGGCTTTTCCATGAGTGTTACTAACCTTGCTCTTGCAGTTCTTGGTTTGCTGGCCCAGGTTAGAAGTACTGCACTTTTCCCCTCTCTGTTACTCTCGCAGGGATCTGGGCAACACACTTGACAAGACGTAAGAATTTTGCTGGTCTTCCAGTCACCTGTGACCTTTTATGTTTGAACAGTATATATACTCCTATGCTGTCCAAGTTTTTTTAGATAACCATTTACTTTCTACAGTATTTCTCTCTCTTTAAAGAAAAGCTAAAAATACATTTTCTGAACTGAAAGTATAGCTTTGCACAATTTGGGCATAATTGACATTTTTCAGCAGAGGGTTGAGACAACGCATCTCAAGTAAGTAATTACTGATAATTACTTTGCATCTAGGTTACTATACTAGTTTTAAAATTTTTGACTTTTTGTTTGCTTATAGCAAGACAAAAGAAAAACTTAAGAGGACTTTTCAAATTCCATTTTCTTATTTCCGTAATAATTTAATTCAGCAGCTGTTTGTTCAACCATTTCAAATTATATAGAAATAATATATCTAATTTCACACTTTATGAATTCTATATTATCTGTGGTTGAAGAACAAAAATGGCCTTCTAATGGTAAAAGAATCGCAATAGCTATGAAATAAAATCCTGCTATGCTTTCCACAATTATTTGGGTTTTCTTAGAAGAGACAAAGTAAAATAATTTCTTGAAATAACATTGACATAATAACTATACTCAAAAATTAAGCTTGCACATAGGAATATAGAAATTCCTCTAATTTTATTTAATATTTAAACATTCTTTCCATTTAGATATTTCCCTTTATTCCTTTTTTAATTGAAAGAGAGTATCCTCCTTTTTCTCATTTAATAGAAAACTTTAATATACCAACAAATGCCTTTTTTTCTCTCAACACCAGTGTAAACTAGAAGTAATTGCAACAATGTCAAGTAAAACAGCTGTTGGGGAAGGCTAAAGCATAAAGAGATTAAGCACTTCATAAAACTGTAGGTGGTAAATAGTACATTTCATGACATTAGATCAAAGCAAAAACTAGAAAAATTATTTACATAAGTTAGTCAAACAATACCTAGTCTATGAATAGTTGGCTTTTAAGAAACATTTGGATACTTGAGACTGTCTTCTTTCCATGTCAAATATTTTTAGTGAAAAACAAGTCCTCCCTCCCATCTTACCCTTTCTTATGAATAGTCTGAACTGAAATGCAAGAATAGTGCCACAGGAAAATTGCATCTCAGGTTCTGACAGATAAGCCTCTTTCTAATCAATAGGTCACATTCGTCTAATAGACTAAGTCTCTAGTGATGCACCATCTTCATCCTTTAAAAGAAAAATCACAATACATAGTAGGAAGTCCCAGGTCAGGGAGATTATTCCATAACAGGAAAATGTATGAGTGAGTACTTTATCTATCAGTCCAAGATTTTACCTCTGTAATATCCAGAGATAAATATTTTATTTTAATTGTTTAAAAATCAACATTTTCTTGGCATATAAATTTCTTAATTGATTGTATCTTTAGTATTAAATGACAGTGGAGAGAGAAATCATGAAAATAAGAAAGATAACCAATGTTTTCTATTTTAAAGATCTTCAGAGATCTTCTGGAGAAATACTTGCAGACATTATGCACTAAAATGAGTTACAAAAGTTAAAATGTCCTGTCCTTCAGGGGTGCCGACACTTGTTATTCCTATTGGCCTGAGCAGGAATTTTGAGCCTATAGCACCATTGAGCATCACATAAGTTAAATTTAAATAGTTATTTTTTAGGCACTCAAGTCTGAAAAAAAAGAGAAAGGCTTTTTAGTGTAAGCTTATGAAAACATCTGTGACTTTCAGTACATTAAGTTCGCATTTTAGAAGCGTGTCTGTGCTTAGAAAAGTCATGTGGACTCTCCACAAATCAATCTAAAGTGAAAGTTCTGTGATGAACATAGGATTTACTACAAGTGAATTTGCAGAAAAAGAAGTGCAAAGTAATTCCAGAATATCACTAGTGCATAAGTAAGCATTTCTTGTAAATAAGTCAATCATTTATAGAAAGAGGATATAAATAAATGATGTTTGAGACTTCTTTCAAATACTTAGATTTCTTTGTATGATACATTTTAGAACGTTCCACAGCATCTAAAATATATAAAAATAAATATCTACAGTATTTACAAAGTACAATACAATCCAATCTTAAAAAGACTTGTAAAGACGTGTTTTTTAGCTCATACTGAGGTAAGTAGGTTTCTGTAAGACTGAGAAGAAATAGCATAGGCAGTTATTTTGAAGGAATCCCTTTGTCCAGTTGTTCTAGTCTGTTCCACAGCTAAAAGCATGTGCCACTCTGGTGGTTGTAGGGTACTGAGCCAAAGTCATCCTTGCTGCAACTCCATCGAGGTAAGTTTAGTTATGCTAGGGACAAATTTATTCCACTCTACATTCTCTGTATTGACAGTGTCCTCTGCAGAAACTCTCATGGTTTCATCTGTATTTGAAGTCATGTTGATTCCTGGTATGTGGAGATGCAGTTCCATTGACTTCAATGGGCTGAGCACAGCTGGGATATCTGTTGATAAAACAAAGATTCTAGGATCATTTTACTGGTTGTGTTAGGTATCTGACTGGCCTATCCTCTGATTGTTACTCTTCGGACACTATGAAGGTGATGAACTATTAATAAAATGGTCTTACAGAATATGTTCTAAATTGTATTTGCTTATTTTAAGTGAAAGCTTCTTGACAGGGGACTAAGGGCTTTTCTGATGCATAAACCTTGAGTTTTTTGGTTTTTGGTTTTGGTTTTTGGTGTTTTTTTGTGTTTTGTTTTTTTTTTTAAACTTTAGAACAGTTTAATATGTTCTACTACTTATTTAATATGCACTATTCGGTAAATTGTCATGTGGTTCCTTATCCAGGTGCCACTCTGACCAGTAGAGCACTGTAACTTCCTGTGTACAAGTCAATCATGGAATCGTCACTATTTTGTGTTGGAAGACACCTTTAAAGACCATCTAGTCTAACCCCCCTGCCGTGAGCACAGGACAGGCAGAGAGAAGAGAATGATGATAAATAAGAGACAAAGGGTAAAACAAAATCTACAGCTGCAGTCATCTGGGTTTCATGACTGTAACTTTGCTTGTGCCATGTACGTATGGGCAATACTACTGAATTCAGGGGAAAACCCCCACATTCTTTCCATAGTAAGTGAAAAGTAGCTTCCCGCCTGTTTCTGAACACATGCAATAACCTACCCAATAGCAGAAAGAACAGAAAATGTTGGAAAAGAAATTAATGTGAATTTCTTATTTGGTCAGTCTAACTCACACAAAAGTGCATCCTGAGCAGATAATTTGAAATAGTAAAGGACATTCAGGTAGTTCAACCTGAACACCCAATTTTGGTTAAAATATTTGTTATGAAATATACCACAACTTCAGATAATTAGCTTAGAGTAGAATATAGCTGTTTATAAACACATTTCAATGACAGGGAAAATGATTGTCATACTTTCAGGTACTTGTTCTTTATTTACTCAGGAGTCTAAAGGAAGTAGGGATCCACAACACAACTTTTGAAATAGATGTGATGAAATTTTGTTTCATCCGTATATAACCAAAGCTGTAGCACGTTCTAGAAAACATTTCTTTTAATTTACTTTTCTTACTGTCCATTCTTAATTGTAAACACCCTTCTTCTCTCTTTGTGCTCAGATCCAAATATTGTTGTATGCATACTTAGATTTTACTTCCACAGGATCAAAAGACATAGGGAGAAGTACACTAACAATGGTGCAGTACCGTTTGATGGAATTGTGTTTATGTTGGTCAATACAACGTGTTCTGAAAGTTTGGAAACATTATCAAAATTGCTGATCTGGGTGGTCAAGGATTTCCGACTCTCTGTACTGGCACGACCTCTGGTGAACCGATCATCATGCTGTCTGCCAAAGATGCAACAGGAAAATGCTGCTTTAAATTCTTCTCTGAATTTCCCTGTCAACCACAAAAATGACTCATGAAAAAATTGTACTATAAACCACATTTCATCAGACTTTATAGATTAGAAAAAAAAAAGGAGCTATCTAAAGCAAGATTAATGCAAAACACCCAGATGCTCTTCTAATGTGGAAGTATGAAAGCAGAATTTCATCATCTTGGAGAAAGACAGAAAAAAGGTAACCTTTCTAAGAAGATAGTGAGGTGTGGTGGGAAGACCGAATTATTCTTGGCTAGACAGAATGGACAAACTAGAATGATTAAAGAAATCATACCACAGATAGTCTGTTGATTAGTTACATATATAACAAAAAAAAAAAAAAAAAAGTGCAATCAAAGGCTTAATCATTACTTGACTTATGAAATGAAAGAGCATGGCTCACTTGTGCTGCATCATTAATACATTTGAGAAGAAGATTCAAAGTGTTCAAATGCCCATTAGTCAGCTTTCAGGGCTCAGATCATCCTCACGCTACACACCTCAAAAAAACTGCAGTGGGCAAATACATAGTGAAGATCAACATAGTTTGGCCACCCTCTATTTAGCTGCAATACTACCAGTTTAGGTCCTGATTCTCTTCTCAAATGCAAACTCAGACAAATCTATAGTAGCACGTAAAAGCATCCTGGCTCGTTCTTTGGCCTTGGAACTAACTGGCACAACCTGGTCATGCAGATTAAAGACTCACAGCCTTCAAACCCCAATACCTGCATAGAATATGCCAGCTGGGGACAGCCCAGAGAGTATCCAGGGAGTGTTTAGGGGAGCAGTAAGTATTTCAGATCAAAGTCATGCCAGATACTTCGCTACTAAATTAATGTCTCAGACAGTCATATTCCAACCCTTGGACTAAAGCCCTGGCACTACCCAGGTTAGTTATAGGTAGATAGCCTGATGATAACGGGGTAATTCAGGCAACTTGTTCCAGGAAGAGGATCTAGCTCCTACCAGAGAAGCTGAGCTGATGTTACACAGTCATTAATCTTATTTGCTATGGCTCATTACATTCAAACTATACATTAAACTTGAATTCTAGGTAACTATAACTTACCACTGAGGAAGTTATAAATAATAGGATTGGCTGCACTGTTTGCATATACAAGCCAGTGTGAGAAAGTGAACCAGGCATATACAGTTTCTCTGTCATCAGCGTGATTAAACATCCCCAAAACCCTACAGAAAGAGAAAAGCAAACCTGAAAGATGGCAAAATTAGAAATCATACAAAAAGATTTCATGACTTCTAGCTTAATTGCATCTCTGATGACCTATTTGTGGTATCACAGAAAAGCTGATTCAACAGTACTCTCTTTCTCGAGAGAATGAGGTCCTCTCCCCACCCTGCAGACTTCTGGCTTGGTGTTTTAGTACTTTCAGTACTTTTCAGTACTTTCCTTCGCAGATGTGCTTCTCTGACAAGTAACCAAAGCCATCTGGTGCCAGATAAGTCAAGAAAAAGTTGCTTTTGATCTACACATGTCATTGAAGTTTCTGGCTCTAGGCCCGCTCTCAAATAAATAGGGACTCTGGAATTGAAAGTGCATGCAGCTGGCCCCAACCCTAAGGCTACAGTAGCAGCTTCTGACCTCCAGAGTAATATGCATTTCCCAGTTCCTCACACCTCACTTTTGCCATTTAAGTGAAAATCTAATTCTGGGCTGATTCTGCTATTTTTTTGTTGAGGCAGCCTAGTTAGTTCCTCTGTTCCAGGTCATAGGTGTCTGAACTGCCTCCCAGAAATGCTTCTTTCTCTCCACATTTCCTACAAAGAGACTTGAGAATGAAAAGCACTTAAATTAGGCCTCAGAAAAAGGCCAGAATTGAGCAGGATGTATTTAAGCATAAAAACTATTCCTTAGAGTTTTAGGGAATTAAAACCTAAAACGTTCCAATAACATTCCAATAAAAAAAAAAAAAGCACCAATTAAGGGCTGGTTATCTTTTAGGATATTCAAGTCTTCTGCTATATGCCATTATTTATTGGTATTCCAGAGAGCTCACAGGATGCGACTTTACCAAAGCCTGTTTGTCAGGCACTGTACAAGAAACAACAGCGTGCAGAATTAGGTACCAAGTAAACAAGAGACAAAAGGATAAGAAAGGAAAATATAGCTTCATAAGGCTATATTGGATTAGAAATCGTATAAAAAATTTACAACTTCTAGCCTAATTTTATCTCTGATTACCTATTTGCAGTATCACAGAAAAACAATTTCAGGCTAGCTGAAGGGTTTGCCTGAGGTCTCAAAATTGTACATGAGTGGCTTAGGTTTGAACGCAGCATTTCACCGTCTTTTGAGCCAAGCCACAGCTGATGATAACCTTCAGCTGCTGCTTTAGGTAACTGCACTTCCGTGGGAGTATTTACAGCAAACAAGCTGTAATCCCATGTAAATGACAAGGTTTAATGAGGAGACAGGCTAGATAATTTTCATGAGGAACACCTTGTTAATAAGGGTTCCACAATCTGACCTTTAAGCACTATGGATAGGTTACATGTAATATTTTCTTCCAATTATATGCTTATTTTCCATTTCTTTATCATGCAATAAGAAAGTTTATCCTTCCAAAGTATCTGCCAGAATAAAAGGAATCTCACAATAGAGGACTATTTTTAGATAGATAGCTTTACCAAATGTTTACATTTTGGGATAAACTTTACCTTTTCAAGACATTGAGGATGCTAATTGGTAGATAACAAAGTGCAAAAACCAGGAGGACAACCATCAGCATACGTGCTGTTTTCCTTCTTGCATGAATCTGTTTTATTTCAGCTGCCACAGCGCTAATCTTTGACTTTGTTGATTGTCCCAGCCCTCGGGGCTGTGCTGAGGGCTGGAGAGGTTTCCATTTTTTCTGAACAACAGAAGAAGTTCCTGGAATCTAAGAAAGACAAAATAAGGGGCATTTTAAAACAGATTTTGAAAAACTGATTTTGTATGTAGATATAAGAAAAAAAATTGACATATTGACATACACAATGTAAGCTCACAGGGATAGATACAGGGTTTCAATTAAATTAATTAACATATCTGGAAGAAACAAAACAAATTTCAGACACACTAGAAGGGCTGCATAAAATTGTGTTTTATACAAATATATCAACGGATGTACTAAAATTTTCTTGCCTTCCCACATACCTTGCCTTGCTTGTGTCTTCAGACTATCACACTTACCAACCCTATTGCTGCAATTATTTTGCTATGAAGTTCTTCATTAAATGTTTTGCTGTATAGCAGAGCAGTTTATCCCATTAATATGCTGCTAGTATATACTAAACAGCTTTTCAGCATTGGTAAACAAGGATCTAAAGCCTGCATAGCTTTAAGTGCCATAAAACTTCCACACATGCAAAGTAGATGACAATGAAGTAGCTAAAGAAATCACAGCTGGAGTGTGGATCTCCCTGCAAAGTTCTTCAAAACTGAATATACAGTAATGAGGAGAATCATGGAAAAGTGCTGAGACACAGGAAGAATTAAGTTAGTCCAAGTTATTTTGCAATAGGTAGGTGTAGCACCATGACATTAAAAAAAAATAAATTGTAGTTTTTGTTTTCTGTGCCCTCACCTTACACAAGCCAAATAAAACAATTTTGCTTCAGTTCTTCAATTGCTTCGTGGCTGCAGTCAAATGTGAAAGACTACAGATTGCAAGGACTTTCTCAGAGAACTCTACTACAATTACATTTATAATGTGTGCTATACAGTATGAAAAGCTTTTGGCTAGAAATACAGTTTTATTTATGCGTAGTGCAAATGTATGTGGGGTGACTGGTCTCATTTCATGCATGTTTAAAAGTATCTACAAAATTCACACTGTAACATTTGAAAAAAAAAAAAAATTGGGCTTATCCACACAGGCTGACCAGAAAAAAATGAAATTTTTGATATTTATTTCAGAAAAATAAAAGTAAGCTAAAAAGCATGCACATTCTGAATTGTTGCAGAAAGCTACTATGTTTGGGGGTTTGGTGTTGTTGTTGGGTTTTGGTGGGGTTTTTGGGTGAGTTTTGTTTGTTTGGTTGGTTGGTTGGTTTTTGTTGTGGGAGGTGTTCATGTGAATATCTCTGCACGGTCAAGCCCTTAATTTAGCATTTATGTGCACCATTAAACCTGATTTGCAACTATTGGAATGTTCTGGCAAAGCTGGCTTGTAATGACCAGGAAATCAATGAAGCAGATCAGGAGGTATGTTTTAACATTTATTTTCACGAAGGTATCTATGGAGTTAAGGAGTCCAGCAGAGCCCCTTGCACTTCTGCTGTGGGTTCCCAGTCATTCAGTCGAACCAGCAGTTATCAGCTGCACGTCTGTCCCATTGCAAGGGCCTTACCCTGCATAGCTGTGGCGGGTAGTACTGCAGTGTGTCTTTGCCGTGCTCTGCTGAGATAAAATGCTGTCTAAGATTCTGATTCTGGCTTTTCAGGGATACTTTGATATACTGTTCTTCAAATTTTGAATCAGAAGCTTTTTTTTTTACCCTTTTTTAATGATACTGAGTAACCGTATTGTAGCAAGAACTGGTGGTAAAAGCAAAGAAATTCAGCTAAATCTCTCCCTCCTGATTACATCAAAGATTCACTTGAAAAAATCAATTATCAGCTTTCATGGTAGATAGATACAATTGAGATGAAGACAAACATTATATTGGCTCAAAATTGTGAGTGGCTATTTCTAGAGAAAAGTTAGACATGACCCTGTACATGGTTTATACCTATATGGGCAGGTAGAAGGGTCTTTTCTGGTATTTAAGCAGTCTTTATTAGCAAGTTAAGACTCTATGCAATGTGCAGTCTCCCTCTACTATATATTAAATTGCTAAGTTTTCAGGACTTTGTAATGAGAACCTTTCTAAAAGAGCCCGTTTTTCCTCAGTCTTCACCTGGCATACACCTGGGCTTTGCTACTGTTATACCAATAGACAAAAATACAGTAACAATTTTATCAGGACCAAAAAATACCTCAAAAACCTATATACTCATAGAAGCATCGCTGAACCAGTACCACTTATGGAGCATAACACTTCAGAAGTGTGTGTGCACGTGTATCTGTGTATATAGGAAGATTTACAAATATGTATTTATGTAAATATATGTACATGTATTACAAGTGATAGAATGAAAGGAAATAGTCTCAAGTTGTGTCAGGGGAGGTTTAGATTGGATATTAGGAATTTTTTTTTCCAGAAAGGATTGTCAAGCATTGGAACAGGCTGTTCAGGAAAGGGATTCAGTCACCACCTCTAGAGGTATTTAGAAGACATGTAGATGCGGCACTTAGGGACGTGGTTGAGTCATGGACTTGGCAGTTTTAGGTTTATGGTTGGACTCAATGATCTCGAGGGCATTTTCAAAGATGAATATTTCTATGATTATGTATGTACAAGTGTACATATGGGAGCATAATGCGTATATTTTCTTTTTGGTAATGAATCAGTTATAGAGACAGTTGTGAAGAATTTATGTTATTCTAATTTTTTGCTAAAAACCTATTTGCTGTGTCCAAACAGGTACTAAAATTACAACTATTTTCTTATGCACCTTTTCTCTATCCCCTCAAATATTTACCCAGGGGTTTGTAACTAGAAGAAATCACTCAAATGTAATATTAACTTGAAAAGATTGGAAGGGTATATTTCAACTACCAAAATGAAAATGGGTAGAGTTCCTAATTATTGATACAAGTAGGCTTTAGTGTCAATGCATTTGGACATCAGTAAATTGAAGCATACTTGGAACTTGATAATACAAATTGTGTATCAACACTTTCATCATAAATCCTTTCAGTTCTATTTATTTTTTTCCGAAGTTACTTTTAACCTATTTAAAATCCACAAGAGAACATAGACTTCTAAGTCACTACTTTCTTGCTAATAATGAAAATAAATTATTCAAAATCCCTGATATTTGTTGCATTATTGTTCTTGTCTTTATGAAGGTGAATCATTAATTCAAATATTTTAAAGCTTATATTCAAAGATCTGCTTGAAATACACAATCAGAAATGTTAAGAGCTATTTCACAAAGTATGGTTATGATAACTTGTAAATCTATCTTATAATTTTTTCATCTGAAAATTTTCATGCATGACACACTACATTTTACAAAGGACCTTTAGAAAAAGTTTAAGGCATAGAAAACATCTACTGTTTGTTTTGTTTTTTCTGTCATGTACACCTGGAAGGCTTATTGTACCTTCCAATAGGATCACTACCATTAAGTGAAGTTCTGGTAAACAGCTTGATTTCTTAACTGAAACTATTATCAAAGAATACATTTAGAGCCCTGCGTTCATTTGTGCTACATGACTGATTACAGCACACCTGCCGCACTTAGAAAAGTGCCTGATGCCTGCAGCCAAGTCACAGTTGGTAATAGATGTGTAGTGGTTTTAATTTCACTTAGTGCAGCCTCTTATACATCTACACCAGGCAAAGAGATATCTGTAATTTGGCACCATGGATAGCACTAAGCCTGTAGTAGTATTTATCGTTTTGCCACTGAAAAATAAAGGGTCATCCTAGCCTTGTCAGCATGAAAGATGTATAAGGAGAAAAGACATCATGAAGAAGAAATAGAGCAGCTAATACAGCTGGGGAGGGAATGGGGCAACGCAACAAAAGAGATTGGTTTTCAGTCATTCAACTTCTGCTCTGAATCAGAGCTAGCATTTTTAAGCTGTTGAACATGTTAAGAATAACTGCTTTGCATTAACTTAATTAAAAGCTTGAGAGAGTAGGTAGATTGTAAAGAAAGTATAGAAGAGAAGGTTAAGAAGGAATGTGGTAATAAAGTTATTGAGGGATACAGGACAGATTCAGCAAGGCAGAGCCTATCAGAGCTATGTTAGACTGAACTTAATTACAAAACTACACAAGGAAATCCTTTGTTCTGGTGAAGAGTCCCCTCAAATTGTAAAGACTAAATTTTACCTTCGAGCTATCTTGTTATTTAATCTCTAAATGTAAAAATTTAGAAGCAAAAAGAGTAACTTAAAGACCACAAAAAACAGCAATTCTAGTTTAACCTAATCTGATTAGAAGTAAGAATAATTGCTGTTATGATGTTTGGACAATAACAAAATGCCTTAAAGTGGATTTGGTATTTCCTATACTTGTTTGCAAGGCATGTATTCTGTCAGTATAAGATTTGACTTTTACTTTATCATATGTATATTTAGAAATCTAAAGTCTACTTGTGATTTCTCTGATGGATCAATTTCAGCTGGGTGGCAAATGTTACTCATGTGGCAGGTATTATGCCCTGCCCAGGACAGCCTCCAATTCGGATATCAGACATACTGGTGAGAGAGAAAAGATTCATGTTCATATGTTGAAGAAATATCAACCATTGTTAGAGCCATTTGAGAGGGAATATCTTGCACAGTGTCTCCAACAGGAGGAAGTTATTGTCCTTTACAGAATGACAGGGCAGCCGGTGATGAAGGAGAAATCCTGGACAAAGTAGAGGACACCAGAGAACACCACAGACTGGTGCATGACAGATTATTGGTCACACCCACAAAATGATTCCTAAGCATTTCTGAAAAAAAATTACATAATTTTTTGCCATTTAAATTCAAATGTTTTCTATGTCTTTGCCTGCTCGTTTTGTTTGTTTGTTGTCTGGTATTCATGTTTTCTTTCCTGTATTTTTAAATTGAAGTTTTAAAAATCCAGATGTTAACATTGGAAATCATGTCAATTATTTGTCAGCAATATACATAAATGTTACTGTTAACAGCCAGCTTCACATCAGGCAATTCCAGTTTTGATAGCTGGACTTTGTAGTTAAACTTTTGTTGAGATTGGACTTGGTATCAACCCGAGTAGGAAAAATAAAAATAAAAGCAACAACATGAGAAGGTCTTAACTTTTGACTGCTACATGAGATTTTAGCAGTATAAATAAAGTCACCTAAGGTATTTCAGTAAGCATTTTAGATACAATGGGAGAGATCTTTCTTCCGCCTGTTAATTTTTCTGCTGCCTTTTGCTCTATTTCTCCTTCGAAATCCTTCACAGACATGAACAAGAAGGGGTTTACATTCAGCCTGGCTGCCTTTATTTTTCAGTGCCTCTCAATGCCTACCCAAGGTGGCTGTAAACCAGCACGGATGTAAAAATCCAAGCCCTAAGTGACAACGTGGAGTGAATCTGCACAGTCACAACAGCAAGCAAATAGAGCCAGTGCTAAGAGACTTACCTGGCGACACCACAGCTTTCGAAATATCTGCAAATAGGCCAACACCATAAGACACAGTGGTGCCATGTATGTCACCAGAAAAAAGCATGTGTGATACATTTTGGGGTAAACCTCAGCTGGAAAGAGAATTCAAGTGGGAAAGGTGCATTTAAATATACATACATTGCAAAATCACCTTAAGATACATTATTCATACAGATATGCACATATTTTCTGACATACCAGGATATAATGGGAGATGTATCCAATAATATTATGGTGAAGATTGCTTTTTAAATCAGTTCTAGATACATCCTATTAGAAACATGCTTTTATCTCAAGGATCTCCTGTATCATATTTTTGGTTTCTCATCACATTATTAGTTTAGGTATGAAGTTTTAAGAAGTTTTGCTTTTTATTAAAGCAGTGAAAGATAAAAAAATTTGGTTCTCTAATAATAGCTAACTGTCCAACCTACCACATTGTTGACATATTTAACAGGTTGTATAACTGTCTTTAGTTTTGATTCTGCAAAGGCTACTATATATCCTTCAGTAGAGTGCACAGTCTCTCACCTATAAAAACTGAATACAGACTACAGCACATGGGACATAGATGGGAGGAGAATTAAATCTCCTTTTGGTGGCAGAATAGATATGATTAAGACTCAGTGATTAATTACTATGATTAAATATAAAAACAGAATTAATACATTCAAGTGCCTTAAATCTAGGAAATCTTCAAGATTGTTTTTGACTCAGCTTTAACAATAAGAAGTTTGCCAGCATTGTGTTCCACTTTCCCATGCATCTCTTTTCAAAAGACAATGTATGAAAGTTATTTGCTTTGGGACAAACATATTACAAGTGGTGTGAATGTACTGAGTTTTAAGAATGTTGGATCTTAAGCTTGATCGTTAGCTTATAGCAGAATGTGCAATGCCTGAAAACATGCCTTCTTTTTTATAATGCCAAATGTAGTTTGCTATGACCAAATGTTGATATCAATTACAACAACATATATGGATGGCCTCAGAATAGGAATTAATATTATGGAGAGTGACTATATATAGCAGAAGAGAAACTGTGCTCCCCATGAGCAGTTAAACTGCATGGTAATCCTAAGCATTGCATCTTGGTAGAATAAAGAAAGTTTATGTTAATATTCAGAATTTCCAGATGTTTCAGAGTGATAAGATCTGCAACTGAAACCCTGTATGGATTGTCATTTTAATTTAAAAAAAAAAAAAAAGTTGCATGACATCAAAACTTTGGTGAGCCAAACTTGTTTTCTGCCTCTTAGAGTGACTGAGACTTTGGACCCTATCAAAGAAGGGGTCCCTCTGCATGCCGGGAGAATCTCTGACAGTTTGATCAGACACAGAGATACAAAGACTTGGCCCATAGCTCTCATAGCAAGGAGGAGAACCCCATCATGTTAACTTCAGGTTCACTCTCAAATGCAGACTCAAGTAATCTCACACTCATCCTTAGACCTGAAAGTGTCAACTGGTTCACTGGTCAGAAAATCTTCAGTATCAGGGAGATGGAAACTTGCTATAGCATAATCCAGCCCATGTTCATTCCTAGCAAAGGTAATAGACATGTTCCCAATGACATCTGATAGTTTTGATGGATCAGGGTTCAAAAAATTCAGATGAGTAGTATTTGACTCCTTACTTGCTCTAAGATCTTGCAGCAAACCAGCTAACCAACTCTTAACTAGCAGCTGCAGCTACTGGGCTTTGTCAATGTTCTTGAGGGAGCCAGACCATTTGGGGCAGGTTTTTTTATAATTGGTGATAACCTGAGATTATATATTGATTGATGATCAATATATATTGATATGGATAAAATATCAATATTGATAAATATCAATAATATCAATATTGATAAAATATCAATATTGACTTGATTTTCCATTCCAGAAAATGCAGCCTCACAGCAGTCCTATTAGACACGGAAATACCAACATGCATGCTTCACAGATGGAGAGATTAAGGAGAAACTGGAGTAATGTGACTTACTGGGATCATGAGAGGTCAGAGCTCAAAGTGCATTCTTTCTGCTCAGAAGGAGGTGCCACCTGCCTCGTCAATGCTCTGCAGGCAGCCAGGCCCCTTTCAGGTAGAAGGACGGTACATATTTAAAAGGCCATCTGGAGTTTATGACTTCCAATTTAGCATTCCAAATAGAGTGAAACATTAAATGAGCCTAGCTATCTACAAAGAACTGAGGACCAGGTTGGAGGAAGATCCTAACACTTGCCTTTGAAGTTTAGCCACCTGGAAAGTGCCAGCTGCTAAACATCAAAGGAAACCTGTCTCTCCTCCATCCAGGGCAAAACCCTTTATAGAACTTTTCCCTAAGAAGCATGACTCTGTTTAGCTTCTCAAGCCAAAGAAAAGCTTTAAAGCTGTTTGATAATCACAGCAGCAAGAAGAAGGAAGGGCTGGCTTCGGATAACATTCATTTATCAAGTGAGAGAGTTCCAGGCTCCTTGAGTGAGAACATCAATCAGTCTATGGTCCTGGTGATATATCAGCTGCCTGACTGAACCTGTTACTGCCAAGCAGAAGAGGAGAACAGTGTCTTTGCCTTCCATGGGCTTCAGGACAGGAGAAGACTGTTCTTAGCTGGAGTAACCATCTCTTTAAGAATAAAATCATTCTCACGTCACTGGCTGCTATTTTAGTGAAAGGAAGCAGGTGGTCATGGGGGTTGGATGGGTTGATATCAGCATTCCTAGGCAGCTTTGTTCATACAGCATGATTACCCCACCTGATAACGGATCAGTATCTTAAAACAAGCTTTCTTCTGTCTCCTGCAGGGGTTATCGAACAAATTTTACACTTTTCTAAAGTTTCCTTTCTGGCACTGATTTCCAGTCCCAAACTGTCATTCAATGAAGCCAGGAGGTAGTTGGAACTACAGCTTCTGGAATTTTTCCAGAATTTTGCTGTATTTGTGTGTATACACATATATATATCTGCATGGACAAACCAGAAAAAAACAAAAAACAAACAAAACAAAAAA
>VWZG01010826.1:98289-118825 GCA_013396735.1 Grallaria varia
TCTGAAAGAAAAAACCAAAAAAAAAAAAAAAAAAAAAAAAAAAAAAAAAAAAAAAAAACACACCAAAAAAACCAGCCTCAAAAGGTTTTACATGTCTAGCAGATAAAACATTCCCTTAAGCCATAGGTGTATAATGAAATTGGTGCTCTTGACAGCTTCTTTAAGGGAAGGGAAAAACAAGACCATCAAGTTTGTTGAGTAACAGTAGAGAGTTCCCAGCTTCCCTAGCCTCAGGAAGATATCAATCAGGTTTTGGAGTTACCAATGGAGAAGCAATGCAGCTAAAAGAGTATACTTTTAGAATAAAGCCTAATAAATAGGGATGTTAGCTGTCCATAGTAAGGAAAATTTGACCAGACAACGCAGTCTTTTCCAAACTAAGTTCCTATGTCAGAGTACTTATGGTTAGCTAATACTAAAATTACATTTTGAAATCTAAAATATTATGCTTATCAACTCACAATAACATCAAGCATAATTTTAGTATTAGAAATATTCTGGCTTCTTTCTGCATTAGAGTATTCCACAAGTTTTTCATTAAATTCTGAACACTTCAATAAAAGGATGTATAAAGCTTCCTGTAATAATGCAATTTCCAGCTATTTGTTTTCCAGTATTAAGACAATGTGTTTTTTACTATTGTATGAATAGTCTAAGAGGAAATGGAACACAAAGGCTTCCCTTTGTTTCCATTCAACCCAATTTTGGGAAAGGATTATCTCCATATCCTTTTTATCATTTGCAAAGGGCTTGGCTAATGCACTTTGGCTAACAGTCTTTTCTTGAACAGCTCTTATAGAATGAATTTAGTTGACTTGGACACATGGTGAATTCATTTTAATATACATTTCTTTTATTTTGGCACTTTATCATCAAATTCAGCACATAGCAATTACAGGCTATTATAGAAATGTGGCCAGCTCTGGCTCCTTAAGTGAGCCTGAATAGGTCACATGTTGGATCCTTCTGCATTCCCAAATAAAATATTGTTATTAGACAGTACTCAAAATGAAAAACCCTCAGCCTAGAATTGGCAATGAATTTCACATTCAGGAATGCCAGAAGCAATTAAAAAGAAATTGAGCCCTGTTTTAGGCTGAACTATTGCACCATTTGCAGTCCCTGGCAACTCTCCAACAGTATGCTTGAAATCTTATTAGTCAGGGAGGTGACTATTTGTTCACCGTGACGGAGCCCCAGTGTCACAGTGCTGATCAGACCTTCTCTCCAGACACTCATCAGATTTCTATGGCATTCAGCAGCTGGTCCTAAGTCTGGGTAGGGCACAGCACTGTCGCCTGCTTTAGCATCTCTGACATTTTTCTGGACATGGCTTCCTGTTAGACCTCCACAGCACCTCATGTTTCAGTCATCCTGAGTTCCCAGAATTAAAATGACTTCCAAAACATTTTGGAACATGTCATTAGGCACCCCCTTTTTGCTGTCCCAACCTTGAAAATTCACAGTTTAACATCCTTAGGACTTACGGTATACATGATACTCTGCAAAGATTATGTCCGATGTACCCTAATTTTAGACAGCATGAACTGTATGCAGTCCTAAACAAAGCAGTAAACAAACAAATACAATCCCTTTCTCTCAAACTGACTCTCCTATACTATGTTCTCCAGGTCTCTTGATTGTGTGCAGTATCTATATGTCCACTTTCTCTTTGCAAATATAGGTTATTTGTAGCAACATGAATTTCTTTCTTCTTCAACCTCCTCCTACTTAGCTTTCTTTGACCCTCAATATTCCCACAGTCAAAAAAAGTAAAAACAAAATCCAACAAAAATGCAACTATTTTCTTTGAAAATATTAGCTCTTCATTTCTTTTTCCAGCTTTAAAGAAGTTTTTCAATCTTTTCACACTGCTGCCCAGTTACCATATTCTTTTGCACTTCTGTTTGGGGTCCTTTGTGATTTCAAATCCTGTTTTTCCGTAGAAAACCTGCATATTCTATGCTTTGGCTGAACTCAGAGTCCTTAGACATTTTCAATAGCACGGAAACCATTTTTACAATTACACTTTGTTCTCTTTAGTCTGAAAGAGATGCATGTATATATATTATATTTTATCCTCCATGATTTGAGCAATCTACTTGTAACTTAATGTGTACAAAGATTCTTCTTTTGAGTTACTGATACAAGCTATTTTTAGAACATGGAGAGGATTATTTTTAATGGATATCTGAAATGCACCAGCAGAATAACTAGCAGCAATAGTGCTTTGTCATTAGAAGAATAATTAATTAAAAAGGCAGTAGAATAAAAATAGGATTGTTATCTTTCAGTGGAGTGAAAAGCTTCCCATTTCAGCAAACTTTAATGCATTTTTAATGTAAAATTATTTTTTCATGCTCAATAAAAATAAAAATTTTTAAAAAAAGAGTTTGCACTTCATTTCTGAAACTGCACACAAAAAGGACTTAATTCTATACACAAGTATTTGCCTTTGTTATACCCCCTTCTTTCTCTTCAGACATCCAAGTGAAGGCTCTCAGCGTAACTTGTTTTGGACCAATACACTCCATGGGAGTAGAGTCTTGCAAATACATACAGGGTTTTTTGTTTTCAGCGGGGGCAAGTTTGTTTTATGTTGTTGTTTGTTTTGATGGTTTTGGTGGTTGTTGTTGCTTTTTTAATTGGTGCTTCAACGCAAGTATATCTGTGCAAGTACTTCAGCACAGCGCTGAACCAGAGACACTCCTTAAAACAGTTCTAAGGCTACTACAGACTCCGTAGTTCAAAAGCAACACTTCCTGTTGGGAATCAAAAAGTGGAAATTTTGAGATCATGTTCCTTAATGAAATGCTCTCTTGACTTCCCAATTAATTAACCACATCATTACCTAAGTTGATTAAAAGAATCTTTACTGCAGAACTAACCTTGAAGTGATGAAGGCACGGATAATTAGTTCTGCAGCCAAAATGAATGGACCTAAATTGTACTTAGAGTGAATGCTGTGAAAGAAATAGTCACACAAATACTGCAGCATCCAGCAGCAGACTGGGATACAAAATTGTTCACAGATGAAAAAGAACACTAAAAGTAAAGAGCAGATTTGTCCTCTCTAATGAAACAGCAACTACAATACTCACAGCTTAACAGGGGCTTCCTCTAACCTACAAACTTTCAGCACATCTTTGTCAGCAAAGACTGCCAGCAAGATAATGGCCATCTCTGCCCCCTTGCCCTGTCCCAGAGGACTAACAGGGATGAGGGAGATAACAGGGAATGTGACAGCCAGTGTCTTCTCATTAGTCCTCTGGTGGCCCTGTGAAAGCCATTAGCAGGGCAGGAACTTCCATAACAGCAAATGGAAGAGCCTCCAGCAGTTCAAGCTGCTTAAGATAATTTATCATGATAATTAAGTACAGGTGATCTAATTGTATTTTATTGTAATTGTTCACAGGATTGGAATCTTCTTCTACAGAGACAGCTCTAGGAGAGAATCTGATTGTGTTTTAATCTGACTCAAGGCTATTAAACAGGCACCTTTCAGTTATATGTTTTGGCAAACTTGGCTTTATTTTCCTGTATGTGAATAATGGTATTACTGATGGTCATTATATCCTGAGTCAGTCACAGCATGTAACTCATACACTCTATTAGCATTGGAGGTATGCCAAGGCCCACCAGAGTGGAGCCTTACCCATTCAGGTGGGTGGCTCACGCCACTTGCTGTGAACGGAGACAAAATAGAAGCAGTTACTCGCCGACAACACTTACAGCTTCTTACAAGCTGCATTCAAATACAGAACATGTTCGATTCAAAGTTAATCTGGAAGGGCAGAATTACAAATGAGGGCAAACGAGTCTTGGATAGACTCATTTGTAACTGGCTACACTCACCAAGTTATTGAAATGATCTTGTCCATGATGAGTTTCAAATTTAAGTTACTCCCTAGCCCATATCATTGACATCTCTGTAAATTCTGCAATGACATGCAATTTGCATTGAACTCACAGGAGATATCTATAAAGACTAGTTAAATACCACCAATTAGGAAAAGCAATATATCAGGTAAACAGAAATTCTGTTCTTGCATAGTTATTTCCTAAGGCTAAACACTGAAGCCTTTGTAAACCTGTGATGTCCATCAGTCACAGAATTATATAAGCATAAGTATCAAAGGGTGGGAACATTCCTACCCTCTGGGAAACATTAACATGGTCAAGACACAGTCAGTCTCATTCATTTAAACTTGATTTCAAATGTACTTTAAGTCTCAGCAATACAAAAGAAATTCACAGAAATTTCACGGTATTTGAAAAATGCTAGTTCTAGGAAAGCTTACATAATTAAGAACATTTTGTAATATGTTTATACAATTTGACTGCATATTACCATGTCCTGACGTTTTTATTACTTAATAGCAGCACAAATTCAGTTTGTATGGTCAATGACACACTCACCTCCCCAGTGCTCATCACACACTGTGAACAAGGTGGTTTTATTGGCTAATCCTGGGAACACACTGCTGCACTCCATAACAATAGCCTGAGGAATCATTATGATGCAGGACACAATCCAGATAATTATAATGCTGTTCCTTGCTCGCTTGGCTGTGCTTTTAAACATCAAAGGGTGACAAATTGCATACCATCGATCCAAAGCAATGCAGCTGAGTGTTAGTACAGACACAGAGACTGAAACTGTCTAAAGGAAAGGAAATATTATGTAAATGCAAGGGTTTTTTCAGAGCTTTAAAAATTATTTATCATATTTTTCCCCAGAGTTTTAAAGATTATTTCTATTTTCAACATAGCTAGTTCTTTATCACAAATTATTAACGAGAATTTATTCCCAGAAAAAGATTACTTTTAAAATTACTTCTTACAGAATTACAACAGATATCCTCATCTGCTGTAGTTCTTCTAGAATCTACAAGACAATTCAAAGATCAGGGTGCTACCTAAATTGAGTAGGTGTAGCAAAGTCAAATTTTGAAATAGAAAATTTAATCAACTGGGAATGCGCAAAACTGTATCTGAAAAACTACTTTTAAAACATTAGAAAATGAATGAGATCATAATATATATGTCATTATTTTCCCTTTTATTTTTCATGGGAAAAATGGAAATGAGAAATAACCCTGACAACACTCATCTTAAGGCAGACTGAGACATTTCACCTCCTGTTCAGTATAGGAAAGAGCCTATCACTTCAGTTTTATTCTTTCATTCTGTATGCCAGGTGATCATTTCACTCATTCTTCAGATTTTCTTGCACCAGAATGAAGGCTTTGAAAAAAAATTTTGCAATTTTGATTGTATCAAGTAGAGGGCATAGCTGCTGGAAAACTGTTGCCCTTGATAATGTGGCTCATCAGCCATAGAGATATCTGCTGAAAATATAAATTGTGCTGGAGGCGTAGGGCTGACCACCTGCATACATTCTGAGTTCCGCTTAATTCCTTTGAATTATAATGACTACAAGGCCAAGCACTTGTCATTCTAATTTGCACAGTCAGTCCATCCAACCACCTATTCTTAGAAAAGGTATTTGTCAATCATCGTGATGCAAATGTTCTCAAAACTAATTAAGTCCACTGGTAAAGGAGTGCTGGCAGTTATTTCTTAAGGCAGACAATCTGATCAGCTCCCAGTGAACCTGGATACTCTATTTCTAAAGAATACTCAATCATTAAATGTGTTTAAAAAAGCCTAGATTGCCTTCAGAAGTTGAATTCTCTGTTCTGGACAATTGTGTAGCTGTTTAGATCTACACACAGAGAATATTAATAACTTTATTTCTATTTACAGACATTTTTATTGTTTTATATCCCTTCTGAATTATTAATAAAGATCACAAAAAGAGCACCAGACAAATGTTCCAGAAATTGTATTGCCCTAGTCTAACAACCAGATGGTCCAAACCCATAAATGTATTCAGAAGTGGGACACTCTTTTAGACCTCAGCATGTACCCTGAGATATCTACTTCAGTATCAGGGACAGACTTCCACTGGATTATCACTATTAGGAAGATGCTATTGTTCTTTCTCATTTTTGTAACGTGGGCAACATGTACACAAACATAGAAAATTAATACCTGTAAGTAGGGAATCACTTTGCAGAGGGTCTGCCCGAAGAACCACGTTTCTGTAATGTCCACAACTAAAGTTGCTGGAAGACAAGTAATTGTGACCAGAATGTCAGCCAGAGAAAGATTCACTATGAAATAGTTGGTAACCGTCCGCATGTGATGGTTCTTCCACACTGCAATGCAAACTGAATTTAGAAAGACAAGTTAGGGAATGCTTTAAAAGGAAAACATTTGCCTTTGCAGAATTAAGGAAATGTTTGTGCCCTTTGTTTAACACAGAATATTTGAATATGTAGTTCAGTGCAAGAACCATGTGTTTTCTTTTACAGTGGAAACAAGAGAGCAAATGCAGAGAGATTCTTGGTACAGAAAGAATAGTTCTCCACAGACAGCAGCATGGGAAATAATCCAATATATAAAGCAATTTATTTTTCTGCTAGTTTATCTTCCCTACCTATTTATACAACTTTCTTCATGTGTCCTTAATCTGTTGGCTATAGTCTGTGGCAATACACATCTACATTTGTAAAAGTTTGTCTGTTTTCTTATACATAGCTTAATTCAGATTGCTAGAACACAGAATCTTGTAAACTGTACCAAAACAACAATAATTTTATAAAACACTTTGCTGGATTTAATACATCTATTGCATCTGCAGAGAATCTGTAGCAATTTTCTGGGTAACTGTGATGTGAGATAAGTAAATGAAGTAATATTTGCAGTATTAAATATAGTACATTTTTGATGATGAGGATCAAAAGCAGTATGTGGCAGACACTTTATAAGATGTGCCTTTAAAGCTTTATGTCTCTCTTTTTCAAATCGAGAGACTTTCATAAATGAGACAAATCAGTCCTCTAACAACACTACTCTAAATTCATAAGCTACTAAATTAAAAATGCCAAAATTAAGTCTGAGAAAGTAGCCTAAATGTAAGTTTTTAAAATAATTTTGGAGGACAAACCCTGAGAGACTGTAGCAATCCAAAGCTTTTGAATGTTTTACATTCATTCACCAAAAGATCTTTAAAAACTGTTGCACAAAATTTTCCAGAAACACCACAACACTTCTTGTAAGAAAACCGTACGACTCACTGTACATCAAAGGGTCATCCCTGCAAACAATAATGCATCCATCATGCAAGTCGAGATGAAGATTCAAAGTCTCCTTACTCTGTTAGGATATAGCACTATGCTTAATTTAGATATATTAAACAGATCACAGAATGTTAAAATACCGAGTTAAAAATGTCCTCAAGAGGTTGCCCAAATCTAAAATGGAATCAGTTAGAGTTAAGCCATTCTCTTATTAAACTAGCTAAAACAGCTGGAAAAAAAATGCAGACTTTAAGGCACATAAGCTCTTGAGATCAGATGCTTCTTTAGATCCTAAGAAGGATGATGTGCCTGAAAGCTTCTGTCTATCTTCCAACTGTATCTGTTCATCTAATAAAATATATTACTTCATTCCACAAATCTTGTCTTGTTTAAATCTTTAGACCAACAGAACTACAATAAGACTACAACTGAGCCATTGTTTACCTTTTTACATCTGTTATATTTGAAGATATCACTCATCTTTTAAATGTGTCCCACTGTTTTACTGTGTTCCTTATTAAGAAAAAAAATCTCATGTCTAATCTGCTTTTATTTTGCTGCTATTTATATTACTTTTTTTTCCCTGAACACAGGCAGAAAGAAGAGTTTTTTCTCAGCAGCAATGCTTCACATATGTAAAGACTGTTGTTATACCTTTCCTCAGAACTTCAGAGTTCATTATCTTTTATTCCCAGTTGTATCTTGAACATCTGCAAACAGCCTGGTTTCTGCTCTCTGGACACTCTTCAGACTGAATCGTGTCTATCTGGTGAGAGTGCAGTGAGCAAAACTGGCAGAATACTCATTTATATTTTTACCAGGGCTTTGGCAAGAGCTGAGACTACACTACTTCATGAGGGCTATGTTTAGCCATTTAAAGGTAATTTAGGAAAGAGAGAGAGCAAGAGGCTAGGTGGCCTTCAGTTTCTCTGACTATCAACAACCTGTTTAGGATATAGGCTTTCAAGACTCATCTTGTGACTCAAAATAGGTTCTTCACATCTTTTAGCATGTTGCAGAGTTAGTTCTGGGTTCTAGAGTTTGTATAAATTTCATTTTTGCTATATATGTACCATGCTTTCATAAATATAAGTGAAACCCCTCTACAAAGCTCTTCACTGTTCTTGTACTGGTTTTGGAGAAAACCTCCCACAGTGTATATTTCTTCTATTGTTTTCTTCCTGAATATTTCAGGTTCTCTTATCAGTGGCTTCAGACATCTGAAAGGCAAGGCTTATAAATCAGAAGTTTAAAGAAAACATCATATTAATTTTATTCTCTTCCCATTTAGATGATTTAAGTTACTTAGCAAAGTAATTATTTCTATAGCATTGCATGATAATTACAACATAACTATTCACAGCTTTATCATTGCCACTCAGTTATTACAGTTTTAACTTGTATCTGACCGTGCAGAGGCAGCATCTGACAGGAAAGTAATACATTGCTGCCCCTCTGCAATGTTGTCTGCAGTTGGAAATGCAATGCTGTGGAAAAAAATTGCAAACATCATTTCACTTTCAATAATTGTAACAATTAATTCTAAAATTTGAAGGTTTGGGCTTTTATTTACAGCTTGTTCTTTGTCTTGAGTGTAATTCAAATTGAAAGTATGGTCCTGTCTTGTGCTTAGGCAAAAATTGATATTAAATGGAAATGTTTTTCTGTACCTCTTTTCTTTTATCAGTAGGCAAAAATTAAATAAAATGTTGTTTAAAAGTTCAGAGTTTGTCTTCTTTTTTCTCATGCTATGGCTTCAAAAGTCCTACATTCTACCCAAGTGCATTGTATTCAGCCAAGGATATCAGTGCCTAAAGGTGCAAAGCTTAAGCAGTCTCTGACCAGGCCTATTCTCACTCCTGTGCTGGTCAAAGTCGGGAAAGAAACTGAACATAAACATTATTTCTGGTAAAACAAATCCATTAAGTTGACAAATGTAAAGTCAGCCTCACTGGCAACTAACTGTGTCAGAAATCAATGAATAGCATTTTGCATGTTGGGCTCAAAGCTTTATGTCAGTATGAGCAACTGAAACCACGTGATACCCCAGAGAGCTAAGAAATATTATCATTTTCATCTTTGGCACAAAGAAAGTGAAGTGCAGAACAGAAGCTGTTAAAGGTCACACAGTAAATCAGACACAGAAGAAGAAACTTGGGCTCCTAATTCCCAGATCTTTACTAAACCTTACAGATCACCCTAGCTTAACACAAATGGAATTTAGATGAACTTCAGTAATTGCTATTCCTCAGAGCAATATAAAATGTGTCCCTTGCTACTCAGGGTCTAGCAGTATGCAGGAAAGCCAGTGTACAGAAAGTAGCCCTGAATTCCTTTGAATTCTAATCCTAAAGAGACACTTGAAAGGTGGAAAACCTCAATAGTTTACAGGCACAGAAATGCAAGATAATTTGTAACTTTATGTTTCTCTGTTTATGCTTCTGTCTTTCCCCTTTTGAAGTCTTCTTTGTAGCATAAACCATTTACCATTCTTTTTATGGCACATGGCACAAGAAATCTTAATTAACATGCTTACATACTACCATTATAATTAAATATCACAGAAACTCACTCCATGAACGTATAAAAAATGAGATTGCGAAAAAAAGCCTCTGAAGAAGAAGCATTTTAAAACTAAGTCAGCTTTCTTCCCCCTTGTTGCCCTCTGTCGGTCGCAGTATTGTTTTCAACCTGTGCAAGCATCGGTAATGTTTTATTTCAGTGAAAGGCTAAACAGCTATGAGGATTTGCTACGATTTATTTGAGTAGGACAGAATGACAGAAAGATATAAATAGGCTCTAAATGACATAAAGTTAGTTCAATATATTCCTTCCAGACCCAATGTCTTTCTGAGTCTATGACAGTACAAGGTTATTCAGCAGTCTTGGACAATAGCTTCATTGAAATACCAGTGCTTTAGCAGCTCATCGAGAAAGATTCTCCAGCCTGTGTTCAAAACTGGTTTGTTATAGGCTTGCAAAATAGTTTGACTATGTCACCGAATACAGCATAGCTTGTTAAGTACCAGAAAAAAAAAATTTATGTACTCTCTACTTGCACCGCTTTAATTATGCATTGTCTTCTCAGGTGGTTCTGTGGAGAAGTGGAGGCACTCAGCTCATGTATAAACTCTCAAGACACATGCTAGAGAAAGGAAGCTCTGTGCAGTGGAAATGCCAACTGCCTACCCAGACCGAAACAGCAGAGAGCTGTGGCTTTCCAATCAGCTGGAAGAAGAGAGGCAAGGATCAGAAAGGCAGCAAAGATATACCTGGAAGTATATTTTACCAAAAAGTACTTCAAAGTCATGAAATACGAGATTGAGATGAGAATACAAGATTAAGATGAGGCCAGCAACAGCCTACCTAAAAACCTTGGGAGACACCACAGCATTAGCAGGCATCCTGTTTAGCTGGGGTACAGTGCAGCGGACCAAACTGTGCTCTTCAGACTTCTATTTAAAAAAAAAAATCCATGAAATAGTAAAAATAATTGAATAAAACCTCAATTTAACATAATACACAAAGCTTTTATGCAACGTTTGATGTTCCAGGCTATAAATGGGACTGAGAAAGAAGTGGGGAAAATGGTATTAACACAGGTATTGAAGAAGAGAGGTTTAGAATTTAAAAAAAGAGAAAAGTAGGAGAGAAATTTAAAAAGTAATTTAGAAACGTAGTCCTGCTGTGCATGCTTTTTCTGACAGCTAGGGCTCTAATGGAACCTAATTACCTGCCCAATGTAGTTTATTACTCTCTGCCTGCATTTTTGCTTTTGTTTTACAAAACCACTCCAAGTTACAGGTATTCCTTTAAGTGCAACCATGCGGGCCAGCTGTCACAAGGAAAAGCTGTTTTTGTAATGGCTCTTTGAGGCTCCGAACTCCATCTCACCGCCGGCGCTTTCCTTGACGCGCCGGACGCCGGCGGAGCTTCAAGCGGAGCGCTTGCTGTTCCCTCCTCTGCCGCGCAGTGTCAGTGGAGGCTCGAAAACCGGCTGGAGTCTCCCGGCCGACGGCGTTGGGAAAACCTTGGGGAGGCATTCCCCGAGCAAGGACGGTTCTGCGGTAACGAACCCATCCTCCAAACGGGGACAATTTCCCGCTCCTTCTCAAAAAGCCTCCCAGGAAAGCCTCCCAGCAAGGACGAAATTAAAGACAAATACTGTTAGAAATCCATCACGAAAGCTTCATCTCGTATTTCTAAAGAAAAAAACACTCTCTAATATGATGATATGGTGAGATTGGTATTTTTCATGTACAAACTTCATCTAGTCCCTGTTGGTTTAGTGTCCTGAGGCATTTTAATGAGAGGCTTTAATGCCGTTAAATCAATTAGCACAGCTCATTGTGTATCAAGCTGAATATGAAAACAATACAAAGGCTCCATCTGGTATCGAGTGCAGCTGCTTGCCTCTTGGAAGATTTATGCTGTCTTGAGCATATTAAACACTGCTGCAGTCCTTTTGCTGGTGGACTGCTGGGTCAGTTGTCAATTTGCTGTCTACATGTCAAAACTAAATCATTCTCCTTATGCTCCAGAAGTCTTGTCAACTTCTTATTCAGTGGGTTATCTTTCAGTGTGACTTTTTGGCCAAAATAGAAATGTAATTTCCATAACCATCAACAGCTGACATTTCCATATGTAAAGGAAAGACACTATCTCTTTTTTTTTTTGATAAATAATTTGTCCCAGAAAGAAGTATACAAAGAATTATATTTTTTCATACTAAACCTCAAGAATTTTATTTTGCTTTGGTAATTCGGTATCACAAAACAGTTTGACTAAAACATAACATGATCATCCAGCAGGTATTTGGAACTGATGTTGTGATTGTAAGCACTGGTCCTCAACATCTCCAAATGCATGAAGCAGAAAGTTTCTAAAATGCTTTACTCCTTCACAATATTTTTCAATCAAACAGTGATAAAAATGTCATAGATTTGAGTTACACATTATTTATTCTCTCCCTCCTGTCTCCTCCAAAAATTGTTTTTCTGACAATGAATTGGTCCTCCGTATGGAATTCTTCTTGCTCTTTTTTAGTGATTTTACCTGCTGTGAATCAACATCTGAGTGGTGGGGCATCAAGCAACACAATCATGCTGAAAAGAAGTCTGTGGATAGGCTACCAAGTGGAATTCTGGAGAGCTAGAGCCCCTGTGGAAACACTGAATCAATGCATACTGCTGGAAGGAGACATGTAGTCATTAAAACTAGACTAATTTCATTACGAACTATTCCTGACTAAGGATTCTCCTGCTTTGACTTAAGAGTCTGAAAATTAGATGCCTAAGACTAAGCTTATTTTATTTGTTTAAGGAAGGCTTCCTATGACTCTTTCAATAACTTCATTGATGATCTTGGTTAAGGGGAGAGAAGCATTTTAACTAAATTGCACAGGATATTTAATGAGGGATTTTTGTAATCAGCAATGAGAACAAAAGATCTAACAAAATATCTCTTCTGTGAATAGGGAGATGGTATCTATTTTCTAGCCTGGCCATCTCTTACCCACTATTAAGTTCTCAACTCATACATTACTTCATTTTTACATAACTAACCTTATCTGCAAAAAGGAGACCAACATGAGACCAGGTTTATTTTGACAAATACAAGTAAGAATGACACAAAAAAAAATACACTTTTTAATACAATGTTTATTATAAAGGAAATATTTTTAGAAGTCTGGTAACAATGCCCAGCAGACAAGAAGTGTCCTTGAATATGTGGCGTGATAGCTGAAAAGACAGACAATACTCTGGGCAAAGGACTTATACAACCTACCAGTGAGGTGATAGGTCTTATCAACAGGAAACACTAGATGTGTCAACAAATGCAAAGAAATTCTTAGAAACATGATAAAAGGAATAGGTGGTTAGGTCGTGCTCCCTGTCATACATAAACAAGTACGGATGTGTAGGGTCCATCACACAGCTAAAATACCAAACTTGTAAAAAAAATAGTTGAATAACCTAGAACACATGAATTCCTAAAGTACTTTATTGAATATCAGCTTCACTGAAATGTACTAATGGGGAACTATCACCCACAAAAGACAATGAGGGTCTGCATAAATAAAACAGATATACAGCCCCTAGTTTGCTTGCAGTAATATATTTTCTGATATGTTTTCCAGCTACCAAGTGTTCTATTGTATTGAAGCTTTTAAGAGGACTTAAGAGCTGACGGTTGTGGACTACTCATGTTCTCCAGCCTACTTCTACATTTTAGGCACTGCCTTGTTATTATGGGGCTAGAGAAGAAAACAAGAACAGAACTGAATTCTATGCTGGAAGCTTATTTCCACAGATCACACTTTGGAGTAACAGCACAACCACCTAATTAGCACAGGATTCATTTTCTAACTCAGTCACATTACATAATCTTAGGCAATTAACAAGCTAATGGAAATGGGAGTTATTACCAGTAGATCAGCTATGCCATAAAAACAGGCTGCCCAAAATGCCAGGTTTGGCCAGCTCTGGAAGTAAAAAGTACCATCAGAGTCTTCCTAATCTAGCTGTATTGATTAACACAGACAGATTGGTTTTAAAATGTCCCACCACACACACACAAATCATTACTAGTATTAATTGGCAAAGCCAGTCATCTCTGCAGAGCTGGTTATACCAATTGACCAGATGCTTCACAATAATAATTGATATAACTATTTTTCTATCTCATCATCATCATCATGGCTAGGCTTCGCGAACGAAGATTTGGGAAGGGCTCAACCCACGCTTGCTGCAAGCGCGCTGATGGCTAAAGAGGCCGATGCGAGATAGGCAAGTCCGGTTGCAAAAGGCACAGCAGAAAGTCTCCATAGGCGGTGTTGGCGAGGCACGGTTCTTTCTGTGCTGTCTCCTCGAGACTGACTCTGCGTGCACTCTCAAAGGAATCAGCAGCGTTTTGGATGGTGTGTCTCCATGCCTCCCGATTGAAGGCCAGAGTGGACCTCATCTCTGCAGAGCTGGCTATACTGATTGATATTAACTATTTTTCTATCTGTAGTAACAATAAAAATCCTACATAATCCTTATTCACACTTCCTGTTACAAATGGAAGAACCATAATATAGCTGTCATACTGTACATAATGCTATGATAAAAAGATTTCACACTTCAGTGATTCAACCTGCGTGACTCATTAAAATCAAGGTGTGCTTCACAGCTGAAATGCTGTGCAATTTTGAAACAGTATGCTTCAAAAAGCATCTGTCAGTCACTGTAAAATGGAGTTGTACTAGGAGAAACCTTTCCATGTCCACGTCTGTTTCTAATGTAGATGTAAGATTGCCTTTCCTTTAGGATATACAAAGAAAATACAATTCCCTATGCCAGTGGCATGCTCCAGTAAATATCTTGCATATCATACAGCTTCTGAATCTGTACCATGAATCCTCATTGTCAATATAGTATTGCACAAACTGGGCTAAAATCCTTGCAGCAGACAAAGCACAGTTCTGTCAGGGTTGAGTGCACCCCCATGCTCCGCAACCCCAGCGGGTAGTTGCTCATGCTGTAGGCCAGCTCTGGTACAGGGCAGCATGTATGCTGGGATCAGGCTGCTGGGAACACAGCTTTGGGAGTGCTCATTTGTGGGTCACCTCTTTGCCTTAGAGATGCATTTAAGCTCAGGCTCTCACATTTCGCTCAGGCAAAGACCATCTTTTGCAAGTATACTTGGTCTTGCTGAATTTGATTGTAATCCTCATCCAATGACTTGACTTTCTGGTTTAACCTCAGACCTGCTTCATCACTATGGATTTATCTGGTGATTGCTGGGAGGTGACTGACACCTGGTAAACATCACCAGACCTACCAAGCTCTTGGGCGCTCTGGGACTGTAGTAGTGAGTACACTGCCCTGTCAATCTTGCTGCTGCCCCCAGCACCTTGTTCTCCTTCACCTGGGGAGCAGTCCATCATAGTTCTTTGACAAATTCCACTTGTGAGACAGACAATAAGTCAGCTGCTAATGTCCAAAAAAACCAAAGAAGTTTTCACTTGACAGACAACACAGAAAAAACCAAATGTTTAAAAACAAACATTCTAAACCCCTTTTTTTAAAAATGGTGAGCAATCCCTATTTTATGCAAGCAGTGATGTACTCCACCTGATATTCTAACTCTTACATAAATTGAGCTCAGACTTTCTGTGTCTTAGGTAGATAAAATGTATACATATTGTATAATTTTGTATGTGATATCTTTCTAACAATGATAAAGCCATTCTAGTTATTATTCATCCAATAGATAAAGGTGACTCTCATGCTGATACTAGAACCATAAAATCCTTTCAGTGACAGATTCTTCAAGTAATCTGCACAAAATGAAATATAATAATTTAAAATGTGATTGAATTAAATATGCCTCATCTACAGAATGAAATAGGATTAATGAAGATAATTTAAGAGAATACATGACTCATCCAATTCTACTAACACATGCATGTATGCCTAGACTTGAGTATTCACCAGGTACCTTTAAAATGATAACAGAGTAGCATTTGAGAGTTGCCTATTGATAGGGACTGACTAGGACTCTGGTGTTAGAGCTATGCACAAACCTTTTCTTCTCTAGCCCTAAAAAAAACCAAACAAAAAAAAAATCAAATTATGATGAATAAAAATCAAATGGATGCTGTTGAACTCTAAGAATCAGACTGTGAACTCATTGTAGAAAGAACCACAGTTGGGTTTTCTACAGATCTCAGCACAACTAGCAGTTACTGTAAAACAGATAACAAATAATACAGCTATCCAGAGAGGAGTAATTCTCTGTCAATTAAATTTGGGTTCATTCTGAGTTCGAAAGAAAAACAAGTATCACCAAACTGTGTGAGTAAAGACAGTTTCTGAAGTTTCTCACTGATGTCCTGCATGGTCTCTTAGCCTTGGAAGCCAGCAGTGCTGAGAACTTTCAAGCTGGCACTGGCAGGCTGTATGTGCTAAAGATTTCAGCTCCTGCCAGCTCTGGGGAGGACTGCCAAGAGGCGCAGCAGCCCAGCTGGTGGGATGCCACATGATTGCTTTTTTTGCCTACAGTCTTTGATCAAACCAAGTGATGTCTGCTGTACATTTTCATTTTGATAAATGCATGTTCCATAAGAAAAACCATTTCATTAGAAAAATTCTGACCATGTGAATGAATAACTTCAACAAAGACTATTCCCCTTCTTCTTTCACATGTATAAATGGAGTTAAATATATGTAGTTGTATATTAAGTATTAATCCCTTGTGGACTTACTTCAGTTATTAACTGCTGCAATTGGTCAGTGTGGAATGATATCAGTAACCAGAGACCTCCATAAACCCTAAAGATACCTATCCTTCTTTAATTGTCTAGTTTTCTATTTTGAAGCCATGTTTTCAAATAAAGAAGAACAACATACAGTCAACATACATTCTCCATGAAGAAGTCCTGTGTTTTGCAGTAGCGGTGCAAGGAAGTTACAAGAGGTTGTTTGTTCTGCTGTGGTAAAGAAATTTTCTGGTCCTACGTACAAAATAGAAAGTCCTTTCCCTCAACACCTATTCTGGTCCTAGAGATAAACAGTGACCAAGTGAAGAAGAAAATAGGACAAATCATACTGATGTTATCATCTGGATTTCATATCCTCTGAATGTTCATGTAAATATGTCTTAAAACCATCTTAAAATCTGTTTCTTCTCAGTGGCTTAGACTGAAATCCCTGGTGAGCAGCCAACATGGGCACACAAGAGAATCATTCACATGAAGCACTTGAATGCAATACTGAGACTTGCATTTAAATGCAGACTTGCTAATGGTTTTTACTTAGCTGGTTTGTGCAGCAGCTCAGACAGTGTGTGTCAACTCTCCTAATTAAATTGAAAGCTAAATAGCAATGCAGACCTTGTTATATGCTACTATAAGTAGGATTCCTGTTGTGCATCTCACTCAAGAGCCCAGTAGATGTCAATCAAAGTTCAAGCTTCTGATTCTACCCTTGGTTGTTAATTAACTTTCAGAATTTTTCAATCCAGTTTATTAGTGATATCTGAGGGATGTGCTCTGCGTTCCACTTGCACAGATGTTATTTCTGGGACAGTCTTAATCCCATGTGAGTGCAGAAACCAAAATAAGATGCAGAAGTATAATTTTCAGTACCACATAGAGAAGGGTATTTCCTGATTGTTTAAGTGTTATTTGAATAGGATACAGACAAAATAGACTCAAAGTATTCACTTCACATGCCACACGAGTCCTGCAACACCGGTCAAACATAAGCAAAGGAACACAATGTATCATTAAGGATGATATGATAAAGGACTATTAGCCACGAAAACTCTCCTTAGAAACACTTCTGCTCTTCTTCAAGAAGGGACTAAATCCCAGACTGAGTTTGAATATGCAGGAGAAATCAGCTTCTCAGAGACATCAACATGTGTGCTGTTCTACATGACATTTCACTGGTAGTAAGAGCGTTTCACAAAAATGTCTTTGGAAAGAACACTAGACTATTTCCCTCCTTAGAATCACCTGAGCCTGCAATCAGTGCAGCCTGAGCTTTCTTGAATAAAGATGAGTCTGTTCAGCTAACAAGCACCTGCACCTGCAGATCCCACAAACAACTTGCCCATAAACAAAACAAGCAGTTTTATGTGGGTAAGGCCTGTGTCATGAATAAAGACAGTTTAAAGAGCAAACAGCTTGAGATGAATCATAAAATTATTTAGGTTGGAAAAGACCTTTAAGATCATTGAGTCCAACTGTAAAGCTGAATGGACTGTTGTAGGATTTACTGTGATTTAGAGGAATGGATAGAAAGGCATTCAGATACTTCTCTGCCCACTAAAAAAAACCCCAAAAACCAAAAAACTATCATATTTGCTGCTATGTACCACAGCTTGGAACGAGAGATTTCAGAGGATGAAAAGTGGACATTCCAGTGAAAGGAATGGTGGGTGGACAGCCAGATGCCAGCTTCTCTTGCAAGCAAAAAGGCAGCATACACAAATGCTAGGGAAGAATAACTGCACATCAGCACCAATATCATCTCTATTTACCACTGCACAGAGAGGAAAGCTTTTCTCCTAGTGGCTTAAGGGAGGGAAAGCGTAAATCCGGTGAAACCTCCTACAGCTGAAGGTTTGACCTTGAATCTTTACAAGCAAGAGGACAGCTTCTTAACAGAACCGGTGGAGGCAAACAGGTAAGCACAAGTAGTTCTAAAACAGTCTGCTCAAAATGAGAAAGGCAGTTTTCCTTCTAGTTTAAAATACAGCGTAATTGCCGTATCTGCCAGGGTTCTTATCGTTAGGCTGCCTGTCAAGCTCGCTGCCAAGCAATGGACCGAGAAAACGTGCACAGTAGATGTTACAGGCACTTAGCGCACCGTTCCGGAAAAAAAAAAAAAAAAAGAAAAGGAAAAGAAAAGAAAAAAAGAGCAGCTTCAGTTCACTGCAAGAAAAAAAAGCCTTTCAAAACGTTGTCTTTGGCTGCAATCTTATTTGCATCCCGCCTCGGGAAGCTTGCAGTGACAGCCCTGCCACTCACAAATCCTTCCGAAAAACATGAATGAAAGACCCGTATGGCGGGGCGGGGCCCAGCGCGCTCCGTTCATGGCACTGTCACGGATGGACACAGGGAATGCCAATGGCCGTGAATGCAGCCCGGCAGTGCTGCCGGCGGAAGCCGCTCCCGGCAGCCACGCCGCCTCCATTCATGCTCCCGGGGAGCAGCGGCTACCCCCTCCCCGGCTGCGGGAGGGCATGGCTGCGGGGGAAGAGGACGCGCTCCCCTGTGCCAACACCAGCGCCTTTTCCTACAGCCCGGGAGCGACCCCGGCGCGGGGGGCAGCGGGCGCGGGGGAGCGGAGCGGAGGAGAGGAGAGCCGGGGAGTGGCGGGCGGGCTGCCGTCCGCCAGACCCCTCTTGCCGCTCTCACCCACTCCCTCGCCCGCTCCCGTAAGCGCTCCCGCTCCCCGCCGCCCCAGTCCGACCGTGCCCTCCGTGCCTCCCTCGCCCCCGGCTCTCCGCCACACTCCAGCAGCATCCTCGCCCCCTGCGAGGCGGCCGCCGAGCACCCCCCGCGCCCACATCGGCTCCTTCAGGGATGAATGGAAGCGGGCGGAGGCGGGCTCCGAGGGATGCACCGCCCCGCTTCGCTCTCTCAATGAGCGCCCGGGAGGGGCCGCCTCGCCCCCGCCCCATGTCCCCGCCGGAGCCGGGGCATGGGATGTTCGTCCTCCGGCTGCAGGCGGCGGAGGGGGAGCCGCCGATTCCCGTCACGGGGCGGGCGCCGTCCCGAGCCCCTCATCCCGCTCCCTGCACCGCGCCCGTCTCTGTCCCGTAGAAACGCCCCGCGCTCGATGTCCCCAGGAGGGCCGGGGCTGGGCGAGGGAGCCGCATCCTCCCGGCAGGGCGGAGAGGCGGAGCCGCCGGCCGGGGCGGGGGGTTCAGCACCTCGGCCCGGCGGACAGGGGCGGGAGCCGGGCCGGAGCCGTCCAGCAGCCCCGGCTTTGCCCCTCCGGGTGCGCCCCCCCTGCCCGGCTCTCCCTGCCCGAGCCCTGCAGCGAGCGGCCGCCGCCGCCCCTCGCCAGCGCAGGGGGAGCGGTTCTTAGGGCCCCTTCCTCGCAGCCCGAACTTTCCCCCGCGGCTGAGGATAGCCGCGTTTCCAGCGGGGAATGCGAAACCCACCCCGGTTCCCGGCCAACGTCCATGCAAAACCCATCTCGGGAAGGGGGAACGGGAAGTTTGGGGGAGCTCGACTCACCCAGGACGTTCCCGACGAGCGCCACGATGAAAACGACGATGTAGCCGGCGATCAGCGCCCATTCGTATTCCTTGGGATGCAAATATTCCTTCCAGAGGTATCGCAGGAACTCCTCATCATCGTAGTCGGAGGAAGGGGTTAAAAGAGCCTCCCGCGTTTCGTTTAGTTCCGATCCGCTCGTCCAATTCCTGCACGGAG
This sequence comes from Grallaria varia, assembly GCA_013396735.1. Classification (NCBI taxonomy): domain Eukaryota; kingdom Metazoa; phylum Chordata; class Aves; order Passeriformes; family Formicariidae; genus Grallaria; species Grallaria varia. The sequence continues at coordinate 118,375 of VWZG01010826.1, forward strand.
GGGAACCATCCTTGGGTTGAATTCCGGACATCCCTGGTGGTTATTCCCGGGGCTGGGGGGAAAAAACCAACAAACCCAAACGCAGACCCTCTCAGAGCATCCGAGCTTTCTCCCGCCCGTCCATCGAGGCTTGTGGTTGCCAGTGCGAAAGCGGGGTGTGGGGAGAAAAATGACGCGGGAACTTACGGGAGCCAATGCGGGAACAGGCTGGGGATCCGCGTCGGTCCGAAACCCGCCCTGACCAGCCTTTTCCCCAACCGGGCAGAGGGTGCAACCCCCTCCGCGGAGGCTGCACCCCGTGCCCGATCGGAGAAAAGGCTGGTCAGAGTAGGCTGCATACCTCAGGTGCCAGAATACACCTGACCCGGCTGGAAAAGTCACGTCCGTTTCAGACGCCGCCGAATTTTGTTCCCCAAACCATGTACATGCACCACCCCCCCCTCTACATCAC
>VWZG01010826.1:118863-131876 GCA_013396735.1 Grallaria varia
CAGCATCCTCCCCCTTCCCCCAAACCCATCCCCAGTCCCGCATCCCTCCCCCTAACCCTACTCCCAGCTTATCCATCCTCTTCTGAATCCTTCGCCTCGGTTTCTCACCCTCTCACAAGCACTTCCCTTTGGACCTTTCTACATTAGATTCCAGATATATTCCAGGTATTTGTAAATTAAAGGCTGTCATGAAAAGCAACACAGGGTTAAAGGACCCTTTAAAAAGCAGCCGCTAATGAGTCTGTCTCTATGCCACTTTGGACGATGGGCTTGATATGGGGCTAAAGCAGGAACTAACCCGAGTGGGAAAATCCCTTGGAGTGCTGAAGAAACAAGTGTGGGGTTTCACTGGATTTGAAGATTATGAGATCTGTAGGCTTGATTTTAGCATGTGTGGTCACTGCACTGAGGTCGTATCCAGCGTCCAATCTGGGACCTCACACAGCAACTGTCCTTCAGCTATTCTGAAGTGGGCTGGGCTGACCGAGAGCAGTTCAAGAGAACCCAGAAGTGCTAGTTAAACAGCATGATAGGATTCCTGGAGTCTGGTCATTACTTCTTGAATTATTTTCATACTTGGCCCAGGGTACAGTTCCTGAAAGGGAAGGGATAGGTCTGGGCTTGCCCCTCCATGACTGATAAAATCCCCTCTTATTCAGATAATCTGTTCACTTGCTATCTGAATAATTTAATGAGTCTGATACAAGCACCATTTCTATTGTGAAATGGCACACCTTGCTCAGTTAAGCATTTCAGAGCAGACTCTGCACCTCCATAGGAATGGAGGAACTGTTAGGATGGGATTCTACTTCTAACACATGAACATGGAGAGACAGGTATGCATTAACTGTGCTTAGAGTGCTTAGCTCTAGATAGTACTTTAGGTTCCTCAGTTGTTCTTTATGGGTGTGCAGCTTTCTCTACTGCTTTCAAAGTTCAGTGCAGCATACCTACACCTGGAATTCCTGCTCCTTTTTCTATAGACCTGCTCTCTTCGCTTTAGTTCACTGTAAAACAAAGAAAAAATTTCTTTCCTGTTCCACAGGGAATTTGAGTGAACCTTTTAGTCTAAATATGTTAAAGAGTGAGGTATATTTGCATATACAAGTAGGATCAGCATCTGTCTTACATAAATTTGAAAGGCAGCATTTGAAAACATCATAAAGATTAAAGAAACAAAAATCTGCAACTACTCAAAACATCTAAGGTTGTGTTAGTTGAGACATGAATTTTGAGAAGCGGTTTAAACTCCCCTGACAATGTGGGAATGCAGGTCTACCTGGTATACAAAAAGAGACCCATTTAAGGAGTTTGCCATGGTCTTTGTTAGTGGTGAAGAGATGGAGGATGACCATTTGGTGATCAGTCACAGACAACTCCACTCATGCTTCAGCTTGTTTCATGTGCCAAAATGTTTGTGATTCCAGTATTTTCTCCCAAGCTGCCCCAAAGTCTGAAGCAGGTAATGTCTTTTTTGATATACAGTACTTTTTGTTTTCTCCCTCACCATTATAACCCCATCTGGAGTGCTGCATCCAGCACAGGAAGGGCATCGACCTGTTGGAGTGAGTCCAGAGGAGGGCCACCAGATTGATTAGAGGGATGGAGCATGTCTCCTATGAGGAAAGGCTGAGAGAATTGGGATTGCTCAGTCTGGAAAAGAGATGGCTTATGGGTGACCTAAATGTGACCTTCCAGAACCTGAAGGGAGCCTACAAGAAAGATGGAGACAAACTTTTTACAAGAGTATGTAGTGATAGGATGGAGGGAGAGTGGGATAGATTTAAACTGAAAGAAAGTCAGTTAGATTAGATATTAGGAAGAAAGTCTTTACTGTCAGGGTGGTGACACGCTGGAACAGGTAGCCCAGTGAAGTTGTGGATGCCCCATCCCCGGAAGTGTTATAGGCCAGGTTGTATGGGGCTTTGAGCAACCTGGTCTGATGGAAGGTTCCTTGCCTATGGCAAGGGAGTTGGAACTAGATGACCTAGTCCCTTTCAACTCAAGCCATTCTATGATTCTATGAATATTAAGGAATTGAATTAAAAGGTCATAAATGTTAGGAAACAATATGGATTTATGAAAATTGTGTCATAAAGTTATTTTTTTAACAAGATTACAAATTTGATTGATAAAGACATAAATAATTGATTGTGCAGATTAATAAAATGCATAAATTTGGTATTCCTAGAGTACTGTAAGACATTTACTTTGATTGATACAGCACATTCTGATTAGGAAGCAGGCTGGTAAAAAAATCAATATAGCACACATTATAGAGATTAAAAATGGGTTAGCTAACAGATCTCCAAATGAAATGGCAGAGAGAGAATCATCACTGAGCCTGTGCATTCCTACTGTCAGGTCTTGGTTCCGTTACTCTCGTCATTCAATGACTTTGAAGAAGCTGGCAGGTGATCCAGAGATCAGGTGTCATCAGCTAAACACACATGCTCATCACGAATCTGTAGCCAGAAATCTTCTTGAGATCCTTGGTTGTATAAATAAGTATACCTGTGAAGACAGATTAATTTTTAAAGTAAGAGCAAATCCTGACTTAGTCAAAATATTCACCATGTACAAAACTGCTACTGAGGAAATGCTTTTCAAATCGAGCCATTTTAGCTGTACATTTTAAAATCAAGATCAAATACCTGTCTAGAAGATAAGTGCTAGCTGAAATAAGAATTAATTCAGAAAAGTCACATGACATGGTATGCTAGAGGTCAGATTAGATAATTATAATTGTCGCCTATGGCTTTCCAATTTTTGAAAGTAAATTAGAAAAATAAATTCATCTGATGAATTTTAGTCCTGATTTATCTTTTCTTTTAATTATATGCAACAGTTTAAATCTATTTCTTTCACATGCAAGTGTACAGTAAATGTTTCAGTGTATGTAATTCTTATTTTGTTAACTTTTGTGTGTGTGTGGTTCAAAGCTTGCTTAACATGGTTTTACGAAGTTCTACAAACAGAGAATATATTAGCTACACAACACTTAAAGGAAGCTTAAATTCAAGGTTTTATCTATCAGCCTCCTTATCTCAGGAGAGTACTGTCTGGTACTTTATTTAGCTAAAAGGTTCACACACATTGATATCTCTTCTAATCCATAACTTTCTATCACTAATCCAAAAACAATGAACTTAAATTACTAGCCCTAGAAGATATGTCTTTTGGCTTTCAATGCCACTTGTTATATGATGTTAGACCACCTGAATATAAATCAAACAGAATTTTATGTTTTATTGCGCCTGATAGCTCATAGGAACTGAAACTGAACATGCCAACTTTACTTCAGAATCCAAGTTTATCATTTTGTCTTACATATTTCTCCCTCAATAACAATAATTCTATTGCAGACATATTTTTATTAATGACACAAATAAGTGGCATTTTTTTATTCTCTTAGAGACTAGCCCTTTCATTTTAAAATCTATTTGATTCAGAGATTATTTCCATACTAGTCAAAAACCATATTAAATTAGGAGCCTTTTATCAAAGGAAAATTAATTTTAAAATTTTTGAAAACTTGTGTTAAGAGGAAACTGAGCTGGGGAGTTTCTTTGCTGAACATTTTAGCAGGTGATTTTGCTCTTGGGAAGGAAACCACATGAGCACAGCTCAAGAAAAGAAACAGACTGCTGTGCTGGCAGTAGGTACAGAGTGTGTGAACACATCCTTCCTCCTGTCTTCCTTTCACTGTTCTCATTGAACTGCTTTTCTCTGTCCCCTTGTCTCCCTTATGGAATATGCCACATGACAGTTCAACAGAAAACCGCCAGCCTTACTGTTTATTTGCTTGAGTCATCCTGATCAGTCAAGTTCCAGATTTTGCCTGCAAAGCCCCTCTGGTGTCTTTCCTCCTTTAATGATAGTTCAAGGTGGAAGTGCTGCTCCCTGGTAGCAGCAATAAGTAGTTTCTGAGAAGCAGATGGGCTATTATCAACTAGTGAAATTGATAAATGAGCAAGTAGAGACAAGTTAAGAACAAGAGAGGAAGACTCAAAGGAAAAGCCAGGTTTAGAAAACTATACAGCCATAAACTTCATTGGGATGATAAAAACAGTATCTACCAGGCAGTAATGTGTAAAGGGTCACAAAAGAAAAAATGTATACTGTATTTTTAGGGAAAAAGAATGAATTAATCAGCAAACCTTATAAATTAATATGATGATGCTCCGTCTCACAATACACTTACAGGACCACATTTTGTTGAGGTCTGATATTGTCTTAGCATCAATTCAGTAACAAATGGTAGGTTAAAGTTTCAAAACTAGTTTTAATGTGAGAGATATTGTTCATACCTACTGCTTAATTTTCTGAACTGCTGGTGATAAAAGAATCATCCAGCAATGACCCATGTTTAGGCAACCTCAGGTATTTTTCTCGTTACATGTAGAAAGCAGGCTCCTGTTAAGCAGAATCCTGTTTGAAACAATGCAAAAGCTTGCTGAGGTACCGTTATCCAAATATAGTAAGAATATCAGCAACACTACTGATTTATTAGCTCACTAGAACCATTAAAATGAGACAAAGCTAAGATACACTGTTTCTAGCATTGATCAGATACGAAAGATTAGCTGCTGGTTAGTTCATGCCATGTTCATTATTAATATTCACCAATGCAGAATGTATTTGAAGTGAAAAATTCTGATTCTAACCTCATTCACTCTAATGTAAATGAGAAGTAACTTCATTCATGTCAGTAGACATGAATGTAATAGACATTATGCTGCTGTAGTACAAATTAAAATAATAGACTGCGTAGCTGTGCAAATTCAGATGAACTGAAAGCAATATGAGAATCTAAGGCTTGGTGAAAGCTGTTGTGCAAAAGGGAATAGAATTACCCAACATCACTCCTGTATATTATAGATATAGTTTCCAAGGTGGTAAAAAAAATTGAAAAAAAAAATCTATATCTTTATAAAATTACACTGCTCCACCATGATTTTCTTGGGCCATTTTCTTATTGTTAGCCTATTGCCCAGTACTAAAAGGAGTTATAAAACTCCTTTTTTTTTTTTTTTTTTAGGAAAAATATTGGGTTTGATATATGAAAATGAATGTGTTCCATCTGCAGCATTCTCTCCTCCACCAAGTCTACAAATATTTAAAAGCAAACACATTTAATGATCAGGGCACAAATCCAACCTGGATAGAACAACATTACAAAACACTTTTTCTGAAAAGGTCTCTGAACTGTATATGGAAGCTGAGAGAGATATATCTATTTATTCTTTTTCTATAAGACAAGGCATGCCCAATGATGATTTCAGTCAGCAAGTTTCAATTAGTAAGAAAGAAAAAGCAAGCTCTTCTTAACTGCATGTTTATGTGAGCACTGGAACTCATTGTAGAAGCCAAGGCAAATTTATTACAAGTCCATCAAAGCTGTTAAATGAAGCAGTTTGAATGCAACATTGCACTCAAGACCTCTGAAGCCAGAGAAAATGTAACTCCAAATACAAAATGTTTCTTAAAATTAATTTTCCTAGCATCTGCTTCTGACCTACTTGGAAATAGCAGAGGCTCTTTGGTGTGATCTGAGACAAGATAGATGTTTTCATATTAAGTATTTTGAAGAAAAAAAGGAAGAGGCACACAGCTTTTTTAATAAATAATTTCGTTATTTTAAAGGAAATAAAGGCCTTGCAAATAAATTTAGCACAAAACATTGTACGGTTTATACTAAAGGTTTTCGTGGTGATTAGAGCACTGGATTTATCCTATACAACATGCTGCAAGGATCAGTCTCTATTCTGCAGAATGTACATTTTGAGTAGAAAATATAGATTTGGGATGGGAAGCAAAACAGTGACAAAGATAGCCTCAAGGGAAACATCACTTTCAGTGTTATCAAAGCTAAATGACACCAATATATATTAGAGGCCTATGACCTGCATTTTCTCTATTCAGGTTCACTGACCTACTGACAGAAAACCAGAATAAAAGTATTATACTGTGCTACTGCTTTCGCCAAACTGGTTCTTACTTTCTTCTCTAACCCCCTATATGGCATGAGGCCAGTGGTCCCTCTAGTCAGTGTTACGTCTCTGACAGTTGCCAGGAGTAGACGAGTAGAGGAGAACATAAGGGTAAGACAAGTTTGCAGTGATTCTCTCCATCATTACAACTCCCCATCTTTGAGCAAGCTGAAAGTTAGAAGCTTCCAGAGGCAAGTCATTATGTCTGGCCAATGAACAGGTCTTTTTGTGCTTTTCCCAACAATTTTCCGTAATTGTTTTCTGAGCCCATGTGGACCTCTGAATTCCACTGTAACTAGAAGCAATAATTTCTATGGTTTCTTACCGTGTTCCTCCTTTGCTACATTTAAAATTAACTAATTAACTGACTCTGCTCTTTATGCCATTTCTCAGACACATACTGGCATTCTGCAGTCTCTCTAGGCCTGTGAATGGTACTGAGACTATTTCTGAAAGATTTTATATAATCTGTCACTACTATTCTATATGAGAATTCTGTTTTAAAGTTAAGTGTTCAGAGAACAAAAGATAACTATTTAGTCATGAGGAGAGTTCACAAAGCATCAAAATATTTTGTTTCTCTGCCATTGTCCACACTTCAGCATTATTTTCTTAAGGTGTGATTTCATGTTCTGTTTAGATACACGTGTTTTCATGCTGCCTTTTTTTTTTTTTCATAATAAAATGTTTCATTTAGGTAATGGGGAAGAACTTACTTTGCTCCTATTTTTAATGAACGGTGGCATGAATATTTTTTTCACTCATTCAATGAAATGCTAACAAGAGCTTTTAGGTGGCCACAGACTACTTTGCACTGTAATATGCGGAACTTCACAGTATTTTTCTTGACTGCTATAAGGCTTCTTGTGATAGAAAAACATGTTTTTAGCATCAGAAATTGAAGATATAATGGCATTCAATTTCTGAAGAAAACAAAGAATCTCTTATACATTTTGTCATAGAATTACAGAATTGGTAATATTTGAAAATACCTCAAAGATCTTCAAGTCCTATTATTAACTCTGCACTGTCAAGTCCACCATTTAAACCATGTCCCTAAGCATCATGTCTGCACATTTTTTGAACATTTCTAGGGATGGTGATTCCACCACTTCCCTGACCTACCAGCTTGCAAAAAGAAGAAAATATAATAAAATGAAATGCCTAAAAATGCCAAAAAGAAATGGAAATGTTAAAAAGTCTAGACACAGACCAACATTACACTGAAGAAATTAGCCTAGCCTTAATATCAGATGAGCCTTTTAGTGAATTAAACTGACATTTTTTTTTCATCTCAATCAAGTCAGCTTTCACTTTAGGAGTCAAACCTAGCTTCAGTTCTCATGTCTGAGAACACCAGTCATTATTATGGGCAGATTTTTCACTTCCCTTTCTACTTGACGAATTTTAAGCCTCAGATAATTGTATTTGTGTCAACTTTTAAAATCTTTTTGTATCTATGACTTAAAGATGTGTGCACTTTGCAGGAAGAGTCTATTATCGATGGGAGGGTGAAAGAAGGAGTAATTTAAGGACCGTCTTTGCTAATGGTAAAGGCAATTGTGGAAGGCTCAGACCTCTGACCAAGCATATATGCACTTACCCACCTATTGTGCCTCACCACACAGGGGTTGGCAGGGGCTTGAATGGGCTCAGATGTATGGCAGTGCAGACATCACTGCTGAATTGGCCCACGGGACTAGGAACCTGCCAGCACAGGAACTTTTCCTGCTTTTCCTTGTGTTTATGAGCAAGCTGTCATATGTATAAATGGATTAGTATAATCTCTCACATTATGGTTACATGTTACGGTACCAGCATGGAAAAGGACACTTACTTTCCTGTGAAGATGAAAGTGTGAGGCAGTGCTTAAATATGCATTGAGTGATGAGTATGAGCCTGGAGACAGTAGCAGACCTGCAACCTTAAGAGTCTTTCAGTAAGGCTTAGGTAGGGATATCCCAGTCTGTGCAATTCTTCCAGTGATTTTGAAGATAAATAATCCACTTTTACAAGACTTCAGGCCATAGACAAAACTTTCAGTCTGTGATAAAGTTAATTCTTTCCTCTACTAAAATGTAATTATACTGGCTGCACATTCTTTATTTGCTCTTATAGAACAGATTGCAAACAAGGCAGCCTTGTCTCAGTTTAAGTTCAACTGGATCATCATTAACCGAGATCTTCAATTAAAAATCTGAATATCTCATGGCAAAGCATAAACAGAGCTTGAGAAAGTATTATTTGAAAAAGCATAATTCACTTTTTCCCTTCCAAGTTTCCTGCCTCTTTAAATGCTTAAATCACCTCAAATATTCCTCACTGTTTCTTTAGTGGCTTTCTCTTCTGGATTCCTCTGGATTTCAAAGCTTTAGGTCTAAAGGCCACTTCTTGTGAAGCACAGCTGCTTTTTTAGCATTTTCACTACAAGCATAATGAACTTTATGAGGATCCTGTATGTTTATACATTTCATAGTCAGCTGGTTGCAATAATTTGTAGAAAACTCTGTCATCACTTAATCCCAGCTTCTAGTTACTCATCTGCAAATTGAGTTCACAGAACTTCTTACTATGAATGTCTGTAAAACCAGAAATTTAAGGTGTTATAAAAGGAGGTGAAGGATGGCAAGTTGAGTGCCTAAATTTGTAAGAGTTACATAAATCCTGCCACTGGTGCACTGCCTGAAGTCCAGATAATGTGCACTAAGTCCAAACTAAATGTCAGAACTTGAAAAATCTGTCCCTTCCTTTAGCTGTTTTGCCTCCTTTTTTTACATTTGCTTAATGATTCATTTTGTGTAAAAATAATCACAAATTATTCTGGCTTCAGTATATCTATTCACATCTACAAATACCTAAACGGAGTTGGTTTATAACCTGTGTAAAGACACATGCATTTTGTCAGGGGATTTATAAACTGTTCCTTCATTTTTGATTGTTCTTGACAAAGAAAAGAGTGAGTTGGACCATGAGATGGAGAATCTACACTGAAAAACAAGCTGTTATAAGTGTACCACAAACCGTAAGCTACTTTGTTGTTAAAGTTCATGAAAGGTCTCTAATTAATGTGTATGCACAAGGAGAAAGGACAGTTTGGAGAACAATGCAAGGATATAGTACCATTACATAGATCAGTGGTGGTGTTTCATCAGTAATCCTGTTGGAAGTAGTAGTGAATCTATCACTCAAAAAGCACACTGCAGGTTTTGAAGATCTTTGTAAAAAGGTGGTGAGCATGATAAGCACAATGAGAATGTCTTTGAAAAATTAGACTATTTTACACAGGAAACAAATCTGTAAACATATAAGTAAAAGTGTGCCAAAAAATGAACAGTGAGAGGAAGGCAAACTATGTGTTCCTGCTCTAACTTATGACACAGGAGGGAATCACTGAATGAAACTAGTAGTGGGAAATAAAGAATAGGTCCAACAACTTTTCTTCCAATAGGGCAAAAATAGACTGTAGAAGTAATTAAAGCAAAAAAAAAAAAAAAAAAAAAAAAAAAAAAAAAAAAAAAAAACCCTTAAAAAGGTCCAACAAAAAAAAAAAAAAGATACCTCTTAAAAGGTCTCATCATGAATAGACAGTACAAGAATATCCAGGCTTGTCACTGCTTATTTTAACTGAAAGTTTGTCTTAGTTTTCTTGTGTTAGAAATTAGGTAAGATTTCTGAAGTTTCCCATGGAAATCTTATTGCCCGTAAGTTAACACACTATGAAATTCATTAATAAAGTAATGACGCATCTTAAAATGAGCTAAATTTCTTTTCTCTGCAGATCTAGATTACTGTAAGTAAACCGGTTGTCTCCAGATAAAATGCACATTTCCTGTTGTCACAAAATAACAGCAAAGACGGAATGACTACAGTTGAACTGAATGTTTTTCAAGTTACATTATCATCTTCAAAACAATTTAAGGTGAGTATATTCCTTCTTGAATATAACACTGTAACCTCTGTGATAATAAAGAAAACAGGTTTCACCTTCTGCTGAAGCATCAGTGCAAAAGCTGAATAAATGTACACCTCAGAACATACAAATTCCAACTCAGATATGCAGATTAAACCCCCCAAAATTGTGCCTGTGTGGTGTATGGAGGTAAGATAACCTCACAGGCTTCTAGTAATACATATACTCTTAAAGTCTGTACTTGGGTCTCACTCAGCTCTCCTTTTACAGAGAATGTGAGAGGCTAGCAAAGCAAACTGGAAACTGTCCTAAATTGTTCTTCAGTGATTGAAGGTATTTGCACAGAAACAGGTGTTCTACTTCCAGATTCATTAACTGAGCTTGTTATTGTTGGTTGAGAGCACACTGGATAGCAAGAAATGCTCAGAGAAGAGGGCTCACACTGCCTCCTGTACACCAATCCATCTCCTAGGGAACTAGTATTTAATTAATTATCCAGAAACTGTTCCCTCGCAATGCCGCTGCAAGCACTATTACAGTGATGGGTTGTGCTGTATGGCTGTAGTACTGTACTGTATTTTGTGACTTTCAATACTTTTTCTTTCAACCTGTAGTTGAAGACATGCATTTCCTATGTACATGGTTTGTTGATTATTTGTTTTCTTCTTTCTATTCCCCATGCCCTAAGAAGCACAGCTTCTTTACTTGTCTATAAGCTGCAACATTTTCTGTTATCATATACTAAATTATTATTCTACAACTCTCCTAGTGACCAGTTTTTGAACATAAATTTCAGATTTGCTCTGTGAATAATGTTTCGCTGGACAGTCATTCAGAGCAAGTTTAAAATAAAATTTAAAAAGAATATTTGCATTTAAGCAAAAATATTGAGCTTGAATGCTGAGAAAGTTTCATTTTGTATCAGAATTTATATAAATTTTGGAAAAAGAATTTTCTCTACTGACTTCTGTTTGTATTTTTATTGTAAGACAAACATATATTAAACAATAATAAGCAAACAAAACATGAGTTACTAAAGATTAACAAAGTACTCAAAACTGCAGTACTCAAATTATGTCATTTTCATTTTAGAATGAATTGCTATCTGAAGAGGCTTCTGGAAAATACAGCACACATATAGGGATGTACCAGAGAGCAATGGTAGCATCTTTCAGTTGGTCACCTCTGCTCCATGTGTTCTGCTAAGTAGTTGTTGACCAGCTTCAGAAAAGTTGTGCTGCTTAGGGTAGAAGTTGACTTCAGATGAGCAAAGCATTTACCACCTGCTTGTCTGTGTACTTGTCCTGTAGTGCCTATGCATGTGTTTAACTAATAACTGAAGTAATTAATACATCTTTAATTTTACTTAAACCAGGCTGGGGGCTGTTCTCTGCCACTGGGTCAGTGGGCCACAGGCTAACTACATCAACACTACTTTGCTTTGGGTCTTCTTGACCATGTCTCTGCTGGTACTGGCTATATCTATACAGTAAACCAGGCAAAACCTACATAATGCCCAAGTATGGTTTAGAGGTTAAACTAGAGCAGGAACCATTTACAAGATGCAGTTTTCAGGACACCATTCATTTTCCAAGGAAAGAGTTTATCTCTGCTGATGTAAGCCATGCCATGTCAACTGGTGTCATCAGAAGTTTTCTGGCTTGTGCATTTGTCCCTGGATCCTCCTTGTTGCACTTCTTCAAGATGGATGTGACATTTTTCATTTTTGCAGTCAGCAGAAATCTTCCACGATTGTCATGACTTTTTAAAGATGACAGAGAAATGAAATTAGTCAGTCAATGTCAATGAAATTAGCTGGTTCCTTTTGCATCACTGGATTCATCCCATCCCAAATAACTGAATTTAAGAATTCCTTAGCTGTATCTTCCACTGTCATTCTCACACCCTCTGCTGCCAGATGTAAGAGAGGTGAGAGCAGACCTTGCCAGCAAACATTAAGAGAAAAATGTCATTTTGCCTTTTCTGCATCCTTTGCTGTTAGTTGAGCACATTGAGCAGCAAATGCTTGTTTTTCTCAGTTTTCCTTCTATTCCTCCTTAAGAAACTGTTATTTTTATTCATGGACCTCACCAGTTTCAGCTCCAGCTAACCTCTGACTTTGCTAACTCCACCCCTACATTCTTAGACAATATCTCTATAATCCCCCAGATAGTCTGTTCCCATTTCCACCTACTCTGTACTTCCTTCTTATTTGACTCAACGCGATGGCAAATCCACTTTCAGGACTGGCCAAGATAGAAATGGTTATAGTCACCTGATGTGAAAGGCTCAGCCTGTACACACACTGCTAGTTCAAACATGCTAGTAATTTTTTGAAGAGTTTTTAAGTTAGGTCAGGAGTCATTAATTTTTCAGAGCTAGCATAAAACTTTAATCAATATTCTGTATCACAGAATCATCAGAACTACATTCATACATTCATATCCTTACTTTTAATCCGGGTGTAGCCAGTACTGCCAGGTGACCTAGCAGCACTCAGGTCTTGGATTGATAATTGTTGAGCCATGGCCTACAAGGAGCTGAGAAGTGAGCACAGAACTGTTGGTAACTGTGTTAGTTTAGAGTAAACTAAAACAATTTAGAATTCCTTTCTCAAATTGACCACACCTCTTTTAGTTGTAAAACAAAATTTTAATTTGGAAAATGTGTAGAAGGAAAGATAACAGTTCTTAACTACTAAATATATTTATGTATGTATATATATCTCCCAAACACCAGAACAGAGCAAATAACTCTGTAACCAAAACCTCTAAAGAAATGAGTCTCTGAAGGGATGGAGTGAAACCTCTCCCATAGGCAACGTGTCCTCCTTTGTTCTCCGTCCGAAAGGCGCTGGCCCGGCGGGTGGGCAAAGGGGGCCGGGGGCTCCCACGTTGGTGCCGTCGGTGCCTCAGGAAAAAACTGTAGTAACTCCAGAGCAGTGAGGATTGTCTGTGCCTCTGGAGCACAGGGCACACCGCGCTAGGAGCAGGAGGTAGGGAAGAAGCCAAGACCGCAGGAGTCCCCTCTGAGGCGCTTCCTTCTCCAAAAACTGCTGCCGAAGCAGTGAAGAAAAAAAACACTCCCCAAACCAAAAGAAAAAAGAAACT